>LPNX011006508.1:13108-67637 GCA_001517045.1 Pseudotsuga menziesii
GGTCTCAAGGAATATGGAAGGCCAGGAGTCGAATGAGTCAGATCCATGTCAAGGAAAACTCCAGAAGGATTTGGAATATGCACACATCCCGATGTACGCGGTTATAGGAGTCAAACCCGCGTATGTACGTGGTTATCGGGTAAAAAGCCGCGTATATCATTTTTTTTATATAGTTTTAGGGATGATCAAGGAAACATCAAAGGATAAAATATGGTCCATGGGGTCTAAAGAGTCTACAGTGGGACAGGGGAAGGCCATACAAAGTGTGATTCACTTGAAGTGGTGAAATCCACTATAACATATATGCATACGACTATTTTAGCCAATACAACATTCATCCATATCTCGTATACACAAAAACTTCCAGATGCCTTCCATCTCTTCCATAACATTATTGAGATTGTGCACTAATCCCAATATGTCAGCAAAGAGGTTTCATCCTAGATAAGTAGCAATGGAGTGTTGTATAGAACTATAGGCTACTTACCCATAACATGCATATTAGTAGTATATTGTTCATTAATGCAGACATTCTATCATGCATAATACATTTCACAACTAAACAATGCCATATAAGAAACTAAATATATAGGAAAATACAATTCAAATACTTATCTTTATTTGTTTCTTGGGTAGACTTCTTATTGAGCCTTCAGCTTCATCATCTTCTCCATTCATAACATCATCATTTATTATCCAAATGTTAAGATGGATAAGAGGTTATTCAAGAATTGAGTCCTTCATATTCCTCATTGCTTGAGGGATCTTCTTTGGATCATGAGAGCTTGATCTTTAGTTTCTCCCATCTTATCTTCTTTTATTATGAGTTAAGCTTCTTCTTGTGTGCACTCTTCCCAGAGTCTGTTGAAGGTAATTACTTCCTTCTGGGACACATTCCTTGAATGAATGAATCCCATGATCCTGGGAGGCCATTCAAGGTGGTTATAACAATATCTTATTCTTCTTCGATTGCTTCATTATAGCATCGAACACTTAATTTTGGTGTCTTCAAGGATGACACATGAGGGATGAGATGATCTTTAATAGAATCTGCAATGATTCTCTTCGCTCTCCCTCTGGCTCTTAGAACTTATTTACTGAAATACTGATCTAAGTGAATTTATTCAAGGATCATGTAGTTCCTATACTTCCATACTTGGAATTTGTCAGCTTCACCAAGCTTGTCATCAAGCTGGTGTGATGAGAACCTCAAATGTAAATAGCAAAAATTTAGATCTTACCGATTTTAGATGTCCTTTCTGGTTCTGAAGCTGGCTGATCTAGGGTTTGTTAGAGAAACCCTAATTTTCAAAACTTTGAATTTCAAACATATTATTGGATAGAAATATGATAATATTCAAGTAGAGCTGTATAATGTACTCATTTTCTAAAAACAGTGGAGGTAAGCTCCCGAAACAAGAAGCCCTAGTTTTCCAATTTCTTTTGCAGAAATGACTGATATTGATTCTGATGTATATCCGAAGTTTCAGATACTTTAGGTCTGAAAATTCTCACTATGATAGCTTGATAAGTATTCTTTCAAACCCCATATGTTACAGAAAAAAGGATTCTCCAAGTGAGACATATTCGGATTTTCCCAAGGTGACTATTTTGGGGACTGTTCAGGATAGCAAGCTTGTATGGAATTATACATGTCACTATTTCACATTCTGGGTCTAAAAAAATTACCATAGAAACTATAGTCTATTCCCTACATAAAAAATCTTTCTAAATTTCATTTGGACCTTCCTATCCAAAGATATAGCAAATCTCCTTAGGTCACCTATTTATGACTGTATTTTGGAGGAGGCTAGAACCCTGATTTGGAGGAACCATATCTCCTAAAGTATAGAGAACCTAAGGCTCAAAATGTTTACACAGTGTATAGAAAAAAAAAATATTCGTCCTATAAAAATTTTGAGCTTCTGAGCCTTCTCTAATATCTCATTATAGAGAAAGTTATAGGATTACTAAATTCAGTCTTCTAGGGTTTCCAGGCATGAAACCCTAATTTCCATTAGCTTCCATTGCAGCTGTATTTCGGCTATAGAGTGAAAATTCTATGATTCAAAAACTGCTACCACCAATAGATTCACGCTAGTGAGGTGATTTAGCCTATCCCTCCTTGCTTGATGATCTATGGAGAGAACACCTTCAACTAGGAATCCCTAGTTCCCGCAGCTGCACAGTGCCTTCTTTCAGAGAGGCTCTGATACCATCTTATATTTTTATAATTTAATCTATATGATCTAGGATCTAAAAATTCTATGATTCATAAACTTCTACCACCAATAGATGCACCCTAGTGAGGTGAGTTATCCTATCCCTCCTTGCTTGATGATATGTGGAGAGAACACCTTCAACTATGAATCCCTAGTTCCCACAGATGCACAGTTCCTTCTTTCAAAGAGGCTCTGATACCATGTTATATTTTTATAATTTAATCTATATGATTTAGGATCTTATATGAGAGAATAGAATGCACAACAACAATCACAAGAGACAAGATACACAAAGAATTTTCCTCGGGGAACCCATAAAGGAGATAACCCCACAAGTTCCTCAGAGATAGAATGAGCACCAAAAGAAAAAATAAAACCCAAATATACAAAGATGATCTCTGACAGCTTTTCTCTCTCTCCCTTATGCGATCTATTCCTCTCTCACTCATGTGCTACTATTGAGTTAGTTTGTGTGAAAAATAGAGAGTCCCACTCTCTATTTATACTTGTTTTCCACTTGATAACTACTCCACAGGGCTGACCTCACTAGGAGAGACTAATAACCCTAATATGACTCGACTATGGGGAATATTTCCACGAATTACAATGGAGTGTTAACCTCAATGAATTTACATGAATTTATTATATTAATGACTCTCCTAATTGGAGGAAAAAACATCTTCATCGGGGTACAATGAAATACAATATAAAATATACAAGTGAATACATTCTGAAGTTACAAATACATTAATAGTTGTAAGTAATTTCCAATGATGAGCATACTGTATGAGGATAGATTTGATGGTGTATCCAACTATCTTCCATGGAAAGTAAGGATTACTATCGTATTAAAAGAAGGAGTATATTGAGTTTTTCTAACACCAAGACGACCAAGCCTACAGAGCAGGATGCACTAGATGATTTTGAAGCCCTTGAAGCCATATCGTAGACACTGATCCTAGATGGAGTGAAAGATCATCTCATTCCACATTTAGCAAAGAAGAAAATTGCTAAAGAGATATGGGATACAATGAACTAGTTATTTGAAGCCAAGAATGAGAACCACAAGATGGCACTGAAGGACAAGCTACACAATGTCAAGATCAATAAGGATGAGGGTGTAGCCTCTTACTTAACTCATGCTACATAATGAACTAGAATATTGCACCTTCTTCGAACAAAATCTATTCCACTGGTCTGAATGGTTCAGATCCAAAACAAATGAGTGAAAGACAAAGGATGAAGACCTTCCTTGGATGTCATAGACACCTGGAATGCTTCTTCAATAGTGAACCTATGTACCTACAAATATATCAAACATGCAAACACATCAAAATCTACTATAAAATCATCTACTTATCCATGTTAGTGACTAAGGAATCTAACAACATGTACATGTGAAATCAAAACAACAGTAATGTGGGAAGGAAATCAGATTTGCATTAAAGATGTATGGAGAATATTACAGCCATTTCCTTAGTGTCGACACGCATCTCCATGAGACAAACACTTCATCCCCATAAGCTCCAGCTTTTCTCTTTATGCTCTCGAATGTCTTGGGCTAAGTGGTCAATCCAACAGCATAACAATACCTCTATAGTTCTCCCCCTCAACTATGGACATGAGCTTGTATTTATAAGGCTCAATGGATAGGAAGAGTTGAAAGAATTGTGGGTGAGGTGGCTCTAAGATCCTACCATGGGGGATTTTGAGCTCAACTGACACATAATGATAGCGATAAGGGAGGACATGAGGCTCATGATATAGAAGCCTTGAGAAATTTATGTTTTTCCCATTTTACCCATGGTACCGCTTTTCTTCTCTTATGACAAAGTGGTTTAGATGAGAAACTCTTATGGACCAAAGACCATAGGAAGTGGCACTGCTTATGGAAAACAAGATACAGGTGGTGCTGACCAAGGTACCGTTCATGGGCCACAAAGAAAGTGTAATGCTGAGTTTTTTCATGTAGAATTGACAATAAGAGTAGGTTTCCACTCTAAGTGTTGGGATTAAGGGAAAACATGGAAGTTAAGGGTATTATTACATGATGGTTAGGATTTGGGTATAACAGAATGTACCCCAAAGCATGAGACTTAGAGGGATATGATAAGCGAGAGCTTTGAGAGAGCAAGTTCTCACTTCAAGGTGAAAATGTCAACTTGGTCGGAGAATGTCATCAAGTAGGAATTTGTAGTACATCAATATTTTTGACTCATAGACACAAGTAACCAACTCATGGCTACAGACCAATACAAGGAAGATCCATGAGAGGAATAAAAAAACATGGCTACTAGAATATAGCATAGATTGATGTGATAGAGGACTCAAACTTGGACATAGCTATTAGACATACAACGTAGATCTATGTCATACAGACGCAAAATTTGAGCATAGCCATGACTATACAAATGTGGATCCATGCTAGATATACAAAACTCCATCACAACTTGGGGAAAGCAATGAGCGCTAAACAAATACCTAGGGTCTTCGTCTCGTCTTCGACAAAGTATGATTCTATCCATGTGATTACAATGATCTGAAGTCGAACATGGTAGAAACCACTTGATTACCAGCCAATGATGTGAATCGTTAACAAGTGCAAGGGAAATCACCATTGATGTCAATGATTCTCAAGGTACCCTAGTACAATCTACTGAGTGTGAATAGGTGTCCTAATGTTGAACACCCAGTTGATTCTATCGATCAAAAGTCAATAATGTGAACCTATGTCGAGAGCAAGAGAATATGTCATTAAGGCATATAGATCTCAAGGTACTAAGTTTTGTTTCTAAGATTATCTCCTGGATGATGAGCTAATGTCGATGGGAATAGTCTCGTCGAAGGAGGGAATGATGAGTCCCACATCAACAACACGAAACTCGAAACATAGTTCTGGAATGATGTGAATGTAGTAATCATAGGACTTACTCAAAATTACTGACACAGAGACTATTTTGACTGCAAAAGAAAAACTTCTTCAACTTCCCTTTGAACATCGGGCGACACGACCAAATACTTGGCAGCATGACTAAACAAGACAAACACACAGTGCGACAGTAGACAATGCATTTTTTTGAAAGACTCAAAGGAGTGGCATGGCTCATGAAAGTGGATCATCACGGACATTAGCTGAATTCTTAATTAACTAAAATGATATCTAGACAAGTGCCATGTTCAAAGGTAACGACAAACTACTGCCATTATTTGCAAAATGATTCCCTTCCCATTTCCCCCATCATGGTTGATGAGTGCCTCTTTTCATTTTTATGAGTTCAAAGAGGGTAACAAAAACTCGATATATCTTGTATGAAGAAAAGTCCAAAATCATATGTTTTACGAACCTGAGAGAAGGGGGGTTCATTCCCAAAAATGGGTCTCTCAATGTTTACTTTAACGAGTCCAATGAAAGAAAACTCGGTATTGTTCATGTTTAGAGAGTCTAGACGACCACGAAAAAAGACTCCAAAGGGTCCTTTTTCGTATGATTTAATCTCTAAGGCCCAAAAAAGTATAAAATTATACCTTAGAGAACTCTTCCAGTCATGATTGGCTAGAGTGTTCCTTTTTCGTAAATAGTCTATCCAAATCGAAAAAGGGATAACCTACCATCAGAGAGACGACTCTTCAAATGCTTTAATGAGCGTGAAGAAGACAAGATCACTCAACAATCTTTTCGTATTTAAGGAGCCCGAAAAGAGTTTAAAGAAGACTCAATTATGTCTCTTTTCACAATTAGATATTTTACGGGCCTAAAAAGAATCTGAAACGGACTCGGACCTTTGATACTAATTTTTGAGAGCGTGACCAAAGTGTCATAATAAATGCTCAGAGACTTTCTGTTTTATGGTAGTACAAAAAATTCAAAAATGAACTCCCAAAACTTTACTGCTACTGTTCTTCTATCCTGCAATGACTCAAAAACAAGTGTTAAATGTGCCAATAACTGCCATTAAAGGATTACGACTGATAGATTTTGAGAAATAGATGATTTTAAAACAAAACTATAACATGTCAAACCCAAAAATGTGTATAAAATTCATGTAAATAGTGAAAAATCAAAACATTTTATTATTTACCCATAGTGGACAACATTTGGAGCACTTTCCTAGCTAGATTTTTAGTTGCTGATATCGGGAGTTTCCACCATTGGATTTGAGCACCATCAATTCCAGGTAATAGCCTAGACCCTACTCTTTCATCTTATGTCTTCAATTTTGACTTTTAATGGTGTTTTGGACTTGTATGGAAAGCCCTAAAATCATGGCAGCGGGCACCACTCTTATCCCTTGTGGGATACACGGTACCTCGCTAGAACCACGCCAAAAGCACAATGCATAGGTGGTGCCACCGCCTGTCTTCAATAGTGCACAGGAGGTGCCAGCCGTGAAGAAGTAAAAATGGTCACATAAGAAAAACTAGTTCATTTCATTTGATTTGGATGATTAAGAATGACTCTAATGGGTCTTGTGATTGTTTTTTGCAGGTTCTTGCTAAAAAAATGGTCATATGGAAAGAGAGACAGCATGATAATGATGATTCCTTCACTGAACGGAATGCGGGTTGCATAGCAGTATTGAGAGACTGTGGACTCTTAAAATTATTCCACACACCTAGTATGGTATCGCATGAGTGATTGCTAGAGCATATACTCCGGATGTGGAATCCGGAGAAACAACATTTCGAGGTTGGTGCTCATATTCTAACAGTTGAGGCAGAGGATATATACTTCTTGACTGGCCTTTCAAGATGGGGTGCTCCCATCTCATTGACTAGTTCCCGCGGATGGGACATCACTACACAGGAGTTGATAAACCATAACTGTATTCCTGGGACAAGGACATCGGGGAAGAAAATCCCCATAAAAGCAGTGATGGATGGACCTCTACAGACTGTATTTTTTACCATGCAAAGAGTGGTGGGAATCCAAGGGGTGCACCAGGCATATAGGGCACATATGCTCTATTCCATAGAGGCCATGGCACCTACAGTATTTAATTGGGTGGAATCCTCGCTTTTGATCTTCAAGGATCAGCTGACCAAGTGTTGGCATGGGGAACTGAAGCAATTCATTTTCAATTCCATCCTAGCTTGATTCTTCTTCAAGCAGGTTCCACAGATGAGATCCTAGGTGGTCTTTACAGAGTTGAGAGTGCGGGACCCTCGCATCCAGAGGTGGGTCCAGATTATGGCCCGTACTGGAGCGGGTAGGGGGAAGGTAAAGTTTGGTGACCCGTTCTTTTGATGGTTGAGAGATCAGATCCTCATGGTGGGGGATTATGCATATGTGGGCACTGACTTTAGCGGTGAACCTAACCTACCACTCCCACCTGGTGGATAGCGGGGTGACATCGGTAAGAAGCAAAAAACCCTAAAACGAAAATAGTGTTTTTATGTTTTTGATGTTTTATATTTTTTATGTTAAGTAACGAGACTTGAATATTTTCATGTAGACGTTGGAGCAGGATGACCTGGGGGAGATTCCCCATTGGATAGACGATCCGAAGCCCATTTCGTATTGCAGGGTGATGATGTGACTGGGGAGTTAGAGGAAAACCTGGAGAGGTTGACCTTATACATCCCTGATGCTTCCATTGATGACCTCCCTCTGAGGTATCAAACACCTACAATGGGAGTACCATGTTGGTTTAGCAGACTGCTATGTAGAGTAGCCCGGGCAGTGATGTGCTACCACGAGCATCACTATATGATGTATGCATGATGTATCTAATGAAAGCTGATAGCTTCAGGATTTTGTATGGTTATTTTTACCTGAAAGCTTACGTGCTTCAGATGAGGTCTCGTGACCTATTTTTTGTAAAACATGTTCATATATATAAAGAGACTTTTACCTGATGTTTATATGTCTCAAATGGTGAATGTATTTTACATGAGCTTTATGTGTCTTTGATTGTTTATTTACAATGAACCATGTTTGATTTTCATGTTATGAATGGGAAATATGCCAATCTAGGATGTAATTAGCTAATGAGTCAGGAACTACATTATGTTCCCTAGGTATATGCTTATAGGTGATAGTTTCAAATGACCTTTGTAACAAGCGTACTCGATAGGAGAGGCAGAGAAGAATAGGATTCCTAATGGTATAAACATGGTTTAGATGACAAACCATGAGTTGTGATTCCATCAAGACTACCAAATTGTGAACATCTTGGGGGGAAACTTTAGTCAGAAGACCTATAACTGCTCGATACTCGGCGATATTGTTGGTAGTGAGACCAATACAAACTGCTCCTAAACTGACCAAATCATAAGCTAGGGAATAGAGAACCCAAGCAGTTGAGGTAATATTCAAGGTGTGGTGGCAAGCACCATCAACGAAGCCATAGAAAGCCATCTGCTCTACATGACCAAAACATGGTATAAATAGATACGGACACTAAACTCAAAACCATATTGAAAATACTTAAAGCACACTGAAAGTTAAGCAATATACATATATACAAGATACTATCTTAGAGACATCTAGGCATAGTACCTCTTCTTGTACAACCCATTGCGAGGTTTCCCTAAAGGGATTCCATCGTAGTCTATGAGCTTGTAGGCCCCTTTCTCTAAAACTTTAGAAATGACGAAAGGACCATACCACATGGACTCGAACTTTCCTTTCCTTAGTTTGTCGTATCTCTGATCATAAGTCAAAACTAGGTCACCCTCGTTAAAGGCACGAGGTTGGACAGATTTATCATACTGCGCCTTGATGCATTTCTTGTGTGCCTCATTAGCCAAGGAAGCATCTCTCCTAGTTTCATCAAGGTTGTTCAAGTACAAAAACTCTCTTCCTCTACGGAAGTGTCTGGGATAAGTTCGACGACAAGTTTCAAGGATGGAATCTGACATTGAATTGGCAAGACAACTTGGAGTCCATAGATAAGCTAGAAAGGTGTGAAACTAGTAGCTGTTTTCACCAAAGTCCTGTAAGCCCAAAGAGCGGAGAAAAGGATATGGTGTCAGTTGGATTTATGGTCTCCAACCATCTGACGAAGCATAGTTTTTAAAACTTTGTTAATGGCCTCTACCTAACCATTAGCTTGCGAATAATATGGCATAGAGTTTTCATGGAAAAAACATAGCTTAGCACTTAGTTCCTCGATCATTTGATTACAAAAATGTGATCCGTGATCAATAACTATGGACTATGGGACTCCGAATATAGCTATGACATTATTGAATAGGAAGAGAGTGGTAGTCTTACCATATTCCGCATATGTAGGCATGGCCTCATCCCACTTTGTAAAATAGTCAAAGGCTATGATGATGTAACCATGCCCCTCAGCTAAGGTAGGCTTACAATGCATATAATCAACCCCCCATTTGAAAAATGGGCCAACGGAAATGACGGGGTGTAGCGGAGTAGGATGAGTGCGCTTTTTCGGATAAAAATGGTGTAAAAATGTTGACAACGTGGGAATTTTTTAACAGCCTCGTGACAATATTTAAAGACTGAAGGCCAAAAATACCCAATGCAAAGGACTTTCTGGGCTATAGCCATCCCAGATAAATGACCGTCACATGCTCCAGAGTGGCAATCATTCAACACTTGTTCAAATTCCTCATGGATGAGGCATTGCTGGAGAATAGAATCAATCCCACATCTATATAAGGTTGCATTCAAGATGAGGTAGTATTTCGCGTGGTGAGGGATACGGTGACGATCATCATGGGATATATTTGGCTAAAATCTTTTTGTTTGGATATAAATAAGAAAATCTCCATACCATGGATCAGTAGTGCTTCTCAGGAACAAGAATTCATCCAAAAATGAATTACTGGGCTCAGATTCCATCGAAGTGCATGGAAGATCACACATGAGCTCGAAAAAGACCAAGGATTTATTTGATGTGGCTTTGGCAAATTCCAGATCAAACTCCTGTAGTATGACTATCCATCGGGAGTACTTTCCCCCAAGCACCTGACGCATCAGGATGTAGTACATAGGGTTCTGGTCTGCCAATACAGTGGTTGTGTGGAGAAAAATGTAGTGATAACATTTTTGAATCATAATGACCATGGTCAATGCTAACTTATCCATGCATAAAAATATGAGGTTTTAGAATCCATAATATTCTTAATAGCATAGTAAATCACGTGCTCCTAACCATCAGGATTTTCCTGCACCAAATTTTTAGCAGGAATATTTCACCTTTTGCAGATAGAAGTTGTTCCTCTGGTTTGAATGGTTCAGATCCAGAACAAATGAACGACAAAGGATGAATACCCTCCTTGGATATCACAGATACCTGGAATGCCTACTTCGATAGTAAACCTGTGTACCTACAATCATATTAAACATGCAAATAAATCAAAGCTACCAGATTATAATCTATTAATCCATGTCAGTGACTAAGGAATCCAACAACATTTACATGTGAAATCAAACAACAACAGTAAAGTGGGATGGAAATCAACTTTGCATTAAGATTAAAATGGAGAATTTTACAACCAATTAAGCCTTAGTGTTGACATGCATCTCCATGAAACCAAACAATTTCATCCCCATAAGCTCCAACTTTGCTCTCTATGCTCTTTAATGGCTTGGGCCAAGTGGTCAATCCAACAACAGAACAATACCTCAATGGTTCTCCCCTCAACCATGGACATGAGCTTGTATTTATAAGGCTCAATGGATAGGAATGGTTAATAGATTGTGGATGAGGTGGCCTCTAAGATCTTAGGATGAGGGATCTCGAGCTCAACTGACCCACAATAATAGGGATAAGGGAGGACACGAGGCTCATGATCTAGAAGCCTCGAGAATCTTATATTTTCCCCATTTTACCTAGAATATCACTTTTCTCCTTATATGACAGAGCGATTCAGGTAAGAAACACTTATGGACCAAGGTTTATAAGCGGTGGCACCACTTATGGATAGCAAGGCACTGGTGGTGCAAGCAAGGTACCGCTCATGGATAAAGGGGAAAGCATGGTGTTGAGTCTTTTTATGAAAGATTGAAAATCAACATGGATTTCCACTCCAAATGCTGGGATTAAGGGCAAGTAAGTATGTCAAAGGTATTATCACATGATGATGATAGGATTTTGGTCTAACAGGATTCCCCCCAAAGCATGAGTCTTAGAGGGATATGATAAATGAGAGCTTTGAGAGAACAAGTCGTTGCTTCGAGGTGAAAATGTCAGCTCGATCGGAGCATGTAGTCAAGCAGGCATCTGTAGTACATCAATATTTTTGACTCATAGACACAAGTAACCAACTCATGGCTGCAGACTAATAGAAGGCAGATCCATGGAAGGAATAAACAAGCATGGATACTAGAATACAACGTAGATCCATGTGATAGAGGACTCAAACTTGGACATAGCTACCAAACATACAATGTAGATCTATGTCATATAGACTCAAATTTGAGCATAGACATGACCATACAAATGTGGATCCATGCTAGATATACAAAACTCCATCACAGCCTGGGGGAAAAGCAATGAGCGCTTTAACCAACTACCCAGGGTCTTCATCTCTTCTTCCACAAAGTACTATTCTATCCATGTGATTACAATGATCTGAAGTCGAACATGGTAGAAGCCCCTTGATTATCGACCAATAATGTGAACCGTTAATAAGTGTGAGGGAGATCACCATTAATGTTAATGATTCCCAAGGTACCCTCATATAATCTCCTGAGTGTGAATAGATGTCTTGATGTCGAACACCCTGTTGATTCTATCAATCAAACGTCAATGATGTGAACCTATGCTGAAAGAGAGAGAATCTGTCATTAAGGAATACGGATCTCAAGGTACTAAGTTTTTGTTTCTAAGACTATTTCCTGGATGATGAGTTGATGTTGACAGGAATAGTCTCATCGACGGACAGCCATGATGAGTCCCATGTCAACAACACGAAACTCGGAACATAGTTCTGGAATGATGTGAATGTAGTAACCATAAGACTGACTCAAAAATATTGACACAAAGACTATGTTGACTGTAGAGGTAAACTTCTTAAAATCCCCTTTGAACATCAGGAGGCACGACACAAGACTTGGAAGCATGATTAGATGGGACAGACACACAATGTGATAGTGGACAATGCATTCTTTTGAAAGACTCAAAGGAGAAGCATGAATCATGAAAGTGGATTGTCACGAAGATCAACTAAATACCCAATTGGCTAACATGATGTGCAGACAAGTGCCATGTTCAAAGGTAACAACAAACTACTGCCATTTATTTGCAAAAATGATTCCCTTCCCATTTTCCCCATCATGATCGATAAGTGCCTCTTTTTGGTTTTACGAGTTCAAAGAGGGTAACAAACACTCGATATATCTTGCCAGAAGACAAGTCCAGACTCATATGTTTTACAAACCTGAGAGAGGAGGGGTTCATTCCCAAAACAGGTCTCTCAATGTTTAATTTAACGAGTCTAATGAAAGAAAACTCGGTATCGTTAGAGAGTATAAACGATTACAGAAGGAGACTCCAAAGGGGTCCTTTTTCATATTATTTAGTCTCTAAGGCCTGAAAAAGTGTAAAATCATACCTTAGAGAACTCTTCCAATCATGATTGGCTGGAGTGTTCCTTTTTCGTAAATAGTCCTATCCGAACCAAAAAAGAGATAACCTACCATCGGATGGACGACTCTTCAAATACTTTAACGAGTGTGAAGAAGACAATATCACTCAACAATATTTTTGTATTTAGGGAGCCTAAAAAGAGTTTAAAGAGGACTCCATGAGGTTTCTTTGCACAATGTGAATTTTTACGAGCTTGGAAAGAGTTGAAAACTGACTTGATGATCTTTTCATGTTTAAGGAGCCTGAAAAAGAGGTGAAAAGAAGACTCCATGACGTCTCTTTACACAATGTCGATTTTTACAAGCCTAGAAAGAATCTGAAATGGACTCAGACCTTTGATACTGGGTTTAAGGAGCATGACCAAAGTGTCATAACAAACGCATATCGACCTTTTCTGTTTTATGGAAGTGCGAAAAAGTCATAAACAAACTTCCAAAGCTTCTTACTATAGTTCTCTTATCCTTCAATCGACTTAGAAATAAGTGTTAAATGCGTTCATAACTAGCATTAAGGGATTACGACTGATAAACCTAGAGTAAAAGGTAATTTTACATCAAAACTATAGTCAATCAGACCCAAAAATTCCTATCTAAGTCATGCAAATAGTAAAATATCAAATCATTTTAGTATTTACTCACAGTAGAGAGCATTTGGAGCACTTTCTTAGCCAAATCTTCAGCAGCTGATGCCGGGAGTTCCCACCGTCAGATTTGAGCACCATCAGTTGCAGGTAATAGCTAAAACCTTACTCTTTCCTTTCATAGCATTCATTTTGAGTTTTGGTGGGGTTCAGGCTTGTACAGAAAGCCCTAAAACCTTGAAAATGGGTATTGTGCATACCCCTTATGGGATACGCGGTACCTCCCAAGAACCGCACTTAAAACATAGATAACAGGCGGTGCCATCGCTTGTCTCCAATGGTGCACAGGCGGTGCCAGCCGTGGATATTTCAAACTAATAGCACAAGTAATAATATGTCATTCTTTTGATTTTAAATGATTAGAGATGATTCTAATGGATGCTATGATTGTTTTTGGTAGGTTTTTTTTGCTTAAACATGGTGATATGGAAAGAAAGGCAACATGACAATGATGGTTCTTTTGTTGAAAGGAATGCGAGTTGTATTTCTGCATTATGGGACTATGGGCTCCTGAAATTCTTTCAGACTCCAAGCATGGTGTCACAAGAGCAGTTATTAGAGCACATAATGTGGATGTGGAATCCAGAGTAGCAGTACTTCGAGGTGGGGGTCCATATTCTGACAGTGGAGGTAGAGGATATCTACTTCCTGACTGGTCTCTCGAGATAGGGTGCCCCCATCTCATTGACAGGTTCCCATGGAGGGGATGTTACCACTTGAGAGCTGATAGATCGTCACTCTGCTCCAGGGATGAGCACATCAAGGAAGAAAATCCCCATCAGAGCAGTGAGGGATGGGCCCCTACGGACCGTCCTATTTACTATGCAGAGGGTGGCTGGGATCCAGGGCGTGCACCAAGCTTCTAGGGCACACATGTTATATGCCATAGAGGCCATGGCACCCATGGTATTCAACTAGGCAGAAGCCATGCTTCCAATATTCAAAGATCAGCTAACTAAGTGTTGGCAGGGAGAGCTAAAGCAGTTTGGATTTGTCTCCATTTTAGCCTTCTTCTTCTTCGAGTGGGTTCCACAGATGAGACCTTAGGTGGTCTTCAAAATTATGAGAGCACGAGACCCCTGTATGTTGAGGTGGGTCTAGATCATGGCTCGTATAGGAGTAGGTAGAGGGAAGGTGAAGTTTAGTGACCCGTTCTTTAGATGGCTCTGAGATCAGATCCTCATGGTTCAGGATTATGCTTACACAGGTATGGACTTCACCAAAGATCCTAAACTACCACCCCCCCTGGTGAACAGTGGGGTGACATCGGTAAGAAGCAAGAAACCCTAAAATGGATAAAATGTTTTTTATGTTTTTTAATGTTTTATACGAGACCTGTATATTCTCATGCAGATGTTGGAGCAGCGCGACCTAAAGGAGAATCTCCATTGGATAGATGAGGTGGAGCCCACTTTGTACCATAAGGTAATGATATCATCGGGGAGTTAGAGGAGAACCCAGAAAGGTTGACCTTGGATATCCAATATGCTTCCATTGATGACCTCCCAATGAGGTATCAGAGATCTATAGTGGGAGTACCGAGTCAATTCAATAGGGTGCTGCATAGAGTAGCTTGGGTAGTGATCTGCTACCATGAGCATCACTAGTGTATGAGATATATACTGAAGGCTGACAGCTTCAGGATTTTGTATAGTGATTTTGCCTGAAAGCCTACATGCTTCAGATGAGGTCTTGGGACCTATTTTTTGTAAACTTTTTCGTATATATATATACAGACTTTTACCTATGTTTATATGTCTCAAACGGTAAATGTATTTTATATGAGTTTTATGTGTCTTTACATGTTTATTTACAATGGGCCATATTTTTTTTCAATGTCATGAATGGGAAATATGCCAATATAGGATGTAATTAGCTAATGAGTCAGTAACTACATTATGTTCCCTAGGGATATGCATATAAGTGATGGTTTCAAATGATCTTTTGAGAAAAAGTACTCTCCAGAAAAGGCAGAGAAGTACAGGGTTTCTAATGGTGTAAACATGGTTTAAATGGAAAACCACGAGTTGCGAGTCCATCAAGACTGCTGGATTGCGAACATCCTAGGTGGCAGCTTCAGTGAGGAGACCAATGACTGCTTCATACTCAACAATATTATTAGTAGCATGACCTATACAAACCACTCCTGAACTGACCAAATCTTCAGCTGGGGAATAGAGGACCCGAGCAGCTGAGGTGAGATTCAAGGTGTGGTGGCAAGAACCATCAGCAAAGCTGTAGAAAGCCATCTGCATGACCAAAACATGGTATAAATAGATGCGGACAGTAAACTCAAAACCATATTGAAAATACTAAAAGCACACTGAAAGCCAAGCAATATACATATATACAAGATACTATCCAAGAAAGACCTAGACATAGTACCTTTTCATGTACAACCCATCGCGAGGTTGCCCCAAAGGGATTCCATCATAATCAACAAGCTCGTAAGCTCCTTTCTCTAACACCTTATAAATGACAAAAGGTCCATACCACATGGACTCGAACTTACCCTTCCCTAGTTTGTCATATCTCTGATCATAAGTCAAAACTAGGTCACCCTCATTAAAGACATGAGGTTGGACGGATTTATCATACTACGCCTTAACGCATTTCTTATGTGCCTCATTAGCCGAGGCAACATCTCTCTGAGTCTCATCAAGGTTATTCAAGTACAAAAATATTTCTTCCTCTGTGGAAGTGTCTAGGAGAATTTCGACGGCAAGTTGTAAGGATGGAATCTAACATTGAATCGGTAAGACAACTTCGAGTCCATAGACAAGCTGGAATGGCGTGAAACCAGTGGCTTTTTTCACATAAGTTTGATAGGCCCAAAGAGTGGAGAAAAGAACATGGTTCCAGTTGGATTTATGATCTCCAACCATCCGATGAAGCATAGTTTTTAAAACTTTATTAACGGCCTCTACCTGACCATTCGCTTGTGGATAATATGGCATAGAGTTTTCATAGCGAAAACTGATCTTGGCACTCAGTTCCTCCATCATTTGATTATGGAAATGGGATCCGTGATCAGTAATGATGGACTGCGGGACTCCAAATCGAGCTATGATATGATTGAACAAGAAGAGAGTGACAATCTTACCATCTTCCACATATGTAGGCATGGCCTCAGCCCATTTTGTGAAATAGTCGACGGCTACAATTATGTAACCATGCCCCTCGGCTGAGGTAGGCTTACAATGCATGAAGTCAATCCCCCATTTGGAAAATGGGCCAACGACAATGACAGGGTGTAGTGAAGCACGAGGTGTGCGCTTTTTAGGATAAAATTGTTGACAAGGTGGGAATTTCTTAACAGCCTCATGATAGTATTTGAAGACAGAAGGCCATAAATAGCTAGTGTGAAGGATTTTCTGGTCTATAGCGATCCCAGATAAATGACCTCCACATGCTCTAGAGTGGAAACCATTCAACACATGTTCAGCCTCCTCATGGGTTAGGCATCACCAGAGAATAGAATCAATCCCACATCTATACAAGGTATCATTCAGGATGAGGCAGTATTTCGCGTGGTGACAGATATGATGGTGATCATCATGGGATGCTGAAATTGTTGTGTTTGGAGATAAATAAGCAAATATACATACCAAGGGTCTGTAGTGCTAATCAGGAATAGGATTTCATTTGGAAATGAATCACTGGGCTCAGATTCCATCGAAGCACAGGGAATATCACACATGAGCTCAGCAAATACCAAGGATTTCTTTGATGTGGCTTTAGCAAATTCTAGATCAAACTCCTATAGTATGACTATCCATCGAGAGTACTTGCCCTTGAGCACCTGACGAGTTAGGATGTAATACATAGGGTTACGGTCTACTAATACAGTGGTAGTGCAGAGAAGAATGTAGTGACGAAACGTTTGTATAGCAATGACCGTGGCCAGTGCTAACTTTTCCACATGTTAATAGTGAGTTTTAGAATCCATAAGATTCTTACTGGCATAATAAATCACGTGCTCGTGAATGTGGAGACTTTCCTGCACTAAAACCATAGTGATGGTAGTAGCAGAGGAAACACTATACAGAAGAAAGTCCTTTGAATAATCCGGGGGGTGTATCACAAGTGAATGAGTCAGAGCATGCTTAAGATTATCAAAGGTGCATTGGTCCTGGTCATCCCAGAAGAACGAGGTGTTCTTCTTGAGGAGACACATATAACCATGTGTTTTCTCTACGAAATTGCACATGAAACTATGGAGAAAGTTTTCCTTCCCTTGCAAATTTTGGAGTTCAAGGATATTAGTTGGGGCTGGTAGAGCTATAATGGCGGCAATTTTCAAAGGATCAATCTAGATGCCATCTTTGGATACCAAAAAACCTAGAAGACGTCCCATCTCAATGCAAAACCCAAATTTATGGGGATTGAGCCATATATTATAATGACGAAATCTCAAGAATATCTCTCTAAGATGACTAGGATGGTCCTCCCATCACTGTGAATGAGTAGGGAGGTCTTCAAGGTACAGTTCAACAATATGTTTTATATCGTGAAACGCATAGGACATTGTGCACTAGAACATGGCTCCAGCATTTTTTAAGCCAAAAGGTAACTTCTTATATGTAAAGGTTCCCCATGGGAAAATGAATGTCATCTTATGCTGGTCAGAGGGTAATATTTCAATCTGATTATAGCTAGAGAAGCCATCCATAAATGAAAAGATGACACTCCAGCATAGTTGTCGATAATCTAATCGATATGCGGAGTAGGAAAGTTGTCTTTGGGACAATCTTTATTCAAATCCCTAAAGTTGATACAGACTCTAATGGTGCCCTTCTTTTTATTGACAGGGACAACGTTCAATACCCATTCCGTCAAGGGTACAGGATAAATAAACAGAGCTTTGAGAAGTTTCTCAATTTTAGCTTTAATAGATGTGGCCTTCCAAGGATGGACTTGCCTTAGTTTTTGCCTGACAGGTTTGGCCGTGGGATAGGTTTTAATCTCATGGACCATAGTGGATGGGTCAATCCTCAACATCTCTTCATAGGACCAAGCAAAAATATCACAGAATTCTTTGAAAAGTGCTTTGTATGCTTCAAATTCATCTGCCAAGCAGTTTTTCCCAACATGAAAATGCTTGATAGTATCAGGCTTGGTTGATATGTCAATCAGACTCGTCTGAGTAATGTTGCAAAGGTTTCCTTCAGAATCTGTGTCTTGCAACAATATGGGACTTTGGGGTATGTTGACAATATCAGTAGGAAACAAGGATGCATAATCATGGCTAACTAAACTGATGTTGGAGAGGAACATGGATCTATGATGGTGATCCTCCCAAATGGACTCATTCGTATTCATGATCTTCATAATGGACTCATAGGAAGGAAAAGTATCAGAGAGATAATCTAGAATGGGAAGAGAAGGTTCTATCCAGTACAGTAAATGATAAGGATCTGAAGCCACTAGATGAAGGTCATCAATGTGGTCATCGAAAAAGGTTTGAATGGTGTCATGCATTGCTTCGTGTGGACTCAACGAGCTGGAATCAACAACTTGTTTACCCTTAGGCTCATAATAAAATGAGGTGATCATATGGACTGTCGTGGTATCCGTGCTAGAAGGAGTGGATGGAAAAATCTCCATAAGGGATGAGTCCTTCAACATGCCTACCCCAATTGACTGGTAAGGAGGAGGGGACTGGCCTAACATGGGGATGTTATTAGCCGTGGAGGTAGTAACATCCGACGTACAGAAATCAAGCTGGTCAATGGTAACAATTATCCCTAGATGCGAAAATTGGGCTGTTTGGAATACTATTGAGGCGACAGCAGTCATGGCATAGAACCAATTTATTCCTAGAAGGAGGTTGTAATCTAACGGGGCATCTACCAATTCTACTTGAATGGAAATGGTTTTGCCCCCTAGCTCGACCGCTAGGGCTGATATGAAACCATGGGGTTGGAAACCCCATCTGTCAAAGGCCTTAAGGTTCATAGGTGATGTTACAAGCTCGAGAGAGCCAAGAGCCCTCCAACAAGATAGAGACAAAATCAAGGTCGAAGCTCCTTCATCTAGTACCGTTCTAAAAACTTTCTTTCCCACTACTTTCGTAATGATCTAGAAAGCAAGTTTATGAGGTAACCTAGACTTATAATTCTCAACATTGAAATGAATCAAGTTATTATTATCCGGTTCTAAAGCTCCTAATGCTGTCAACAAGTTTTTTCACTGTGTAGGGCAACTTTGGAGTACCTCTAAGGTAGACATTGCATAAGGTTCCTGAGCAAGATCTTCAACTACATTATAAAATTGAGTAGGTCAAGAATTGGGATTAAAGATAGCCTTCCGAAGAGTACTCTTGGGTGGATGCAAAATCATGTCGAGAGTAGGCTTCTCGATAGATAGGGGGGCAGTAGATGAGGATTCAGGAGAACTAGTAGAGGGAGCTTTCCTTGAAGAAGAATGATCTTCTTTCTCATCTGTGGGTTTGTCATAATTCTGATGTCGAGTTTTTAGATTAATGGTATTTGAGGACATCATATGAATTTCCTTTGACGAACTAGAGTTATCCTGATTAGACATGTGGTCTATCAGTTGTTGCTGAGAGGGAAAAGGATCCATGAGTACTATGGGTGCAGGATTTGATTTCAAAAATTGGGAGCTTTCATCCCAATGAGGACACCTTTGAGAAATGGTCACCTCCACATAGCAGATAGGGATATTTTTCCTTTCTTTTCCCTTTATCGTTATCACTGTTGGTTGGTCTTGGATTCTCCTATTGGTTTTCGGGTTTTTTTATTTCTATTTTTACCCTTCTTTTTATTATTTCCCGAGGTTTGAGTACTTTGAATAGAATTGACCTTGGAAAAAACCTTAGCAGTCGAAGGAGTAGGGGTGGCAATCTGGGTTTGCTTGGTAGGTTTCGCTACTGATGGGGACTGGATTAAACCAACAATCCCATCAACAGGTACTTTTGTTGGTGGCTTGGCAGGATCGGTGCTGGGGAGAGGAGATTGAGGAACCAGGTCATAAAGAGTTCCAAACTAGGAATAAACCAAGTCTAGGTACTGAGCCCGACTAATAGCCTGCTCTTCAGTAATGGCACCACCCATGGCCACATATCGGTAAATAGGAGGCAACAAAGATTTGGTAAACCAATCAGCTAATAACTAATCTAGAATAGGGGCCTTAATAATCCTTCTCTGCCTTCTCCACCCATAGATATGATCGGATATGTGGATAGAGGTGTTTTGTCACAGATAATTTAAGAGATTAGTACCCATTTCATAACAAATAGGGAGCTGAAAGTGTGTAAGAAACACAGTTTCCAATGAACCAAAATCCACAAACGAATGTTGTGGGAGTTCAATGTACCACTTCGCGGCTATACCGGTCAAAGTTCGCTGAAAAAGTTATAACCAAACTGAATCATCCATGAGGGAGTTTGAAGAAAACCACAAATGGAATGTCATAACATGGTTCTTCAGGTCGTCTCCCTGCTTCCCATCGAATTTTGGGATGTCCAATGGTAACTTTACCGGAATAGGAGGCCATGAGGGATTGTGTCAAATGGGGTCATTAATCAACTTGAACAAGTTGGGTAAGTCCAAAGTTGCTAGGAAAGGTAACTGACGGTTGGGTTGTACATACTCGTAATATTGATATGGCATATAATTACTAGTAGGACCACAAGTGGACTGAAAGACAGGTTGTTGTGAAGAAGAACTAATGGAAAATCTTCCCGTAGGGGGTTGATTTCTGGGATCAGGACCACTAGGACCGCTAGGGCCTCCAGGAGGAGGACTTCCAGGGCCTCTGGGACCACCAGGACCACCAGGACAACTAGGAGGAAGAACACTAGACCCTCCAGGGCCACCAGGAGGTAAACCTCTAGAGCCTCTGGAACCACTAGAAGGAGGGCCACCAGACCCTCCAAGGCCGTTAGGCAGAAAGCCACCAGGCCCCCCATGACCATTAGGACCATTAGGACCATAAGGAATAAAGTTGATAGATCCTCCTGGACCAATAGGCCCCCCAGGGGGAGGACCTCTATAAGGCGGTCCTCCGACACCTCTCGCAGTATGTATAGGTATCCCCCCCATAGGTGGCATGTAAGACCAGTTGGGTTGCCCCCATGGCATAAAAGTATTACTAGGGTATGGAATTCCAGCATAAGGCATCCCTGTAGGATTGGGTGGATGATTAAGGTTACCTACAAGTATTTGATAACCATAACCTCTAGAAGACTGAATGGTTATAGGTTGTTCCCCCAAGGGATGACCTGAACTAGATGGGGGATTAACCACATTAGTATGGGTGGGAGGGACATAAACTGTAGATGGTTCTATATTAGAGGTCTGCCCTTGACCAGGTACAATTCCAATGCTAGATAACGTAGGTCGTGCTGGGGGTTGCCCCTCGGCACTAGAACGTATTGACAAAATGGGAATTGAAGGTTGAGCCCCAGGTGTAGAAGACCTGGGAGGATTTGGAACAGACATAACATGGGAGGTGATGGGGTTGGTAATTTGACCTGGGTTGTGTGGTGTTACTACATGATCTATAATCGGTTCAATGGGTCTCATAGAATTGGCAAGTGAATGATATCCCATAGGAACAAATGTGGAACATGATGGTGTCGAACTTAATAGTTCATCTATTTGATTATCAATCTCCTGTGCATGGAGAATGGCAGCACGATATTGCCTATGTTCTTCTTCATCTTCATAAGAGTTTAAATCCGTGCCAAATGAGGAAATGGCCTGTCCTATATAGGTATCCCAAAATGGAGCATTGGGACCAGTATCCAGATGGGTAGTATCATCAACATGACCTTCAGTGGGAGAATGGAATGAGGTATTTCCTCGAGAAGGTTGTTGGACCAAGGGAGGCAATTGTGAAGAATATGGTCCTCCACTTTCTGCAACCACATTATATCCCACTTGGGAGGTGGTGGCAGCTCCTTGGTCGATAGCTTCCATTGGATTTTCTCCTGAACCAAGAATAAAATTGGGTGCCAAGCCCCATACTCTTCTGAACTGTCTTAATTCAGCTAGTTTGTACAGTTCCTATCTAACCTAGGGTCTGAAAAATGAGAAAACACACCAGAAAATTTCCCTACACAAGCTATAGGTCAAAACAAGCACACTTAAATGATAGGAGGAGTTCAAATTGTCAGGTCTCTCACCAGGATTGTCAAGAAGGTTCCAATCGTGATATAGCTTGAGGGTACATGTGTAGTAATCTCCCTGAATGTTGTTTTCAGTGTATGGCTCCAAGAAAGATGACCGAAGGGCTTTTCTCAGATGTATAAGGTATCCTAGTGGGGTATTCCGATATACTCAAGGTACGTGGGAGCTCGAATCGGTAGTAGTGTTGTCTAATGCTTAACCGTACACAAGGGGCCTTCCGATATACAATAAGGTACATGAAGTACCTTTCTATACACCTCAAGGGTACGTAAAAGTTCGTTTGATATACTGACGGTATGTGGAAGAACCGCGCTAGTCCCGGAATGTAACGCAGACAAGTAATGACAGCTCCTATGCTTAACGATGCCCGAACATGTCTCTAACCTATCACTCCAATTGCTACGTAAATTTTATCCTATAACTACCATTAATTTTAAAGTGGACGATTAGGTGAATGCATGGTGTTTTGAAATAAAAGTAAAACCATGCAGTATGCTTATGCAAAATATTTCACTTTATCGTTCAGTATGCCTACTTATGGGAGGGAAAGAGAGTTTTTTTTTTTGTTTCAAAAGAAAAAATATTTCCAAACATTAGTTTCGAACACAAAATCAAACACAAGTAGCACTTTCTATACTGATTTCTCTTTTTATAAATCAATGAGAACGGGAAGAATCTTTTTTCCTAAAAGAAAAACAAGAAGCACACTACATGCAAATGCACTCTTTCTTCAATTTTCTTAAAACATAGGCAAATCTAACTTAAAACTACCATTATTATTTTGATTTTGATGAAATAGTACTAAATGCATAAGAGACAAAAGAACATAAAGAGCCTAAAATCTTGTAAAGCCAATTAGGAATTCGATGTCTAATGCTCAATAACGATAACCTAGTCTGAATCAAAAAAAAAATTTTAAAAGGAAGGAAAAAGAAGTTCTCTATGCAAACAAGAAATGAAACCTAGAAGTTAATCTAATGTCTTTCTTTCAGTTTATATCACAGAAATGAAAAAGAGATCTTACTAACACCCTAATATTTTCAAAAAACAAGAAATCATTTCGCAATCACAACCAACAAGCACCAAAGTGAATGAACAATCAAAAGTCTAACCTAGCTTTTGAATTTTCCAATCAAACCAATCTTTAACCATAAAATTCTAAACCACAAGCATCAAATTCTGACACACAAAATTGACAATACAGGGATGAAAGCAAATCAACTCAATGTTTTTACAAAAAATGAGAAAAAGGAGGTCTTGGAATGACACCTACTTGGCACCGCGCTTCTCGGGTGTTGACAGTGTGGTTCTATCCCAGTACCTCTCCTTGCCAACAGAACTTAGGTGGTGGCACCACGGGATGCTCACTAGGTTCAGGCGGTGGCACTACTTCTCACCCACTACATGAGTGTGGTTCCCTGTAAAATTACAAAACACATAGAGAATGAGAGATCAAGTCAGAAAAAGACTAGATCAAGGTAAAAACTGATAGATTGAGAGTGAGAAAGAGCATAAAAGGTTGAAAATAATTCAAATCTAGATAGATCTGGAATTTTCAAACCAAAATCCATTGAGTCAGATAGCAGATCTGGCTGAAGAGAGCTGGAGAAGGAGCCTAGATTTGGACAAGAGTTTAAAACTGAGGAAGATCAGATCAACTGATACATTTATTCATTCCCCAGCGGAGTCACCATATTTGTTAGTAGGATTATTTCGCCTTCTCCAAATAGAAGTTGTTCCTCTGGTCTGAATGGTTTAGATCCAGAAAAAATGAACGATAAAGGATGAAGACCCTCCCTGGATATCGTAGATACCTAGAATGCCTGCATCGATAGTAGACCTGTGTACCTTCAATCAGATTAAACATGCAAACACATCAAAGATACCAGAACATAATCTATTAATCCATGACAGTGACTAAGGAATCCAACAACATTTACATGTGAAATCAAACAACAACAGTAAAGTGGGACAAAAATCAGCTTTGCATTAAGATTAAAATGGATAAGTTTACAACCAATTAAGCCTTAGTGTTGACATGCATCTCCATGAAACCAAACACTTTTATCACCATAAGCTCCAACTTTTCTCTCTATGCTCTCCAATTGCTTGGGCCAAGTGGTCAATCCAACATCATAACAATACCTCAATGGTTCTCCCCTCAACCATGGACATGAGCTTGAATTTATAAGGCTCAATGGATAGGAATGGTTGGGATATTTGTGGATGAGGTGGCCTCTAAGATCCTAGGATGAGGGATCTCAAGCTCAAATGACCCACAATGATAGGGATAAGGGAGGACATGAGGCTCATGATATAGAAGCCTCAAGAATCTTCTCTTTTTCTCATTTTACCTAGGGTACCGCTTTTCTCCTTCTATGACAGAGCGGTTCAGGTAAGAAATGCTTATGGACCAAGGGCTATAAGTAGTGGAAACGCTTATGGATAACAAGGCACTGGTGATGCAAGCAAGGTACCGCTCATGGATAAAGGGGAAAGCGTGATGCTGAGTATTTTTATGAAAGATTGACAATCAACATGGGTTTCCACTCTGAGTGCTGGGATTAAGGGCAAGTAGGTATGTCAAAGTTCTTATCACATGATGATGACAGGATTTTGGTATAACACAAATGTATAGAGATGGTAGTAGTGGAGGCAACAATATATAATAGAAATTCCTTTGAATAATCTTGGGGGTGTATCATGGGTGAATGAGTCAGAGCATGTTTGAGATTATCAAAGGCGCATTGGGCTTGGTCATCCCAAAATAATGGAGTGTCCTTCTTAAGGAGACACATATAACTGTGCGTTTTCTCTGCAAAATTGCACATGAAATGACGGAGGAGGTTTTCCTTTCCTTGCAAACTTTTGAGTTCGAGAATATTGGTTGGGGATGGTAGAGCTAAAATGGTGGCAATTTTCAATGCGTCTATCTGGATGCCATCCTTAAAGACCACAAAACCTAACAGGCATCCTGTCTTAACACAAAAAACACATTTATGTGGATTGAGCCATATATTATAATGATGACATCTTAGAAAAATGTCTCTAAGATGACCAGGGTGGTCCTCCTGTCACTGTGAATGAGCAGGGAGGTCGTCAAGGTACAGTTCAACAATATGTTTAATATCATGAAACACATAGGACATAGCACTCTAGAAAGTGGCTCCATCATTTTTTAAGACAAATGGTAACTTCCTATATGCAAAGGTTCCCCATGAGAAAATGAATGTCATCTTTTGCTGATAGGTAGGTAATATCTCAATCTGATTATAGCTAGAAAATCCATACATGAACTTAGAAGATGACACTTATGGCACAGTTGTCGATAATCCGATCAATATGTGGAGTAGGAAAGTTGTCCTTGGGACAAGATTTATTCAAATCTCTAAAATTGATACAGACTCTAATGCTTCCCTGCTTTTTATTGACAGGGACAACATTTGATATCCATTCTATCAGGGGTACAGGATAAATAAACCCATCTTTGAGAAGTTTCTCTATTTCAGCTTTAATAGCTACGGCCTTCCGTGGATGGACTTGCCTTAGTTTTTTCCTGTTAGGTTTAGCCATGGGATAGGTTTTAATTTCATGGACCACAATGGATGGGTCTACCCCCGACATTTCTTCATAAGACCAGGAAAAAATATCACGGAATTCTTTGAAAAGTGCCTTGTATGCTTCAGATTCATCTGTCGAGCAGTTCTTCCCAACATGAACATGCTCGATGGTACCAGGCTTAGCTGATATGTCAATCGGATTTGTCTGAGTAATGTTGCATAGGTTTCCTTTAGAATCTGTGTCTTGCAACAATATAGGATTTTGAGGTGCATTGATAATATCAGTGGGAAAGAGGGATGCAAAGTCATGGTCTGTCGAACTCTTGTTGGGGAGGAACGAGGATCTATGATGGTGATCCTCCCAAATAGACTCATTTGTATTCATGATATCCATAATGGACTCATTGGAAGGAAAAATATCATAGAGATAATCCAGAATAGGAAGAGATGGTTCTAACCAGTAGGGTAGGTGCTAAGGATCTAAAGCCACCAGATGAAGTTCATCAGTGTGATCATCGAAAAGGGTTTGAACGATGTTGTACATTTCTTCATGCAGACTCAACGAGGTGGAATCAACAATTTGTTTTCCCTTGGGCTCATAATCAAATGATGTAATCAAATTTACTATCACTGTGTCTATGTTAGGAGGAGTGGACGGAAAAATTCCCATAAGCGATGAATCCTTCAACATGCCTGCGCCAATCGACAGGTAAGGAGGAGGGGACTGGCCTAACATAGGGATGTTATTAGCTGTAGATCTAGTAACATTTGGTGTACATAAATCAAGCTGATCAATGGTAACAATTCTCCCTCAACGTGGAAATTGGACTGTTCGAAATACCGTTGAAGCGACAGCAGTCATGGCGTAAAACCAATTTCTTCCTAGAAGGAGGTTGTAATCTAATGGGGCGTCCACTACTTCTACTTGAATATAAATATTTTTTTCCCCAAGCTTGAATGCAAGGGATGATATGAGGCCATGGGGTTGGAAACCTCATCCATCAAAGGATTTCAGAGTCGTGGGTGATGTTACAAGCTTGGGAGAGCCGATATCTTTCCAACAAGACAGGGACAAAACCAAATTTGAACCTCCTTCATCTAAGACAGTCCTAAAGACTTTCTTTTCGACTACTTTTGTGATGATTTGGAAAGAAATTTTGTGAAGTATTCTAGACTTATATTTATCGACATTGAAATGAATCAAATTAGTATTGTCTGGGTCTAGGGCTCCGAACATAGTTAACAGGTTTTTGTGTTGAGTAGGACAACTTTGGAGCACTTCCAAGGTAGACATTACACATGATGCCTGAGCGAGATCTTCAACTAATTTATAAAATTAAGTAGCTCGGGAATTAGGGTTAAAAGCAACCTTCCTAAGAGTACTCTTGGGTGGACGCAAAACCATATCAAGAGTATGCTTCTCGATGGTTAGGGGGACATTAGACGAGGAGTTAGGAGAACCAGTAGAGGGAGCCTTCCCTGAAGAAGAATTGTCTTCTTTATTGTCTGCGGGTTTTTCATAACTCTGACTTCGAGTTTGCAAACTAATGGTATCCAAGAATATCATGCAAATTTCCTCTGACGAACTAGAGTTTCCTTGATTAGATATGTGGTCTATCAGTTGTTGTTGAGAGGGAAAAGGATCTGTGAGAACTGTGAGTGTGGGATTTGTTTTCAAAAATTGGGTGATTTCGTCCCGACGAGGACACTGTTTTATGAAATGGTCACCTCCACATAGCAGACATGGATATTTTTATTTTCTTTTCCCTTTATTGTTATCATTGGTGGTTGGTTTTGGATTCTCCTATTGGTTTCCATTTTTTTAATTTTTACTTTTACCTTTATTTTTATTATTGCCGTAGGTTTGCATACTCTGAATAGAATTGACCTCAACAGAAACCTTGGGAGTTGAAGGAGTAGGGGTGGTATTTTGGGGTTGCTTGGAAGGTTTTGTTGCTGAAGGGGACTGGATTGAACCAAGAATCCCATCAATAGGGACTTCTGCTAGTGGCTTTGCAAGATCAATGCTTGGGCGAGGAGCTTGAGGAATCAAGTCATACAAAGTTTCAGATTGGGAATAGACCAAGTCCAGATACTAGGCTCAACTAATGACTTTCTCTTCAGTAATGACACCACCCATAACCACATCTCAGGAAATCGGAGACAACACAGATTTAGTAAACCAATTAGCTAATAATTGATCCGGAATAGGATCCTTAATAAGTCTTCTCTGCCTTCTCCACTCATGGATATGATCGGATATGTGGGTGGAAGTGTTCTGTCATAGATAGGTTAAGATATCAGTACCCATTTCATAATGAATAGGATTCTGTAAGTGTGTAAGAAATATAGTTGCCAATGAGCCAAAATCCACAAACAAATGTTGCAAAAGTTCAATGTACCATTTTGCCACTGTACCGAACAAAGTTTGTTGAAATATTCTTAAACGAACTGAATCATCCATAAGGGAGTTTAAAGAACACCACAGATGGAATGTCATGAGATGGTTTTTAGGATCATCTCCCTGCTTCCCATCGAACTTTGGAATGTTCGATGGTAACTTTACCGAAATGGGAGGCCACGACGGGTTATGTCAAATGGGGTCATTAATCAACTTGGACAAATCATGTAATTCCAAAGTTACTAGGAAAGGTAACTAACGATTAAGTTTCGCATACTGGTAATATTGATATGGCATATAATTACTAGTAGGACCATACATAGACTTATAGATAGGTTTTGACGAAAACTATAGGAAAATCCACTCGTAGGGGGTTGATTTTTGGGATCAGGACCGTTAGATCCACCAAGGCCTTTAGGAACACCAGGACCATTGGGACCACTAGGACCACAAGGAAGTGGACCTCCAGACCCTCTGAGACCTCTAGGAGGTAAACCTCCAAAGGCTCTAGAACCACTAGGAGGAGGGCCGCCAGATACTCCAGAGCCATTACGAGGGAAACCACCAAGCCTCCCAGGGGGAGGACCTCCATAAGGTGGTCCTATGGAACCTCCCATAGTATGTATAGGTATCCCCCCTATAGCTAGCATATAGGACCAGTTAGGTTGCCCCCATGGTGTGAAAGTATTACTAGGATATGGAATTCTAGCATAAGGCATTCCTGTAGGGTTGGGTGGATAATTAATGTTTCCTATAGGTATTTTATTTGCTATATAACCATAACCCCAAGAGGTTTGATTGGTTATAGGTTGTGCCTCCAAGGGCTGACCTGAACTAGATGGGGGTTTAACCACATTAGTGTGGGTGGGGGAGACATAAACTGTAGATTTCTCTATACCAGAGGTATGTCCTTCACTAGGTACAATTCTGGTTCCAGGTAACGTAGGTCGTGTCGGGGGTTCCCCCTGACACTAGAAGGTAATGAGGAAACATGAATTGAATGTTGAGCCCTAGGTGCAGAAGACCTGGGAGGATTGGGAACATACATAATATGGGAGGTGGTGGGGTTGGTAGTTTGACCTAGGTTGTGTGGAGTCACTATGCAATCTATAATCGGTTCAATGGGTCTCATAGAATCAGCAAGTGAACGATATCCCACAAGAATAGCTATGGAACGTGATGGTGGTGTTCCCAATATGTCATCTATTTTATTTTCAATCTCCTGTGCACGAAGAATTTCCATGTGGTATTGTCTATGTCCTTCATCTAGAGAAACTTCTTCATAAAAGTTTAAATGGGTGCCAAATGAGGCAATGGCTTGTCCTATAGAGGTATCCCAAAATGGAGCATTGGGACCATAATCTGAACGGGTAGTATCATCAACATGACCTTCTATGGGAGAATGGAACAAAGTATTACCCTGAGAAGGTTGTTGGACCAAGGGAGGCAAGTGTGAAGGATATGGTCCTCCTCTTTCTGCAACCACATTATCTCCTACTTGGGAGGTGGTACAACTCCTTGGTCGATAGCTTCCTTTGAATTTTCTACTGAAACAGGATAAAAATAGGGTGGCAAGCCCCATACTCTTCTAGACTGTCTTAGCTCAGCCAGTTTGTACAGCTACTATTTAACCTAGGGTCTCACAAAACTAGAAAACACACCAAAAATTTCCCTACTCAAGCTATAGGTCAAACAAGCAAACTTAAATGACAGGAGGAGTCCAGATAGTCAGGTCTCTCACCAGGATTGTCAAGAAGGTGCCACTTACGATATACCTCAAGGGTATGTGCGTAGTAATCTCCCCAAATGTTGTTTTTGGTGTATGGCTCCAAGCAAGATGGACAAAGGGATTTTCTTAGATGGATAAGGTATCCTAGTGGGGTCTCCCGATTTACGCAAGGTACATGGGAGCTCAAATCGGTAGTAGTGTTGTCTAATGCATAACCGTACACAAGAGGCATTTCAATATACAATCGAGTACGTGAAGTACCTTTCTATATAACTCAGGGTACATGAAAGTCCATTTGATATACCGACGGTGTCACATGCCCCAATTTTGTAAAAATAATTTTATCATATTTGATTTTATTTCAAGAAAATATGTTAAATTTTATGCTAAGTTGTAATTTATGACTTAGCAGAGTCAAGGATGTTGAATGTAATTCTGAATATTTTAATTATAAATAAATAAAAGTGGAGACAACAACTTGAGAGAGTTGTTAAAAGAGTTTTTACTGGTCAAGTTGGTGGAGGAGACTGGGTGGAGAGCAAATAGACCAGTGGCAACATCCTCAAACACTTCCAATGTTGCAGGTGGCAACCTCCCTACATTTGGGGTCATGATTCCCCAAGAAAGTAGGATCAGAGCAGGTGGCTCAATTAATAACAACTAACCCAAAAATACTTAGGAAATATTAATAAAAATGCCCATTGAAGAGAGCCAAGGCTGCTCATTTTCCAGGAAGAGAATCATTCAGGTGAATGTACATTAAAGGATTTCATTGGGAAGGGAATTTTGTGGAAGGTGTTTGAGGGGTAAACTGCAGAAAGTGATCTAGTGCATCTTTTCAGCTGAAGGATCTTCCTGTTGAGTGCAGAGTGATTACTGAGTCATTGGACTAGTAATTGGTTGCTACTCCACCAGTTCTCAGCCAAGGATACCAGGAAACATGCTCGAGGGTCATGAGGAGAGGCTGTTTGAGTGCTCTCCAGGAGTTGGTAGGGAGGAACGTCCTCCCAACGCTACTGTTGTCTAGCTTAAAACATGTTCTATAGTCTTTTATTTTACTGTGTTTAAAGTTTATATGTGAAACTCAATGATTAATGAATGATTAAATGTTTAGTAGTGAACTGATAGAGATTTTAATCATTTAGTTATTTGAAATGCTAAATCTGTAATTGATGAAAATAATCCTACCGGTGTTTTTCTGCGTCTGGAATGGACCAGACCATACTCTAGCACAGGCAGTATATTTTAAAATAGATGAAGGATAAGAAAGAAATTTGAAATGAATAGAGTTACTATTTATTTCATAATATTGGAATAATTTCTTTCTGCAGATAGTTGTTTTTCATAAAAGTATATTAATCTGCCTAGTTAAATTTATTGTTTAAACTAGACTGTGGTAATAAAAATGTTAGAAAAGGAATAGCCATAATATTTTACTGATAGAAATGTATTATATTCATGAGTTGTTCAAGTAGATACGTTATTTATTTTACATAGTACTTCCTTTTGTAAATTATACTATTAACCTGTAACAGAGGAAATAGAAACAACTCAGATATAATGCTTATCGTATTATGTTAAGAAAATAATTAAATATGGTTCTTTTAGTTTATTTCTTTTACTGATATTAATAACTAACTCAACCTGCAACTATTCGAACCCTAGGTAGGGTATAGTAACATAATTAAATTCTAAAGACAAATTAATTCAAAGATAAAGAATATCTTAACACAGAACTTATTTAACCCTAACAGTATTTTTTTTTATAGAATCAAAACAACTAATATACAATAGTAACTTATGTTAAATTAAATAAGTATTTTAACAAGGAATTGTCCTTTAACTTTTCCAAATTTATTATACATGTAAAGGAGTGATGATAGGGTCAAAACCCTTATTTCATTTCTTAGTAAGCTAACAGAAACAATACTATTGGATGAACTAAACTAATATAGACTGGTCACAGTCTTTATTAATAAAGTGTATGTACAAATACAAGCTTAAGTAATTATAGTATACATAGATAATAGTATTAACATAAACAATATCATTTACAAATTAAAAAAAAATTCTTTAAACAAACTGAAGGAATCTTTAAAGAAAGAAACAGAGATTATTTCCATAAACCCTAACTTGGAAATCCTTGAGTCACTGAAATAGTCTTCAATTCTTTTAACAGTAATAAAAGATAATTAATAACAATAAAGAAATTATAATCTTACAAGTTAAATAGGGTAAAAACCCTAGCTCGTATTTATGAGCAGAAATGACCCAGTATTCTTTAATATACAAAACCATTACAGTCGAGCATAGGATACGTAACAAAATTTATTTTTATATAAGCATTAAGGAAAAAATTAATTCATTCACATAGAGATAAAATACAAATACATAAAGGAAAATGAATTTAAGCTAAAGACATATTGTCTTAAACTATATTTACATTATATCGACGAGCCCAAAGGATGAACATAAATCAAAATTTAACAAAATACAAAACCTCAGCTAAGATCCGAGCACCCATATCTTGATATGGAGTATAAACAAGTATTAACAAAATATTACAAAACTGCAAGTTCTTCCCTGAAACGAGGGGAGAGCATTACAAGTCACAGCTTAAAGCCGAAGTCACCTTGCAAAAAGCAACTATAAAAACGAAGAACAGCAACCCAAGACTAGGTGCGACAGGGCCATGACTTCTTCGAACTGCAAAAGTCTGTACAAGTAGGGAGAACCATGTTCGAAAATTGGAGCTTACTGTAGAATGTTCGTGGAGCCATTTGAGCAGCGCGACTATCAAATTTGGAGACAAGTTAACCCTACAATATAAAAACCAGAATTAATTAAAAAAAATAAAGAATCCATATGCAGAATGGAAACCGTAAATATTGATAGCTTTTAATTTTACTTACTTACCTCAGCTGGAAATAAAAATGATGGAACCTTGGAGGAATAACAACAACACAACCAATGTTAAGAAGAGTCAAACCCTCATTCTCACCAAGGATAGAGACGAAGGGATTCTTGTTCATTTCACACTAACAGCAAGGGTGTAGGTAAGCCTGGGAAATGGCTATGAAGGAGTCAAACAAGCATGGAGTCGGACTGTCACCAACCCATAAGCAAGGAAATTAAACTCCCAAATCGTACGACGAAAGAGCTTCACAGTAATACACGCTAAGCTCAAGTTTTCACCAATGACAAACCACAGTAGAAGAGCAGCAAAAGGAAGCTATAGGCAGGTCGTGAAGCTATGTGCAAGGAAAACAGTGAACCCCGACCGAAATAAAGAAATCATAGTGGAGGCGAGCAATAGAACCCAGCTCAAGGGAGTAAGACACAACAAACAAACGCGTTGGAGCCTCTATAACTAATTTCCACTCACGGCTACCATGAGAGCTTGTAGAGTAGCCCAAAGGGCCAACACAAATGTCGGAACTGGAATAATCCAAGGGTTAGGGTTGACAATTATATATACAACCAGTGCATGGCCAAGGAATTTCCACGCGGCCGCAATAATATAATCATGTAGTGGGTTGGATTTCCATATTCACCTATGATCAATAATAACTAATTATTCTCCCAAATGATTTCATCAAACAACATATAAACATTATAGTTTGCATGGTTTTCATATCTTACGATAATAGTTTTAACGTTTAGTGTATAGCTTATTATCGATGTGGGTATGCAAAATTATGATAACGTTGAGATAGCACTAAATATAATCTTATAGCCTTGTGACCCAAAAGAAAACCTTGCATAAATTATTGGTAAACAATATCATAAGAATTCACTAGTAAATCTCGCGAGAATTGTATGTTCTAGATTGTAAGTTTATACTAATAATTAACATGGGAAATGTTAAAAGGTTATATTAACATTATCATTACTAATATGCATAATACATATGTAGGTATTAACCCCTTTTAGAATAGCTACAACTTATCAAGATTATAGTAACATCATTATTGTGATATAGGTGGTGTAATAACTAAGTTGTTACCAATAATAATTTAAGACAAATATGACAGCATTGTCATATAAACAGTCTAGTTAATGGTGCAAGAATAACTATCTAATAGTTACAGTTTCTCTTACAGGGTGGCATGGAATAATTTACACAACATTCAAGTTTAGAACATTGCATAGCATCATTTTGGGTAGGTTCATAAATATTTTGCAAGTGTAACATTAATAAAACCTTATATGTTAATAAACAAATAGTTTATACATATTTATAAGTCTTAGGAACTAACAAAGTAAATGTTAGCAAACTGTGTAAGGGCAAAGTGAAATGTAAGAACATTTCCTATGAACTCTTTTATTTAGTTCAGATCAATGAGATCTTATCTTAGAATTTGGTTGTTTCTCTTCACTTGGAAAAATGGATTTATGTTTTTACCAAAATACTGAGGTTAACATAAGATAAAAAGAGTGGCTCTATAAGAAAAACACCAACCTTGGAAGCTGTTCATATATAGAACTTAATACACGAAATGTATTATAGAACTGCTAGGATATGCATATTAAAATTAATATTATCATGCAAATAAAATAAAAATTTTAGAACCAAAGGAAGTGGTACTATCGCTACATACTTTACAGGAAGAAATACAATCATTTGAACTTTGTTTACAATAGCAACTGAAGAAGACCAAGTGTTTTACCTTACAGAAGTGGTTTGGATTACAACAGCTTATCTACTAAGCTTATTAATTTTTGCAAATAGAAATATTGTTGGATGCTTTATGAAATTTAAGACATTACTCGATCATTCATACCTATAAACCTGTAAGAACAAGTAATCCATCTGCGTTAGTGTAAATGCTAAGTAAGCCTCGGAAATCAAAGTCAGATTCCACCTACTGTCATAATTAGAACTCATCAGTAAACCTAATGTAGAAATAATGTGCAAGTTAAACTTAATATTGTGTTAATAAGAAAAATGCTGAGTTAACATAATTGAGTTTATGCAAACTAATCTATTAACTGTTTCTTTTATTTCTAACCGTTAGATGTTAGTAAACTGCAGGTCTCAGCATTTTATATTTTTTCAAAATTTTAAATTTTTTGTTAAAAACGGAGGTTATGACATGTGGTATCAGAGCACAAGGTTCAAACACTAGGCCTTGATGAATCCCAACTAGATTTCATGAAATATTAAACTGAATTATTATGCTGACGTATTTTATTTTAAACGTTATTCAACAGAGAATTGTTTTTCTGAAGTTTAACAAACAAGTATGGAAAGGCTGGAAGAATGTACAGAGGAGGAATCTCCAATTACTGAACCAGGAAATTTACCAAGAGATTCTATACCAGAGGATTTGACTACCAATTCCTCATACTTTTTACAATTGTAAAAGATCTAAAATCTGAAATGGAGTCTGTAAAGCGGGAAAATGAAAGGATTCTGAGGGCTCAAGAAGAGTTGAACCGGATCCTAACTGAAAATTTTCAAACTGAGGGAAGGGGTAGAATAATAGTATCAGAAGATACAAGTCATCAACGTAAATCTAAAAATATGAAACATACTAAAACTAAAAGTAGTTCATCTTCTGAGGTGTTTGGTGAACAACGAAATCACCATTCTACCAGTGACAGTAGTGATGATAATCAGTACACTAAGAAGAGGAAATACAAACCTTATGAGGATATTTTCGGGGAATTCAAAATGATAAAACCACCAACCTTTAATGGAGAGACTGAGAAGGGGGAGGAAGCTGAATCTTGGTTTTCTGGGATGAAGAAGTACTTCCAAATATATAACTATTCTAACAAGTTAAAGGCTAGAATGACTATTTATAACCTCTCAGGAAAGGCTGACATTTGGTGGTAGGATTTGAAAAGAGTTAAGGGAATAAAAGAGAAGAATGTAAACTGGAGTACCTTTAAGAGGTATTTTAAAAAGAAATTTCTGTCTGAGCAATATTACAAGGAGAGATCAAAAGAGTTTTATTAGCTGAAGCTAGGATTAATGACAATAAAGGATATGAACATCAAGTTCTTAAGTCTACTTAGGTATGTACCATACCTTGTAGATGAGAAATAAAAGGTACAATGATTCCTCAGCTGTCTACCTTATCATATTAAGGACAGTATTTAATATGACAATCCAAAGACTTTAGAAGAAGCTATGAGGAAGGCTAATTTTTGTTTTGAACAAAATCGAAAGAAGGAAAGCTTATCCAACTGGAAAGCCAAGAAAAATAACAATCAATATGAGCAAAAGACGAAGGATTTGTGCCTAACAGAAATTCTAAGAACAATAAGGCCAGAAATGATCCTAATAACAAGAACTTCCAAGAAAATAAGAGCAATACACCCAACAATCAGAATAATTCTAAAGGTAAGGAATTTGCAAATAATAATGGAAATTTTACCAAGAAATTTGAGCGCAAAGAGACTATCAAGTGCTGGGAGTGTAATGGCCCACACTATGCTTCAGTGTATCCTAATCGGAAGAAGACTATTAGCAACATTCATACTATATAGGAGGAGATGACCGTTGGGGAATTAGCCAGGACCATGCCCAGAATCAACGTAGCTTTGGAGAATTGACAAGCATAATATCAGACTTCGATAGTGGAAGTAGAAGGTATGATAAATCAGACCCCTGTAACTATTTTGATTGATCTAGGAGCTAGTCTTAGTTACATTGCACCTAAAATAGTAGAAAAATGTCAGTTATCTATTGAGAAATTTGAGAGTTCTTGGTTAGTTCAGTTAGCCACTGGTGCTAAAAGAAAGGTAACTTGTTTTGTAAAAGAATGTGCAGTACTTATGGATCATTTTGAAACGGTTGTCAAGCTTAATGTTTTGCCTCTTGGTCCTTATGATTTACTGATTGGTATGGACTAGTTAGAACAACATAGAGTAATTCTAAATTGTTATGATAAAACCTTCACATGTTTAAATAGTGACGAAAAAATAGTAAGTGTTAAAGGAATTCCTAGAAAAACCACTATAAGGCATATTTCTACTTTACAACTTAAAAGAGCTGTTAGGAAGGGATGTAAAGCTTATGGAGTAACTATAACTGATGAAGTGAGTTTAATCAAGACAGATAAGTTAAAATTGGAAGACATACCAGTCTTAAAAGATTATATTGATGTATTCCCTGAAGAAATTCCAGGACTACCTCCAAAAAGGGAATTAGATTTCACCATTGAACTAGTACCGGGTGCAGTACCTAGTTCAAAGGCCCTGTGTCGAATGAACATATTGAAACTTAATGAATTAAAATCTCAATTAAAAGAACTAATTGATAAAAAGTATATTCAACCTAGCGTGTCTCCCTTGGGGGCACCTATCATCTTCGTTAAGAAAAAAGACGGAACTATGCAACTTTGCATAGATTACCATCAGTTAAATAAGATGACCATCAAAAATTGATATTCGTTGCCCCGCATAGATGATCTATTTGATCAACTACGTGGATCCATGGTGTTTTCAAAAATAGATTTAAGGTCTGGATATCATCAAGTAAAGATTAAATATCAAGACATCTTTAAGACAGATTTTAGAACTAGATATGGTCATTACGAATTTGTCGTAATGCCATTCGGGCTTACGAATGCCCCAACTATTTTCATGTGTTTAATGAACAACATTATGTATAAGTATTTAGATACGTTTGTGGTCGTGTTTATCGATGACATTCTAATCTATTAAAAAACTGAAGAAGAACACAAAGAACATCTAAAAAATGTCTTGCAAGAGTGGCAAGATCATCAACTCTTCGCAAAGTTTAGTAAATGTGATTTATTTAAGGATAAGGTTCAATATTTAGGTCATGTGGTGACCAATGAAGGAATTTGTGTAGATCCTAAAAATATAAGGGTAATCGAAGATTGGCCGGTTCCTAAGGATGTGACGGATGTTTGATCTTTCATGGGCATTACCAGTTACTACCAGAGGTTCATTGAAGGTTTTTCAAGGATTGCAAGTCTGATAAATTCCTTGCAGAAGAAAGGAAAGAAGTTTGACTGGAATCAGAAATGTGAGGAAAGCTTTAAAAATTTAAAAACTTTATTAACCAACGCACCTATTTTAAGAATAGCTGATCCTAATAAATAATTTTTAGTGTGCACTGATGCCTATAATGATGGCTTAGGTGGTGTTCTGACTCAAGAAGGGCATGTTATTGTCTATGAGTCTAGGAAGTTAAAAGTTCATGAAAAGAATTATGCAACATATGATTTGGAATTAGAAGCTGTTATACACGCTTTAAAGATGTGGCGACATCACCTAATTGGCAGAAAATTTATTTTAATGACTGATAATAAAGGATTGAAGTATATGTTAGATCAGCCTAATCTAAATGCCAGACAAGCTAGGTGGTTAGCTTTCTTAAGCGAATATGATTTTGAAATTCATCATATAAAAGGTAAAGAAAATAAATTTGTTGATGCATTAAGTAGGAATGCAAGGCTGAATTTTGCAGCAGCTATCAGCACGTATGCTACAGATTTGGATGAACAGTTTAAAGAAGGAATAGAACAAGATGAAAATTACCAGAGTTTGCAAGCTAAAACTAAAGAAAATCCAACATAAAGCTTAAGTAAAGGTTACAGTTTAAATGCAAAATAATTTTTACTGTATAAAGAGAGAATGTTTGTGCCTAACGTACCTAAAGTTAAGCCGTTAATTATGGATGAAATTCATAAAACTCCATATTCAGGCCATCCAGGTTATCAAAAGACTATAACTATGTTAAGAAAATAGTTTTTTTGGCCAAATATGAAAACTAACGTAGCATAATATATTGCTAGGTGTTTAGCAGAATATATTGCTAGGTGTTTTGAATGTCAACAGGTAAAAACTGAACATCAACATCCAGCTAGTTTGGTTCAGCCATTACCCAATCCTAGCTGGAAATGGGAGATAATTAGTCTAGATTTTATTACTGGGCTTCCAAAAAATCAAAATCAGAATGATTCTATCATGGTAGTAGTTGATAAGTTAAGCAAAGAAGCTCACTTTATACCTGTTAAAACTACCTACAAAGCTGCAAACATAGATGATATTTTTCTAAAACAGGTTTTCCGATTGCATGGAGTACCAAAAGTCATAATCTCAGATAGGGATCCTAAATTTACAAGAAAATTTTGGAAGTCTTTGTTTAAAGGGTTAAACACTACATTAAATTTTAGTACTTCATTTCATCCTCAAATAGATGGACAAACTAAAACAGTAAATCAAGTACTTAAAGATCTATTGAGAATGTATGTCAAAGACCAACCAGGCAAATGGGAGGATTATTTGCATCTAGTAGGATTTGCTTATAATAATAATTATCAGACATCAGCTAGATTTAGTCCTTTTGAAATTTTATATGGATGAAAATGTCATACTCCTACTTCTTGGAGTAATCCTGTGGATAGACTGGTATTAGGTCCTGAACTGTTAAAGGAAATGGAAGAAATTGTAAAACAGGTGCAGGGTAATCTGAAAGTTGCATAGGATCGACAAAAACGTCAAGCAGACTTAACAAGAACTCCAAAGGAGTTTCAGGTAGGTGAACATGTGTTCATCAAGGTAAGGCCCAAAAAGAACTCTCTGAGATTAGGAAGTTGTGCAAAATTGGCATGTCGCTACTACGGTCCATTTGAAATTCTGTCTAGAACTAGACAAGTGGCTTATCAATTAGCATTACCACCAAATTTAAGAGTACATAATGTTTTTCAAATTTCTATTTTAAAGAAATATGTTCATGATGCTACTCATGTTGTTAACTGGAATGATGTACAGGTGGAACCAGATGGAGATTTTTTGGTGGAACCAGACTGTATCCTCGGGCGGAGGCAGATCACACTTTGGAACCGCACCATTGGACAGGTGAAGGTGCAATGGAAGCACCTTAGTCCAGAGGAGGCCACCTGAGAATTGGAAAGTAAAATGTGAGATGCATATCCAATTCTGTTCCAGGGGAATTCTGAGGATGAAGAATAAATAACATCAAGGACGATGTTATATTCTATGGGGGTGTGTATGTCACATGCACCAATTTTGTAAAAATAATATTATCATATTTGATTTTATTTCAAGACAGTATGTTAAATTTTATGCTAAGTTGTGATTGATGACTCAACAGAGTCAAGGATGTTGAATGTAATTTTAAATATTTTAATTATAAATAAATTAAAGTGGAGACAACAGCTTGGGAGAGCTTTTAAAAGAGTGTTTACTAGTCAAGTTGGTGGAGGAGACTGGGTGGAGAGAAAATATACAAGTGGCAGCATCCTCAAACACTTCCAATGTTGCAGGTGGCAACCTCCCTACATTTGGGGTCATCATTCCCCAAGAAATTGGGATCAGAGCAGGTGGCTGAATTAATGACAACTAACCCAAAAATACCTAGGCAATATTAATAAAAATGCCCATTGAGGAGAGCTGAGGCTACTCATTTTCCAAGAAGAGAATCATTCAGGTGAATGTGCTTCAAAGGATTTCATTGGGAATGGAATTTTGTGGAAGGTGTTTGAGGGGTAAACTGGAGAAAGTGATCTAGTGCAGCTTTTCACCTGAAGGATCTTACTGTTGAGTGCAGAGTGATTACTGAGTCATTGGAATAGTAATTGGTTGTCGCTCCACCAGCTCTCAGCCAAGGAGACTAGGAAACAGGCTCAGGGGTCCTGAGGAGACGTTGTTTGAGCACTTTCTAGGAGTTGGCAGGGAGGAACGGCCTCCCAACGCTGTTGTTGTCCAACTTAAAAAAGGTTCTACAGTATTTTATTTTACTGTGTTTAAAGTTTTAATGTGAAACTGAATGAATAATGAATGATTAAATGTTTAGTAGTGAACTGATAGAGATTGTAATGCTTTAGTTATTTGAAATGTTGAATATGTAATTGATGAAAAATAATCCTACCTGTGTTTTTCCACATCTGGAATGGATCAGACCGTACTCTAGCATGGGCAGTTTATTTTAAAATAGATGAAGGATAAGAAATAAATATGAAATGAATAGAGTTACTATGTATTTCATAATATTGGAATCATTTCTTTCTGCAGATAGTTGTTTTTCAGAAAAGTATATTAATCTGCCTAGTTAAATTTATTGTTTAAACCAGACTGTGGTAATAAAAATGCTAGAAAAGGAATAGCCATAATATTTTACTGATAGCAATGTATTATATTCATGAGTTGTTCAAGTAGACAAGTTATTTCTTTTACACAGTACTTCCTTTTGTAAATTATACTATTAACTTGTAACAGAGGAAATAGAAACAACTTTGATATAATGCTTATCTTATTATGTTAAGCAAATAATTAAATATGGTTCTTTTAGTTTATTTCTTTTACTGATATTAATAACTAACTCAACTTGCAACTATTCGAACCCTAGGTAGGGTATAGTAACATAATTAAATTCTAAAGACAAATTAATTCAAAGATAAAGAATATCTTAACACAGAACTTATTTATCCCTAAAACTATTTTTTTATAGAATAAAAACAACTAAGATACAATAGTAACTTATGTTAAATTAAATAAGTATTTTAACAAGGAATTGTCCTTTAACTTTTACAAACAGATTATACATGTAAAGGAGTAATGACAGGGTTGAAATGCTTATTTCATTTATTAGTATGCTAACAGAAATAATACTACTAAATGAACTAAACTAATATAGACTGGTCACACTCTTTATTAATAAAGTGTATGTACAAATACAAGCTTAAGTAATTATAGTATACACAGATAATAGTATTAACATAAACAATATCGTTTACAAATTAAAAAAATTCTTTAAAAAAACTGAAGGAATCTTTAAAGAAATAAACAGAGATTATTTCCATAAACCCTAACTTGGAAATCCTTGAGTCATTGAAATAGTCTTCAATTCTTTTAACAGTAATAAAAAATAATTAATAACAATAAAAAATTATAATCTTGCAAGTTAAATAGGGTAAAAACCCTAGCTCGTATTTATGAGCAGAAATTACCCAGTATTCTTTAATATACAAAAGTATTACAGTCGAACCTAGGATAAGTAACAAACTTTCTTTTTATATAAGCATTAAAAGGAAAATTTTAATTCATTCACACAAAGATAAAATACAAATACATAAAGGAAAACAAATTTAAGCTAAAGACAGACTGTCTTAAAATATATTTACATTATATCAACGAGCCCGAAGGGTAAACATAAATCAAAATTTAACAGAGTACAAAACCTTAGCTAAGAGCCTAGCACCCATATCTTGATATGGAGTATAAACAAGTACTAACAAAATATTACAAAAATGTAAGTTCTTCCCTAATACGAGGGGAGAGCATTACAAGTCACAGCTTAAAGCCGAAGTCACCTTGCGAAAAGAAAGGGTTATAAACCAATGCATAAACTATAAAAACAAGGAACAACAACCTAATACTGGGTACGAAACAGCCATGACTTCTTCCAGCTGCAAAAGTCTGTACAAGCAGGGAGAACCATGTTCGAAAACCAGATCTTACCGTAGACTGTTTGTGGATCCATTTGAGCAGCACGACTGTCAACTTTAGAGACGAGTTAACCCTGCAATATAAAAACTAGAATTAATTAAAAAAAATTAAGAACCCATATATAGAATGGAAACTATAAATATTGCTAGATTTTAATTTTACTTACTTAGCTCAACTAGAAGTAAAAATGATGGAACCTTGGAGGAATAACAACACCACAACCAATTTTAAGAAGAGTCAAACCCTCATTCTCGCTGAGGATAGAGACGATGGGACTCTTGTCCATTTCACACTGACAGCAGGGGTGTAGGTAAGCATGGGAAATGGCTACGAAGGAGTCAAACAAGCATGGAGTCGAACTGTAACCAACCCGCAAGAAGGAAAACTAAACTCCAAAACCCTACGATGAAAGAGCTTCACAATAATACACCCTAAGCACAACTTTTCACCAATGACAAACCACGGTAGAAGAGCATCAAAAGGAAGCTACAGGTGGGCTGTGAAGCGACGTGCAAGGAAAATAGTGAACCCTGACCAAAATAAATAAATCATAGTGGAGGCGAGCAATAGAACCCAGCTCAAGGGAGTAAGACATGAAAAACAGAAGCGTTGAAGCCTCTGTAGCTAATTTCCACTCATGGCCGCCATGGGAGCTTGCAGAGCAGCCCAAACGGCCAATGTAAATGTCGAAACTGGAATAAACCAAGGGTTAGGGTTGACAATTATATATACCACCAGTGCATGACCAAGGAATTTCCAGGTGGCCGCAATAATATGATCATGCAGTGGGTTGAATTTCCATAGTCACCTGTGATCAATAATAACCAATTATTCTCCCAAATGATTTCATCAAACAACATATAAACATTATAGTTTGCATGGGTTTCATATCTTACAATAATAGTTTTAACGTTTAGTGTATAGCTTATCATCGGCATGGGTATGCAACGTTATGTTAATGTTGACATAGCACTGAATATAATCTTATAGCCTCGTGACCCAAAAGAAAACCTTGCATAAATTATTGGTAAACAATATCATAAGAATTCACTAGTAAATCTCACGAGAATTGTATGTTCTAGACTATAAGTTTATACTAATAATTAACATGGGAGATGTTAAAAGGTTATATTAACATTATCATTAGTAATATGCATAATACATATGTAGGTACTAATCCCTTTTAGAATAGCTACAACTTATCAAGCTTATAGTAACATCATTATTGTGATATAGGTGGTGTAATAACTAAGTTGTTACCAATAATAATTTAAGACAAATATGAAATCATTGTCATATAAACAGTCTAGTTAATGGTGTAAGAATAACTATCTAATAGTTACAGTTTCTCTTACAGGGTGGCATGAAATTTTTTACACAACATTCAAGTTGAGAACATTGCATAGCATCATTTTGGGGAGGTTCATAAATATTTTGCAAGTGCAACATTAATAAAACCTTATATGTTAATAAACAAATAGTTTATGCATATTTATAAGTCTTAGGAACTAACAAAGTAAATGTTAGGAAACTGTGTAAGGCCAAAGTGAAATGTAAGAACATTTCCTATGAAATCTTTTATTTAGTTCATATCAATGAGATCTTATCTTAGAATTTAGCTATTTATCTTCACTTGGAAAAATGGATTTATGTTTTTACCAAAATACTGAGGTTAAGATAAGATAAAAAGAGTGGCTCTATAAGAAAAACACCAACCTTGGAAGCTATTCATAGATAGAACTTAATACAAGAAATGTATTATAGAACTGGTAGGATATGCATATAAAAATTAAGATTATCATGTAGATAAAATAAAATGTTCAGAACCAAAGGAATTGGTACTGTCGCTACGTACTTTACAGGAAGAAATACAATCATCTGAACTTTGTTTACAATAGCAACTGAAGAAAACCGACTGTTTTACCTTATGCAAGTGGTTTGGATTACAACAGCTTATCTACTAAGCTTATTAATTTTTGCAAATAGAAATATTGCTAGATGCTTTATGAAATTTAAGACGTTACTCGATCATTCATACCTGTAAACCTGGAAGAACAAGTAATCCATCTGCATTAGTGTAAATGCTAACTAAGCCCCGGAATTCAAAGTCATATTCCACCTACTATCATAATTAGAACTCATCAGTAAACCGAATGTAGAAATAATGCGCAAATTAAACTTAATATTGTGTTAATAAGAAAACTGCTGAGTTAACATAATTGATTTTATGCAAACTAATCTATTAACTATTTCTTTTATTTCTAACCGTTAGCTGTTAGTAAACTGCAGTCTCAGCATTTTATATTATTTCAAAATTTTAAATTTTTGTTAAAATTCGGGGTTATGACATGTGGTATCAGAGCACAAGGTTCAAACGCTAGGCCTTAATGAAGCCCAACTAGCTTTCATGAAATAGTAAACTGAATTATTATGCTGACATATTTTGTTTTAAATATTATTCAACAAAGAATTGTTTTTCTGATGTTTAACACACAGGTATGGAAAGGCTGGAAGAATATGCAGAGGAGGAATCTCTAGTTACTGAAACAGGAAATTTACCAAGAGATCCTATACTAGAGGATTTAACTACCAATTCCTTAGAATTGTTACAAACTGTAAAAGATCTAAAATCTGAAATGGAGTCTGTAAAGCGGGAAAATGAAAGGATTCTGAGGGCTCAAGAAGAGCTGAACTAGATCCTAACTGAAAAGTTTCAAACTGAGGGAAGGGGTAGAAGAATAGAATCAGAATATAGAAGTCATCAACGTAAGTCTAAAAAGATGAAGCATACTAAAACTGAAAGTAGTTCATCTTCTGAGGTGTTTGGTGAACAACGAAATCACCATTCTACCAGTGACAGTAGTGATGATAATCAATACACTAAGAAGAGGAAATACAAACCTTATGAGGACTTTTTCAGGGAATTCAGAAAGATAAAAGCACCAACCTTTAATGGAGAGACTGAGAAGGGGGAGGAAGCTGAATCCTGGTTATCCGGGATGAAAAAGTACTTCCAAATATATAAATATTCTAACCAGTTAAAGGCTAGAATGGCTATTTATAACCTCTCAGGAAAGGCTGACATTTGGTGACAGGATTTGAAAAGAGTTAAGGGAATAAAAGAGAAAAATGTAAACTGGAGTACCTTTAAGAGTTATTTTAAATGAAAATTTCTATCTGAGCAATATTATGAGGAGAGAGCAAAAGAGTTTTATGAGCTGAAGTTAAGATCAATGAAAATGAAGGATCTGAACAGCAAGTTCTTAAGTCTACTTAGGTATGTACCATACCTTGTAGATGAGAAAACAAAGGTACAATGATTCCTCAGCTATCTACCTTATCATATTAAGGACAAGATTGAATATGACAATCCAAAGACTTTATAAGAAGCTATGAGGAAGGCTAATTTCTATTTTGAACAAAATCAAAAGAAGGAAAGCTTAGCCAACTGGAAATCGAAGAAAAATAATAATCAGTATGAACAAAAGAAGAAGAATTTTGTGCCTAACATAAATTCTAAGAACAGTAAGGCCAGAAATTATCCTAATAACAAGAACTTCCAAGGAAATAAGAACAATACACCCAACAATCAAAATAATTCTAAAGGTAAGGAATTTACAAATAATCATGGAAATTTTACCAAGAACTTTGAGCGCAACGAGCCTATCAAGTGCTGGGAGTGTCATGGCCCACACTATGCTTCAGTCTCTCGTAATCCGAAGAAGACTGTTAGCAACATTCATACCATACAGGAGGAGATGACCATTGGGGAATTAGCAAGGACCATGCCCAGAATCAACACAGCTTTAGAGAAACAACAAGCAAAATATCAGACTTCCATGGTGGAAGTAGAAGGTATGATAAATCAGACCCCTGTAACTATTTTGATTGATCCAGGAACTAATCTTAGTTACATTGCACCTAAAATAGTAGAAAAATGTCAGTTATCTGTTGAAAAATTTGAGAAATCTTGGTTAGTTCAGTTAGCCATTGGTGCTAAAAGAAAGGTAACTTGTTTTGTAAAAGAATGTGCAGTAGTTATGGATCGTTTTGAAACTGTTGTCAAGCTTAATGTTTTGCCTCTTGGTTCTTATGATTTGTTGATTGGTATGGACTGGTTAGAACAACATAGAGTAATTCTAAATTGTTATGATAAAACCTTCACATGTTTAAACAGTGACAGAAAACCAGTAAATGCTAAAGGAATTCCTAGAAAAACCACTATAAGGCATATTTCTGCTTTACAACTTAAAAGAGCTGTTAGGAAGGGATGTAAAACTTATGCAGTAACTATAACTGATGAAGAGAGTTTAATCAAGATATATAATTTAAAATTGGAAGACATACTAGTCTTAAAATGTTATATTGATTTATTCCCTGAAGAAATTCCAGGACTACCTCCGAAAAGGGAATTGGATTTCACCATTGAACTAGTACCGAGTGCAGTACCTAGTTCAAAGGCCCCATATCGAATGAACATATTGGCACTTAATGAATTAAAATCTCAATTAAAAGAACTAATTGATAAAAAGTATATTCAACCTAGTGTGTCTCCCTGGGAGGCACCTGTCATCTTCATTAAGAAAAAGGACGGAACTATGCGACTTTGCATAGATTACCGTCCGTTAAATAAGATGAACATCAAAAATCGATATCTGTTGCCTGGCATAGATGATCTGCTTGATCAACTATGTGGAGCCACGGTGTTCTAAAAAATATATTTAAGGTCTGGATATCATCAAGTAAAGATTAAAGATGAAGACATCTTTAAGACAACTTTTAGAAGTAGATATGGTCATTATGAATTTGTCGTAATGCCATTCGGGCTTAATAATGCCCCAATTGTTTTCATGTGTTTAATGAACAACAATATGCATAAGTATTTAGATAATTTTGTGGTCATGTTTATCAACAATATTCTAATCTATTCAAAAACTGAAGAAGAACAAAAAGAACATTAAAAACTGTTTTGCAAGAGTTGCGAGATCATTAACTCTTCGCAAAGTTTAGTCAATGTGATTTCTTTAAGGATAAGATTCAATATTTAGGTCATGTGGTGACCAAGGAAGGAATTTCCGTAGATCCTAAAAAGATAATGGAAATCAAAGATTGGCCGGTTCCTAAGGATGTGATGGATGTTCGATCTTTCATGGGCATTATCGGTTACTACCAGAGGTTCATTGAAGGTTTTTCGAGGATTGCAAATCCGATAAATTCCTTGCAAAAGAAAGGAAATAAGTTTGACTGGAATCAGAAATGTGAGGAAAGGTTTAAAAAGTTAAAAACTTTATTAACCAGTGCACCTATTTTAAGAATAGTTGATTCTAATAAAGAATTTGTAGTGTGCACTGACACCTGTAATGATGGCTTAGGTGGTGTTCTGACTCAAGAAGGGCATGTTATTACCTATGAGTCTAGGAAGTTAAAAGTTCATGAAAAGAATTATGCAACATATGATTTGGAATTAGCAGCTATTATACACACTTTAAAGATGTTGTGACATCACCTAATTGGCAGAAAATTTATTTTAATGACTGATAATAAAGGATTGAAGTATCTATTAGATCAGCCCAATCTAAATGCCAGACAAGCTAGGTGGTTAGCTTTCTTAAGCAAATATGATTTTGAAACTATTTATATAAAAGGTAAAGAAAATAAAGTTGTTGATGCATTAAGTAGGAATGCAAGGCTGAATTTTGCAGCAGCTATCACCACGTATGCTACAGATTTGGATGAACAGTTTAAAGAAGGAATAGAACAAGATGAAAATTACCAAAATTTGCAAGATAAAACTAAAGAAAATCCAATAGAAAGCTTAAGTAAAGGTTACAGTTTAAATGCAAAAGAAGTTTTACTGTATAAAGAAAGAATGTTTGTGCCTAACGTACCTAAAGTTAAGCTGTTAATTCTGGATGAAATTCACAAAACTCCATATTCAAGCCATCCAGGTTATCAAAAGACTATAACTATGTTAAGAAAAGAGTATTTTTGGCCAAATATAAAAACCGAAGTAGCAGAATATATTGCTAGGTGTTTTGAATGTCAACAGGTAAAAACTGAACATCAACACCCAGCTGGTTTGCTTCAGCCATTACCCATTCCTAGCTGGAAATGAGAGATAATTAGTCTAGATTTTATTACTGGGCTGCCTAAAAATCAAAATCAGAGTGATTCTATCATGGTAGTAGTTGATAAGTTAAGCAAAGCAGCTCACTTTATACCTGTTAAAACTACCTACAAAGCTGCAAACATAGCTGATATTTTTCTAAAACAGATTTTTTGATTGCATGGAGTACTAAAAGTCATAATCTCAGATAGGGATCCTAAATTTACAGGAAACTTTGGGAAGTATTTGTTTAAAGGGTTAAACACTACATTAAATTTTAGTACTTCATTTCATCCTCAAACATATGGACAAACTGAAAGGGTAAACCAAATACTGGAAGATCTATTAAGAATGTATATGAAAGACCAACCAGGAAAATGGGAGGGTTATTTGCATCTGGTACAATTTGCTTATAATAATAATTATCGGACATGAGTCAGATTTAGTCCTTTTGAAATTTTATATGGACGGAAATTTCATACTCATATTTCTTGGAGTAATCATGTGGATAGACTGGTATTAGGTCCTGAACTGTTAAAGGAAATGGAAGAAATTGTAAAACAGGTGCAGGGTAATCTGAAAGTTGCACAAGATCAGCAGAAAAGTCAAGCAGAATTAAGAAGAAATCCAAAGGAGTTTTAGGTAGGTGAACATGTGTTCATCAAGGTAAGGCCCAAAAAGAGCTCTCTGAGATTGGGAAGTTGTACAAAACTGGCACCTCACTACTGTTTTCCATTTGAAATTCTGTCTAGAATTGGACAAGTGGCTTATCAATTAGCATTACAACCAAATTTTAGAGTACATAATGTTTTTCATATTTCTGTTTTAAAGAAATATGTTCATGATGCTACTCATGTTGTTAAGTGGAATGATGTACAGGTGGAACTAGAAGGATATTTTCTGGTGGAATCAGAATGTATCATCGGGCAGAGGGAGATCAAACTTCAGAGCCGCACCATTGGACAGGTGAAGGTGCAATGGAAGCACCTTAGTCCATAGGAGGCCACCTGGAAATTGGAAAGTAAAATGTGAGATGCATATCCAATTCTATTCTAGGGTAATTCCGAGGATGAAGAATAAATAACAACGAGGACGATGTTATATTCTAAGGGGGTGTGTATGCCACATGCCCCAATTTTGTAAAATTAATATTATCATATTTGATTTTATTTCAAGACGATATGTTAAATTTTATGCTAAGTTGTAATTGATGACTCAACAGAGTCAAGGATGTTGAATGAAATTTTGAATATTTTAATTATAAATAAATAAAAGTGGAGACAATAGCTTGGGAGAGCTATTAAAATAGTGTTTACTGGTCAAGTTGGTGGAGAAGACTAGGTGGAGAGCAAATAGACAAGTGGAAACATCCTCAAACACTTCCAATGTTGCAGGTGGCAACCTCCCTACATTTGGGGTCATGATTCCCCAAGAAAGTGGGATCAGAGCAGGTGGGTCAATTAATGACAACTAACCCGAAAAGACCTAGGCAATCTTAATAAAAATTCCCGTTGAAGAGAGCTGAGGCTACTCATTTTCTAAGAAGAGAATCATTCAGGTGAATGTACTTCAAATGATTTCATTGGGAAGGGAATTTTGTGGAAGGTGTTTGAGGGGTAAACTGCAGAAAGTGATCTAGTGCAGCTTTTCAGCTGAAGGAGTGATTGCTGAGTCATTGGACTAGTAATTGGTTTCTTCTCCACCAGTTCTCAGCCAATGAGACTAGGAAATGGGCTTGGGGGTCCTGAGGAGACGATGTTTGAGTGCTCTCCAGGAGTTGGTAGGGAGGAACGGCCTCCCAACGCTATTGTTGTCCAGCTTAAAATAGGTTCTACAGTCTTTTATTTTACTGTGTTTAAAGTTTATATGTGAAACTGAATGATTAATGAATGATTAAATGTTTAGTAGTGAACTGATAGAGATTTTAATCCTTTAGTTATTTGAAATGCTGAATCTGTAATTGATGAAAAATAATCCTACCTGTGTTTTTCCACGTCTGGAATGGACCAGACCGTACTCTAGCATGGGCAATATATTTTAAAATAGATGAAGGATAAGAAAGAAATATGAAATGAATAGAGTTACTATGTATTTCATAATATTGGAATAATTTCTTTCTGCAGATAGTTTTTTTCTTCAGAAAAGTATATTAATATACCTAGTTAAATTTATTGTTTAAACCAGACTGTGGTAATAAAAATGCTAGAAAAGGAATAGCCATAATATTTTACTAATAGCAATGTATTATATTCATGATTTGTTCAAGTAGATAAGTTATTTGTTTTACACAGTACTTCCTTTTGTAAATTATACTATTAACCTGTAACAGAGGAAATAGAAACAACTTAGATATAATGCTTATGTTATTATGTTAAGCAGAGAATTAAATATGGTTCTTTTAGTTTATTTTTTTAACTGATATTAATACCTAACTCAACCTACAACTATTCGAACCCTAGGTAGGGTATAGTAACATAATTAAATTCTAAAGACAAATTAATTCAAAGATAAAGAATATCTTAACACATAACTTATTTAGCCCTAAGAGTATTTTTTTATAGAATCAAAACAACTAAGATACAATAGTAACTTATGTTAAATTAAATAAGTATTTTAACAAGGAATTGTCCTTTAACTTTTACAAATGGATTATACATGTAAAGGAGTAATGACAGGGTCGAAACCCTTATTTCATTTCTTAGTAAGCTAACATAAATAATACTACCGAATGAACTAAACTAATATCGACTGGTCACAGTATTTATTAATAAAGTGTATGTACAAATACAGGCTTAAGTAATTATAGTATACACAGATAATAGTATTAACATAAACAATATCATTTACAAATTAAAAAAAATCTTTAAACAAACTGAAGGAATATTTAAAGAAAGAAACGGAGATTATTTCCATAAACACTAAGTTGGAAATCCTTGAGTCACTGAAATAGTCTTCAATTCTTTTAACATTAATAAAAATAATTAATAACAAGAAAGTAACTATAATCTTACAAGTTAAATAGGGTAAAAACCCTAGCTCGTATTTCTAAGCAAAAATTACCCAGTATTCTTTAATATACAAAACCATTACAGTCGAACCTAGGATAAGTAACAAACTTTCTTTTTATATAAGCATTAAAAGGAAAAATTTAATTCATTCACACAGAGATAAAATACAAATACATAAAGGAAAATGAATTTAAGCTAACGACAGACTGTCTTAAAAGATATTTACATTATATCAATGAGTCCGAAGGCTGAACATAAATTAAAATTTAACAGAGTACAAAACCTCAACTAAGAGCCGAGCACCCATATCTTGATATGGAGTATAAAGAAGTATTAACAAAATATTACAAAGTTATTAGTTCTTCCCTAATATGAGGGGAGATCATTACAAGGCACAACTTAAAGCCGAAGTCACATTACGAAAAGCAAGGGTTATAAACCAAAGCATAAACTATAAAAACAAATAACAACAACCCAAGACTGGGTGTGACATGGCCGTGACTTCTTCCAACTACAAAAGTCTGTACAAGCAGGGAGAACCATGTTCAAAAACCAGAGCTTACCGTAGACTGTTTGTGGAGCCATTTGAGCAGCGTGACTGTCAACTTTGGAGATGAGTTAACCTTGCAATATAAAAACCAAAATTAATTAAAAAAAATAAAGAACCCATATGCAAAATGGAAACTGTAAATATTGCTAGCTTTTAATTTTACTTACTTACCTCAGCTGGAAGTAAAAATGATGGAACCTCGGAGGAATAACAACACCACAACCAACGTTAAGAAGAGCCAAACCCTCATTCTCACTGAGGATAGAGACGACAGGACTCTTGTTCATTTCACACTGACAACAGGGGTGTAGGTAAGCCTGGCGAATGGCTACAAAGGATTCAAACAAGAATCGAGTCAGACTGTCACCAACCCGCAAGTGGGAAAAATAAACTCCAAAACCATACGATGAACGAGCATCACAATAATACATGCTATGCTCAAGTTTTCACCAATGAAAAACCACTGTAGAAGAGCAACAAATGGAAGCTACAGGCGGGCCGTGAAGCCACGTGCAAGGAAAATAGTGAACCCTGACCGAAATAAATAAATCATAGTGGAGGTGAGTAATAGAACCTAGCTCAAGGGAGTAAGACATGACAAACACAAGCGTTGGAGCCTCTGTAACTAATTTCCACTCACGGCCGCCATGGGAGCTTGTAGAGTAGCCCAAAGGGACAACGCAAATGTCGGAACTGGAATAAGCCAAGGGTTAGGGTTGACAATTATATATACAACCAGTGTATGTCCAAGGAATTTTTGCGTGGCTGCAATAATATAATCATGCAGTGGGTCGACTTTCCATAGTCACCTATATTCAATAATAACCAATTATTCTCCCAAATGATTTCATCAAACAACATATAAACATTATAGTTTGCATGGGTTTCATATCTTACGATAATAGTTTTAACGTTTAGTGTATATCTTATCATTGGCGTGGGTATGCAACGTTATGATAACGTTGACATAGCACTGAATATAATCTTATAGCCTCATGACCCAAAAGAAAACCTTGCATAAATTATTGGTAAACAATATCATAAGAATTCACTAGTAAATCTCGTGAGAATTATATGTTCTAGATTGTAGGTTTATACTAATAATTAACATGGTAAATGTTAAAAGGTTATATTAACATTATCATTAGTAATATGCATAATACACATGTAGGTATTAACCCCTTTTAGAATAGCTACAACTTATCAAGCTTATAGTAACATCATTATTGTGATATAGGTGGTGTAATAACTAAGTTGTTACCAATAATAATTTAAGACAAATATGAAATCATTGTCATATAAAGAGTCTAGTTAATGGTGTAAGAATAACTGTCTAATAGTTACAGTTTCTCTTACAGGGTGGCTTGAAATTTTTTACACAACATTCAAGTTGAGAACATTGCATAGCATCGTTTTGGCGAGGTTCATAAATATTTTGCAAGTGCAACATTAATAAAACCTTATATGTTAATAAACAAATAGTTTATACATATTTATAAGTCTTAGGAACTAACAAAGTAAATGTTAGCAAACTGTGTAAGGGAAAAGTGAAATGTAAGAACATTTCCTATGAACTCTTTTATTTAGTTCAGGTCAATGAGATCTTATCTTAGAATTTGACTGTTTCTCTTCACATGGAAAAATGGATTTATGTTTTTACCAAAATACTGAGGTTAACATAATATAAAAAGAGTGGCTCTATAAGAAAAACACCAACCTTGGAAGTTGTTCATAGATAGAACTTAATACAAGAAATGTATTATAGAACTGCTAGGATATGCATATTAAAATTAAGAATATCATGCAGATAAAATAAAATGTTCAGAACCAAAGGAAGTGGTACTATCACTACGTACTTTACAGGAATAAATACAATCATTTGAACTTTGTTTACAATAGTAACTAAAGAAAACCGACTGTTTTACCTTATGGAAGTGGTTTGGATTATAGCAGCTTATCTACTAAGCTTATTAATTTTTGCAAATAGAAATATTGTTGGATGCTTTATGAAATTTAAGACGTTACTTGATCATTCATACCTGTAAACTGTTGGAGACATTTACCATCATACACACTCTTTAGTCAAATTGGCCTAGTTAAACCACTATCCTAAGTTTAATTGACATCAAGGAGCATTAATTACCAT
>LPNX011006521.1:2889-22889 GCA_001517045.1 Pseudotsuga menziesii
ATATAGGTTACCTGAATTCCCTGATCATGATACATTTACAGGGATGTTACAGACAAGGCATCAGGAAGGAGAAGCCAAGGTCCAATGCATCAGAGCCCTTGATGAGCCGATCCTGAGAAATGAAATTGGACATGCCGCTATTAGTGTACAGCTCTTGGAGGAACAGGTGCGTCTGAACAAGGCCAGGATAGAAGCCATTCAGAAGCAAGCAGATAAGTACGAGCTGAATATACAATTCCTAGAACCCTAATCGTTTGAAGGACTCGCCAAGGAGACAGCAGCATGGAGGAAGTTTTTGGAAGACCAAGCGGGCCCCTCCAAATGAGAAAGATTGGTCAAATTTTGTAGAATGTCATATTTTGTAAAGGGTAGAGAGAAATTGGAGCGTTGGGGAGCCCAAAGGTCACTTTGGGCAACCCAAGCATTTTTGTTTTTTGTATAAAACTAGGGAGGAGAGACAAAGAAAGGGATTTTTCCCCAGTTAGACTGGAAGACTTGTTGTAAGAAGAACTACCTCATTTTGCAATAAAGAGTTTGGTTTGCCTGTTGGAGAAAGGACCGTGAAGTGTTCCAAATGTTGTACCATGGACGGCGGAAAGATGAATTACTTTGTTTTTCAGCTTGTGTCTGTGAATCGTGAGATTGTTCTAACTTTAGGACCTATGTCTGGTTGAATAATTTCTGATTTTATTTATGGAAATTTCACTTAGAGTAATGTATGTGTCTGTATATAACAATTGGCTATCTGGTTGTTAGAATATCTTCTCATTCATGTGTTGTAAACGTAAATAGCAGCTATCTGTAATCTTGTTTAACATACATGAAAGTGATACATTACTCACGAATAATGATTTTCTGGATCCCCGGGGATAAATAGTTAGTTATCTTGGTTTCATAATTGCATATGTGATTTAGGTGTTGCGAACATAAGATGAGAGGTAAGAACCTGCGCAGCACATTGTGTGGTTCCCGACATCCTTATCACCCTGCATGGTTTAGATAGGCATGTGCATTGCATATCTTAAGTCAAAATACAAATTCCGGTGGACCGGGCCGCAACCGGTAAACCCTCGTTGTTACTTTGACCTACGGTAGCCGGACCGCAAACCGGATGGATTCCCTATACCAAACATTTAGCGGGCTAGTTGGGAACGCTGATTGGGGAGAATCCTTTACTGTTGCCGCCTGCGATTTTCCAGGCCTCAACACTTCTTCTTCCCAAATTATTGTTCAATGTGTGATTGAATCTCTGTTTATGATCATATGATGATGTTAATCAGATTATTGTTTCATGTTTATTTGATTATCATTTTTTTTATATGTGGTCATAATGGTTTTAGGAAGGTATAATTCGTTTTGCAGGTCTCTTAGAGCAAGAGAAGCAAGAGGAGAAAGAAGAGGATTGAAGGGCTGCTTGGATCAACCTTCATTTGGCTAAGGCATGAACCATTATAATCTCTTAATCTTGTTTATATTTGCTTGCAGAACCATTTGCATCCACCTTTCAACCCCAGTATGTTGATGGCGTCTTAAACCCTAGCCATAGGATACTTTACTTTACAACACTCACTCTTGAAGAGCGCTTTACATGCACCACATAAAACAATTTGCAGCAGAAGGAAACCATTAGATTCCTTAACCTTTTCTTTGAGTGGAGATAAAATGTGTCTTGCTGGTCTGTGCAGTGCCTTTCCTTTTATTGAGCGAGGAAACCATTTTATTCCTTTCTTTACCATGCTCTTTGAGTGGGGATAAAAAGTGTCTAACCATTCTCTTTGAGAAGGATTAGAAGTGTTTTGTTGGTGTGTGTAATGTTTTTTTTATTAGATATTTAATAAGGTTTAACCAACAATGAATCCAATGGCCACCATGGTTGAAAATTGAATATAATTTTTTTATTTCAATAAACATTATAACTATTATATTTATTTGATATTTTGAAAAAAAATGATGACACAACAATCATTCTTCTAGCCTTTATCAAAAGAGGTTAGCATCAACTAACTAGCATCAATGCAACACCTCTCTTTCTCAAATATACCTCTTATCAACCCATAGTGTGATTGGCCTTTAAGACTAAACCAACATAGATCCATCTAAAAGGGGATCTACCAAGCACCCACAGGGATCAAATATCTCAAGGTGACCTTTTTTTTAAGGTGGAAGTGTTGAGGAAATGTGTAACCCAATGTTTATAGTTTTAGTTTATATATATATGTGAAATTCTAAATAATTTAAATTTAATTTAAATCAACATGTTATTTTTAATAATATTTTATTATTTTTTATAAATGAAACATGTCAACTCTAGGAGAGCACGAAAGGAGTTACACATCTCTCCCATACTGGGCTGTAGAATGCACCTCTCCAGTACAACAATTCTAATACTAACCAGCATAGATTCATCTTAAAGGTGGCTCTACCAAGCGCAGAGATGGATCAAACCTTTCAAGGTGCAAACTCTTTCCCCTCTATGGAATCCAATACCACTCGTTTTGTCATTAAAATCACATAATGTGTAGTTGAAAGGCAGGCTGCCATGGATTATCATGCTACAGGGTATCGTTGCACATTATTGCACATTGCCATGGATGATACGCAGAGGAGTATCACTTCATTATTTGATTGTGCAGGTAATATTTGTGGTAATTAATATCATATTAATATGGCACTCTATTAATACTCTTATTACCTATGCAAATCAATTTGGTACCTCCTCAAATTAGTTCCATATCCCCACAAATTAATTGTTGCAGTGGATGGTGCATGTATTTATGCATATTCTTGTAGTCTCTAATATTGTTGCAATGATAAGGAGGGAAGGTAATGTTTGTGTTAGGTTATTAATTCTATGTATCCTCGGGTATTAATCCATATTGTTGCACTTTGTGTATCCACTGAAAATGATAATATTGTTGCAGTGAATTGACAGGTAATATTTGTATCATATCTTTAATGATCAATTGTCTTAATAGCTCAAGTATTATTTTCATTACATAGTTGGTTGATTTATTTTTCACTGTGAGAAATAGAGATATTTTTCACTGCAACAAATAGAGAACTGATATATTATTTACATAAGTATGTAGACGCAAATGGAGAATATGTTTAAAATCTTTAAACAAACCTAACTCCAGTTTCCACATGATAGTAATGTTTAAATATGGTTATAATATTTGAATGTTTTAATATTTATGGTTTTAAATATTAAGCTGTTATTACAAGGGATTCAATACAAAGGATTTAGACAAGATTTCATTATTTTTGTATCATGGTGATGAGTGAATGATAAAAGTTTTAGTAGTCAATGTGATAGAGTGTCTTGAATTTGAGAACTCTAAGTGAAGCATATTAATTAATGTGCATGATTGATAATAAATGCCAATATTTTAAAATAAAAAAATATTTTTAAAAGTTTGAAAAATCACCACAATACTATTATCACGTGAATATATTTTGAAAAGTTTGAAAAGATGCAAAACAATGATTAATGCGATTTAGTTACAATTTGGTTATCAAATATAACCTAAACTAGTTGATTTATTTATTTATTTAGCTTTAAACTAATTTTTGTAATGCCATGTTAGTTTTTAAAATGTTATAATGTGAAAATGATAAGAGCATAACCTTATGAATGATATATAATGATGAGAAAAAAAATGGTAACAACTATGTGAATAACAAATACTAGTTGGATTTATTGAAAAAGAAAACAACATTGTCTTGTAACAACATTAATTTTTTTCACTGATAACCATAGTATTAATAATAGATTTGAAAACAAATATTGTCTCAGTTAAAAACAAATATTATGAAACCGTAGTTTGCTTACGGTCTAACCATTTGAAATGTTCTTAAACCACATTATTATTATTACGAACCAATATTATGAAACCATATGAAGCTAATATTAAACTTAGATTTACAAATTTGATTTAATATTATTTTTTAAATTTAACACTCTAGGAGTTTTATGTTTTAAATGAAAGTTAAAACAAAGATTGTGGTTGATGTAAATTTTTTTTGGAAACAATTAATAAGAACATCAATGAATACATTGTAATTGTAATAATACACATTTTGTTGAGGTTAATAATTTATTTTTAATTTGGTTTAACTGAAATTATCACATTAATCATGAAGAAAAAGATAATAGTAATTTTGTTTACTACCCTAAGATTTTTTTATTTTTACTTGAGACGACTATAAGCCGAAGGAGTTACACATCCCCCAATGAAACTATATAAAGCGAATATTAAATTTAAAAAAGAATATTAGATTTCAAACCTTGATTTAATATTAATTTTTTAAACTTAACAATATAAGAATTTTTTTAGTTGATGCAAATTTCATTTTGTTAAATAATTAATAAGAACATAAATGAATAGATTGTAATTGTAATAATAAAGATTTGGTCTGGGTTAATATTTCTTTTTTAATTTAGGTTAGTATAAATGATCACATTAATCATTAGAAAAAAAAAATAGTAATTGTGTTTAATATCGTGAAATTCAAAGAAAGTTTATGCAATTTTTTTTAACTAAAAAGTTTATGTGATTTAGTTAATTTAAAATGAAAGCTTAATCATGTTGAGGAAATGTGAAAGTCAACACTCTTCATATATAAATTTATAATTGGCTTTATTTTTTATTGTGTTTTGATATTTATTTATTTTTATCAAGCCCACTAATTGTTTGGCATATTCCAATTCCAATTTATTTTATTTTATTTTTTATTTTTATTTGAGCCTATTATAAGCACGGAAGGAGTTACACATCCTCCCCCTACCGTGGTGTAAAATGCGCCTCTACGCGCAATGAAGCTAATATTAAATTTAAAAAAGAATATTAGATTTCAAACCTTGATTTAATATTAATTTTTTAAACTTAACAATATAAGACTTTTTTTAGTTGATGCAAATTTCATTTTGTTAAATAATTAATAAGAATGTAAATGAATACATTGTAATTGTAATAATAAAAATTTGTTGTGCCTTAATATTTCATTTTTAATTTAGGTTAATGTAAATTGTCACATTAATCATTAGAAAAAAAATAGTAATTGTGTTTAATAGTGAGATTCAAAGAAAGTTTATGCAATTTTTTTAAATGAAAAAATTTATGTGATTTAGCTAATTTAAAATGAAAGCTTAAACATGTTGAGGAAATGTGAACCTCGACATGCTTCATATATGAATTTATAATTGGCTTTATTTTTTTATTGTGTTTTGATATTTATTTATTTTTATCAAGTCAACTAATTGTTTGGCATATTCAAATTTCAAATTATTTTATTTTACTTTTTATTTTTATTTGAGCCGATTATAAGCATGAAAGAAGTTACACATTTTCCTTCTACTAAGCTGTAGAATGCACCTCTGCACAATAAAAACAAAGTAAGTTAATTATAAAACTAATACTTATTATACAAACAAACAAATAAAAATAAAAATAAAATGATAAAACACATTATATTATATTCACACGAATGATACGATATATAATACAAAAGTGTAACCACTTTCTTTTCACATTAACACCTCATCAAGAGATGAATTGAAAGGGAAGAAAAATATAACCTATAATAAAACTTATACCCAATAGTATTACTACATAAATAATAAAAGACTTAGTAATTGTATAAATGACTATAAGTTAACTTTGCATTGGGCTAGTAATTTAATGAATCTTTAACAAATGTTGAGCTATGTTTTTATCTTGACCTAGTTGGAACCTAATAGAAATGTATTTCAACAATGGAAAATCATTCACCAAATGAAAATATTTTGATGTATTAGAAAAATAATAATGAAAGCTTCGAAAAGTTATTATGTCTTATATCTCTATATGATGAATCCCATTCTAATTCATATTGAAAAAAAAAACTAGTACAATCAAATGAATACATGGATCTCACCCTAATTTATTGCACCGAAGAGCTACATTCTACAACCCAATATGGGAGAGATGTGTAAATCCTTGCGTGCTCATCTTAGAATTGATATGTGTTCTTTATGAAAAAAATAAAATATTATTAAAAATAACATATTGGCTTAAATTAAATTAAAATTATTTAGAACCACATATATATAAAACAATATAAATTAGATAAATTAAAACCATAAACATTGGATTACACATTTCCTCAACACTTCCACTCTAAATTTTTTTGACACCTTGAGATATTTGATCTCTCTCGATGCTTGGTAGATCCCTTTTAGATGGATCTATGCTGGTAGTAAGAAAACAAATAAATAACACAATAAAATGATTACATGCCATTTAAATGGAGACTTCTTTAGTAAAAAAAACCCATCACTTATAGATCAAAGTTAGAAAGGGTAACCTCATTTTTTATTCGAGGTTTGTTTTTTACCACAACATTTTGGGAAAAGTTGATGTATAAATTTATATTTACTTGTAAGATATTAAACTCAATTAAAACTTTTCAAAATTAAAAGTTGAAAATGAAAAATGAATTTGTAAATCTACATAGTTTTTATTTAAAAAATAAAGATCAAATAAAATTCTTTCTTAAAATTTGTGTTCCAACAAAATATAATTTTAATAACTTCACAAAAATGCTAGAGAAGAATATGAATTCTATTTCTTATGATTTCACATGTATAAGCTTGTTGTTTGGAATCAATTAATCTAAACAATTAAAAATCCTAATGCTAAAGCATTAAAACCTTTAGTATAATTAATTTAATTTATAGTTTAAATCAAATTTACTAATCAACAAACATACTAGAGTTGATATGATACTTCCTTAAAATATACAATTTTAGCTTGTCAAAAGATGAGAGGATAATACAAATTGGAAGACACAGTAATATAGGCATATCCAATTGTGGTTTCACACACACCCACACAAAATGTCTCATATAGGAGGGGGGTTGGGTTTAAGGATGTAAGTTTACTCACCCCAAAACCAGTCAACCATTATCTTAGTAGGGGACACCACTTCAGTTTGGTTTTTCCCATTGGTATAAGGATCTTGATATGTTAGGACTTGTAATTGTTAAGAAAAATGTTTTTTTTTTGGTAAAGAAAATGTTGTTGAATTTGACATGTTCATAGACAATGCCTATAGATTAAAAAATGTTTCATTACTATTTAGCAATCCCATTTAGAGGCCAATATAAACTTTTTTGTAATGAATTTCAGAATTACACAATTATGTTCATAAATTGTATCTTGGTCATTGTTGTGTTAAATTAGTATAAATTGATTTTAACTTGAAACACTAAATATAAAAAGGATAAAAAAATTTGGATACAAATCTCGAGGCACTTATATAAGAGTTTGAGTTAAGATGGATCTTGTGTGTATGTATATATGTATCTAATATATCTCTCTCTTGGTGTTATGAGTTGATAGAAAACAAATATAGAAATGTATCTAAAAGAGTCATCTTAAAAAAAAACCCACTTCATTTATTTAAAAATACAAACAAAATAACATGCAAACAATTAACAAACTTAAACCTAGAACAAATTAATCTAAAACATTCATATCTTCACTTCATAGAACATGGAGCATGGCTTCCAAACCCACTTCGATGCCCTTACGTGCTCAAGGCCTCGGTTGTTGAACCTTTGACAAAGGGCAATGACCCCAATGTGTCCTTTTAGATCCACATCATTAAGGACCATGACATAAAGAAGGACCATGGCATAAAGAAGAGTCTACTTTGGAGTGGTTTGACGTCCATAGATACTCTAACTTGAAATTAGAATTTACTATGTGCTTAACAATATTGGAGGTTTTATATGCATCCTTTAATGTGCACATTTTGACTTTAAAAAAAACATAGATTATAATATTTTGATTTAAATAATCCTCGTACATTACCCTTCCCTTAAGCGCACCTTTACACCTTTTAAAAGAATTGCAAGTGTGTTATTTCCAGAAGTAAGGTTACCAAATTCAAATTCAATGTCATGACAGGTTAAAAAAATCCTTTTACATCATTGCTTTCGTAATTTATTCTTTTATATATATATATATATATTTGAACAATCATGGTACTCTATTTATTAATGTGTTTTATTGTCGTTCACACTGAACAATAATATAATAAATTCAACCTTCGCCAAATTATTACGAGGGAGGACCAGGGAACATGTTTCACAGAAGGCCAACCACTTATTTTTATAATTTATATTTATGTCCATATCAATTCTCTCATCCGATCATAGTCCCAAGTCTTATCTTAATTTTTAAAATTTACAGAGAAAAAAAAGCAACATTATCTATTTTTCTTTTGGAACGCCACCAGTAAGCACCAGCAGATCCTTTCAACTATCATCAATTGATCAGGACTGCTAACAATAATGTAAATTAGGGGTGATTGGAAGTTGCAGGGTAGGCTTTCCATTGTTCAGTATACTCTATACTTTCTTTTATGTTTCAATCAAAGTTGAGTCCATGTACATTAATCAAATAGCTGTGTTACTCATCAATGGCATGCAACATGCCGTCCTGATGTTATTAGACATTCTGTCCATGTATGAAACTGATAAGCATATACGACTCATACAGAACTCACTTACTTCTAATTGTAAGACCTAAAAGTTTTATGAACAATATGGTTTTATAATAATAAAATTGTGATATTTTTTTATGGAAAAAAATAAAATAAAACTTATAAACAGGTTTTTTTAGATGAGCTTTCACATTCTTAGTTGTTTTTCAGACAGTTCACCAAATGCAAATATTTCCTAAGGAGATTTTCATGCTGCTTTAACTTTTTCTTTCCAAACATAGAAAGGGTAAATTCTTGTTGGCTTCTCCTTCCATTTGCTATTTATTTTAATCCTACAGATGATTGGTATGCTGAGATATCAGACACGTCCAAAAGGGCTTGCAGGCTTGCATGTTTCATGTGGCTGGTCCCTTTTCAGCATGTCCTTATTTAGGACACGCCCTGTCATCAATGTGTGACATTCAGTTCTACTCAGTTAGCGTTAGGTTTTCATGGATGCATGTAGGTGAGGTGCATTTACTCACCTACATCAGTCAGCTAGACAAGTTAACACTGAATTTGACACTTGAGTTTGGATTTTGAACTCCGATGAACTCCGATAATGATTTAGAGAAGGTCAGTTAACCATTCAATCAAGTAGAGTCAAACTAATTTGAATTTCTTCACATGGATTCAAACTGCATGAGGCTATTTATCCATTGTAGTTCATTGTAGTTAATTATCTAATTACTTTTTATTAATGAAATATTTCACAGTTGCAAGCCATTTCTTCATTGTTTCATTCTTCAATTTTTGAGTAAAATTGTGTGATCTATCTTGTGAGTTGTGTGTTAGTCCATAGATCTATGTGCTCAATTTAATATGGTATTAGATCCTTGGAAGGACAAGGCACTTCTCCTACTACAGATTCATACTTGGATCAAAAATCCTTTTTGAGCAAAATTTCTCCTTCCAGCACTTCACCAGAAGCGGGGAATTTACCACTTAATACCCCAAGTTAAGGAATTGTTGATCAAGCTTGCTTGATCAACTATGATGGGTCTGAAGGAAATTCCAAAAGTGTAGGCTTTTGACCTTACTTTGTTTTTTTGATTGTGTGATTTACAGGTTTATCAGTCTCCTTCATTGCATTCGCTACAAGCAACTCAGTCTCCTTCACTGCATTCGCTATAGCAGCTCAGCTTCCTTCATTGCTTTCTAAATGGCCCCTCCAATGGAGCTTTTCACTCCTTTCAAATACCACCAGTGGAAGGAGGATATGGAGATGCAGCTACACTTCAAAAGACTCTTCAGACTTACAATAGAGACAGAGGTAGATCCATTTCATTATGTTGAAAAAGAAAAGTACTGGAATAGGCTTGATGAAGCATATGGATGCTTGTGCATCTCAATCTCTCAAGATCTTCTCTTCCACATCAATGGATTGAAGACTCCCAAGGAGGTTTTGGATAAGCTTTCTTCCTTATTTAATAAGCAGGATGACCTGAGGATCTATTAGCTAGAGAATGAGCTGATTTCTTTTAATCCAACCAATTTCAAAACACTAAATGACATCTTCACCAAATTCAAGCATCTAGTGTTATAGTTGAAGCTGTGCAAGGTTGAGACGAAGGATGATCAACTCATCCTTTCAATTCTCTCAAAACTTGGTGTAGACTACTCGGTATTTGTATCAACCTTTCATTCAGTGAAGCTCACTACTCCAAATTGGAGGATTCCTACTCTTAACTCCTTCATTGATTCTCTCACTTAGGAGCATGATAAGTTTATCCAAATGGGGATCATTCGATCTTCCAAAGATTAAGCACTGGTTTTTGGATGACCTGAGTTAGAGAATGATAAAGGGAAGCAAAAGGATGAATCTCCTGTGGAGAAAGAGAAGTCAAATAATCCTTCAGGTTCGAAGAGAAGCAAGAATAATGACAAATGAAAGACCCTCTGTTCTTATTGTGGAAGGGGATTTCATCGAGAAATATCCCATATGAGAAGAAGAATTGATGAAATGGCTCTTATTTTGAAGAAACATAACATTACTATACCTGCTAGCGCAAGGAAGGCTTACCATAGAGAAGAAACTAAAGAACATGAAGAGACATGCCATGCACTGAAGGCTATCTATTCAACATCACATGCCTTCCTCATTGATTCTGGAGCTTCCAATCATATGGTTGCATCCAAAGAATCATTCTCTTCCTTGCAGTATTTTGATGGTCCTAGTATTCAGACGGGTAATAGCAGTCAAATTCGAGCCAAAGGGAAGGGTTCTATCAAGCTTGAACATGGAAATTTCAAAGATGTGCTTTATGTGCCCTCCTTAGCTGCAAACCTGTTATTTGTATACCAGATGACTCATAATGGCTCTCCAAAGCGAGTGATATTTGGTCCCGACTCAGTGGAGATCACAAATATCTCTACTTGGAACATCATAGTGAAGGGTGCTACAAATCATACCTCCAAGGCATATGAGTTCTCACACTTCATGCCATTTTCAGAACTAATGCACTCTCAATAGCCACTTGAAAGGGAAGGTAAAAAAATTCCATCTACTTCCTTTGCAGTTTCCACTAGTATTGCAGAACCAACTGTATCAGTTTATGAGATTGAGATTCAGGGTGATTCAGATCTAGATCCAGTCCCTACTCCCAAGTGGGAATCTAGGAAGATGACTGGAAATCCATCTGACACTTAGAACAAAAAGAACCTTGCGCTATGTCATGCAATGTTGCCTCCTTCGAAGAGATGCAACAAAATCCTTGTGAGATGCTACATGGCAAGGGATAATCAGTTACACTACCTTCAGATGAATAGAGTGGATCATACACCTCTTCATCCAGAAAGAGGAAAAGGTTACATTCCTCCTTCCTTCCATCATCATTTTTGGAGAAGATGGAGAAGTCTACATGCCAAGCCCCAGGATACCTGTGCATAGAACATCATACATGTTGCTTCGCTACATCATAGAGATGAAGGTTGCAGCAACATATTTTTAAGTTTTTAAAACTTGAATCTTGATTCTATCTGCTTAGTTAGAGGGGGTGATTTTTTCCCATGTGTTTTTTCCCCAGCTCCTTGTGTTGAGCAGTTACTTTACTTGCTATAATGGGTGACCTATGGTCTTAGTTACTAGGGCCCACAAATTGTCTAAGTTAGCATTCAGGGGGTTTGTTAGGATTATAATCCTCCCTTGTCTAATTTGGTCAATTATGTCTAAATCAGGAGTCCTTTCAGTCTATGTTTAGTCATTGGCACCATTGGGTCCACTTGGGATAATTGGGGCACTTGTACCAGTTACTAAAGTTTGGGGAGCACTAATTGAGGCCAATTTCCACTGATTACACTTGCATGCATTAGTTTAGGAGCCTCCTAGATCAATCGCTACAAATTAGGAGCCATTGGGAGTGTCTATACCAACCTCAATTAGTTGATTTCAGTTGGTGACTATTCAAGCTTAGTTAGGAGCTAGTTACATTCATTTCTAGTCTGTTACATTCAGTTCTACTCAGTTAGCATTAGGTTTGCATGGTTGCATGTAGGTGAGGCACATTTAATCACCTACCTCAGTTAGTTAGACTAGTTAACACTGAATTAGACACTTGAGTTTGGATTTTGAACTTCGATAATGATTTAGACAAGGTCAGTTAACCATTCAGTCAAGTAAAGTCAAAGCAATTTGAATTTCCTCACATGGGTTTGAATTGCATGAGGCTATTTATCCATTGTAGTTCATTGTAATTAATTATCTAACTACTTTTGATTAATGAAAGCATTCACAGTTGCAATCCATTTTTGCACTGGTTCATTCTTCAATTTATGAGTAAAATTGTGTGATCTATCTTGTGAGTTGTGTGTTGGTCGATAGATCTATGTGCTCAATTTAATACTGGGGTCATAAATTTTGCATACGATCTCAAATTTTGGCGCTCGATAGCCCATTGAAAAGGTCTATCTGAGATGTACATATTCCGACCAGGGCCAAATGAATTCCATTGGAAACCATTTCCCCCCTTGAATAGCCAAAAAATGTCGTTTAGGGCCTCAAAATGGCCCTAAAAGTTTGGGACCCAAAAAAACGTAGAAAAATAACTAGGAAACTGCCAAAATGGATAATTATTTTGATCCAATCAAATAGGTGGGTGGACACCAATATCCATATGGATCAACAACACTCTCAACTTATATATATAAATACACTTTTGAAACATCATGTAAAAAGGAAAATAAAATCATGCTAACCCTTGTTATGGTGAACAATATAAGAGTGCTAGAAAATTCATCAAGAATGTTTCTAACTAATCCCTGAATGATATGAAGTTACATAGTTGCAAAGAGATCATTAATAAAAATTTAAAGAGATAAACACACCCTATCCAATCCTCCCCATAGAATTTGTTTTTTCACCCATTGAGAGTATGGAAATGATTAGGTACCTAATGAACAAGCACACGATAACTAATATCAAAGACAAGAGGCTTCCTAAAATTTATTCAAATTCTAGTCAAAGTCACTTGTGGCATAATATATCAAGATGACATAAATATGATATTCTTAGCTACACTATTGTAGAATAGAAGAGGAGGTTAGTCTACAAAATATTGATACCATTAAATATACTATCTCTTATTGATCCATCCCAATTCTTGACTAACACCCATTTACTAGTAAAACATTCCAATTAACCCATTGGTTGGATTTCAATGGACATATTTTTAGTCACTTCCCTCACAAACCATCGACTTAGTTGAATCACTCATCCTTTCGAAACAATCAATCACCCTACATAACTAGAGACATAGATGATTCAATGTATATGCAATACAACATTTTGACAATCAACATTTGTCAAGTAAGAACCATCAATGTGGAATAATGTGTCCCTTCATCCTCCTATATATTAACTGCCAAGAAGTTATTTATTCTTCTCATTTAGCTATATAACTACATGTAATTGAAATACAATGATTAATGTCACTGTTTGAGAAAATATGAAGATACTTGAACTTTAAAATTTTTGATAGAAAAATCCAGTCCATGCAGATCTCATAAAAAAATTCAAACACACAAATTATTCAATCCTTAAGACACATGATGTACCTTGGGAAAACCCTCCAAAGATGGAGGATGAAAAACCCAACAAACAATCCTTTGAGTATGATACATAATGGCAGAGAATGATTTTACAATACTTGCATATTGCTTGATAAAATATATCTAAGAAGCACTAGAAAATACAGATCATTCAAAATACTATCATAGCATTTCCAAGTGCATAGCACTCTAATAACAAGCTTATTCAGTAATACAATGAGATGTAGAAAATGGTTGCATGAATTTTTGGGAACTATTAAAACTGTGTGCACTCTCCACACATTACCTATTGCACCTTTGCTGGCTTGATTCCAAGTTGTTACCTCTTAATTTTGTCCCACACTGAAGATATGCGCCCTCCATTAATTCAATGGTGTTGACTGCCTCTAACTGAATATTAACTAAATGAACTAAATTGAACTAAACTAAAATAAATCGAACTGAACTGAATGTGAACTGATTAACTAATTGCTTGACCATTAGTTAGGAGTTTAACTGAATCCATTTAGTGCTTCATAATCAGTGCCATCCACATCAACCACTTTGCATAAATCAAGGAGTAGATTCCTTAATTAACTGAAACTTGTTTTCCATTACTTAGACTTAACTTATGTCTGTTCAATTTGAGTTCACTAGATGTATGACATGGGAAATTTGAATCCTTACTCTATCTTTGTGCTCATCAGATTTATCATTAATTAATTTCCGCATGTTCCATGAGTGTTTAATTAATTAATCATATTTATCATATCATACTCAAAAGAAGTGTTTCCAAACTATGATCATATGTATTACCCTGGGTCATATAGTCATATGCTAAAGTAAATCACTTGGTGGTGTTTCCTCCCTCTTTGACCCAGTTTTAGATCTTTCGTTGCGTGCAACAAAGCCAAAGATATTGTCTTGAGAGAGCAAGACTTAGATGGTAGCACCTACGATGCAGGTGTAGTCTCACCCGAGATATATCTTATGGGTAACTTCCAGAACCATGTTTCTATAGTTGGGTGGGGGTTCCTTCCCTTTTGGAACCTTACCAACTTGCTTGACTGAAGCCGATGGCTGTATTTATAAATATTACTCTGTACGGATAAGGAACTACTTAACCTATCCATCATAATGATTATAACAACAATGTATTCTTAACACATAGGTTATTTATCAATAGTGTGACTCAGGCATCATAAATCTCATTCATAAGAAAATACATAAACACTTAATCATAATATGCATTCCTGCGACTTAAGCATATTCATCATATACATTCATTTAACATAAACACATCATCATCTACTTAATGACACAGTCTTTAACATGGAGACCCATCTGAGAAAAACCACAAAGGCTCTCTTCATCTGGCATGACAAATATATGGAACCTATGGTCTGCACACTGAGCTCCAGACTCTGTTGTAAATATTCTTCTCTTGTCTATATAGACTTATCTCTCCTCTCATGCCTTTTTCTGGTTCATTTTCATCCCTTGGCTCCCCTACAGGTGCTTATTTTTATTCTTCAATTGTCTCTACATGATTTTGTGCAACAATTGCCCACACTGTGAATTTATATCCTGACTAATGAAAAATTACACCACACTCTGGACACACCACTTTCCTTTTCTTCTTCTTCCTCAATGGGAGGTGAACCCTCCAAATGATTTACAGCCTATACAAATTTATCCAGTCTTTTCTTGACTTGATTTTTACATGCTTCTTTTCAATTTTCCAGTTCCCTCCGAAGCATTTGAACTTCCTCTTTCAGCAGGCCATTTTCATAGAAAATACCTTCAATTTGTGGTTTTTCTACAACAGGTTCTTATGGAGCGACATTTGACTGGGGTTTCAAATTCATATTTTCTTCAATGTTTTCCCATATTTCCCGCACTGCTTCTGTCACTATGATAGACCTGGTTCTACTTCTCTTCACCTTCCATGATGACTAACCTTCCTCTTTGGATATTCTTCTTTTTTGTGTGGTACATTGGTTTCTAATTCTGCAACTGGTATAGAAGGAATATCTCCAAATACATCATGTTCTATTGTCTCTACCACCTTGATTTCTTCTTCAATTAAAGCTCCCCTCAACTCAGGGGAGGATTCAATGATAAATATATCCACATCTTCTTCTTCCATTGTAGCTTACACAGGCTTAGCTTCCACTTTCACAACATCTAATGCTTCTCCATTCTCAGCTGTTGCTGTTGAAGCTTCCATAATAAATAATCCCTCTACAGGGTTTGTTGTTGTTGCAGCCTCCTCCAATACTTCCTCTTGATTATTTTGGTTTTGGTCTGACACCGTCTCATCTTCCCCCCACCCCCAAAATAATTTGAGGGACTCTGGTCCTCCTCTTCTACTTCAACGCCTCCCAATTGTGCAGGTTCCCTGTTTTCCTCCTCTATTTCCATACCACCCAACTATGTAGGTTCCCGAATTATTCCAGGATGGACAGTAAACTGTGCCCAGGTTCGGTTTTGCTGTGATAAGGCCCTTAAAATGAGTAGTTTAACTAGGCCATGGTTGGTAAGAGAAGCAAGTGGGTGACAGGATGTTCTTAAAATCCCCGCCATGTAATGTAGGGTTTTAAACAAATAAATTGGAATATTGAGTAGATTCTTGTGGCGTAGATGAGATAACAAGGGAAATTTAGAGAAGTCTATAGTTTGGCACTTACATTCACAGGTGATATATTTCTTCAGCAAGACTACCACTTCATTCAAAGGAGGGGGTAACACAACAAGATTTGAACCCAAAATACAATGACAGAATCCGACGACATATGACGTAAAGTACATTTTTGTCAGTTTGCAATGATGAAAAGTACTGTACCTTTCGATTTCTTTAAACATCGTCGAATATCCGACGCCCTTAGCGTAGGTTTTTTTACGACACTTTGCAACAATATGTCATTGGATATGCGATGGACGTGTGTCAAATTTACGAGGGAAGTGTGTCGAATTTGAGATGACAATTGGAGGATGATTCGTCAAATATCCAACAGTATGGTGTCGAATTTGCGACAACATTTGGAGGATGGGTTGTGGGATTTTCCACGTCCTTGGGATATTTTTTGAAATAGTATAAAGACATATTTCAAATAGTTTAAACCCATATTTTCAACAGTAACTAGGTTCATATCATCGAATATCCGACGATTGACGAATTATAAATATAAATATTTTAAAACATTCTGACATGTTTTCTATAGAAGTGACGGATGGTTTGTAGAAATTATTTATTCCTTAACAGATGGTTTCAGGAATTGTTTTATTCTTCAATGGGCTATTGTGGGAATTTTTTTTCTTCAATAGACAGTTTGCGAGAATTTTTTTTTTTCGACAAACCTCCGTTTAAGAAAATTGTGATGTGTGGAACTTGATTTTTTAAGATTGTCAATAGTATTCATTCACGAAGTTTATGACAAAATGTCAAATAGAAATATTCCTGATCCAAACGAACACAATCGACAATTGCTTGCTAGACTATGGAATGCAGTGAAATGAAGGGGTCATGGCAAATGTTATTGTCCATGTACTCAATGTAGGGGATTTAAGAGGAGAAGAATATTGATCTCAACAACCACCAAACATTGGAGGGAACATGGACACGCTGAAGAGGCGAACCATTATCGCCCATTTATAGGTTTAGCATTATAAAGTTATTTATATTATTTGCTTTGGTAAATGTGTGTATTATTTTAATATTTCCTATATTAACATATATCTATTGATGTTTTCATGTATTTATAAAGGAAAGACACCCTACGGCATATCGTCGAGAGGAATTGCTTTCAGAACAAGTTCTAGAGGATCATGGAGCATCTATATTAAATGGAGAACAAGTGACTGATCATATTGAACAAGATGATAATACTGATAACGTAGTTGAAGATGATGGTAAAAATAAATTGATCCATGCTTCATTTAATGTTATAATGGATGATGACGATGGCAATGATAATGAAAATAGTGATCAATTTGATAATGAAAACGATATATCTCTTCTCGATAAGGCATATGAACCCCTTTATGAAGGCTCCAAAACAAATCTTCTCTTTGCTATATTGTTGATAATGAACTTGAAGGTTATGAATGGTCTTTCAAACATATCAATCACACAGATGATAAGGTATGTAAAATAATACATGACATATATACAATGGTGATAAAGTTTATTTGTATTCCTCTAGTAGTTGTATTGTTAATTCATTATTGATCATCATAAGGATGAAGTGTGTTTCATTAATATTATTTATGTATTACATTAACTATTTTTTTTTTTTGATGTAGCTTGATAGCTGAATTTTTGTTACCACCATCAAATATTTTATCTCGCACATATCGATATTTATCTTCCATTTTGAAAGAGATTGGAAGGAATTATGAATCAATTCATGCATGCTCTGATGACCATGATATATATTATAATCAGCATGAATTTCCAACAGAATGTCTGGAATGTTATATAAGTAGATATCGAATAGATCAAGTAAAAAAAGGTGCCTCACAAGGTTCTTCATTAGATTCCCATCATTCCATGTTTTCAACATCTATTCAGGGGAAATAACATAGTGCAATTTATGGATTACCATGCTAGGAACAAAATTCAAGATGATGTTATTCGAATTCTTGCAAATGGTTCTGCTTTTAGAGATATGGAGGAAAAGTGGCCTCACTTTAAAGAAGAACCACGTAATCCTAGGATTTCTTTGGTAGAAGATGGTGTTAATCCATTTTCACAGATGAAATCCATTTACATGGTGTGGCCTATTTTTGTTATCAACAATAACATTACTCCATGGTTTTTAATAAAGAGGGAGCACATAATTTTGTCGATGATTATTCCAGGTATTTTGTGTCTACAACTGTTTTATTTCTAATGTAGTTGTGGCATCTCATTTGTCATATTATGTTTCCTAATTTTATTTGTATATTTTTTATTTTACTCTTGTGCATGGTTTATATATCGTAATGGTTCTCATAAATATATATTTTATATGTACTTCAAATCAATCAGGTAAGTTCCAAGTCAAAGATATGAATGTATATATCGAACCTCTTATAGATGATCTACTAAATTTATGGAATGGAATCACTATGTATGACATATCTAGACCAATACGACAAAGGCAATTTTAATTCCATGCAATGGTTGTATGGACAATACACGATGCCCTTGGGTCAACCCAATTTTGTTGTTTGTATTTTTAAGTTCCACTTTAATTGCATTTAATTATATGAAGTAGTTAATATAGTTTATATATAAATATAATTGACATAGACATTCCATATCTATATATTGTAGGTCTTCAGACAAAGGGTAAATTTGCATGTCCAGTTTGTGGTCCTAAGATTAAATCTCATTACTCAAAAAGCTTAAGAAAGGAGGTGTTTGATGAGTATAGGAATTTCCTCTCTAAGAATTAAAGGTATAGAAGAACCGAAAAACATATTTTCAATGGGAAGTAGGAGACTGCATTAAAACCATAGAGAATGACAGCTCACCTTTGGAATATGTAATACAATAGAGATCGTCAAGCTGGTATGTATGGATCATCGTATATGAATTGTTATGTATTTTAATTTTTATTGGGATTTGTTAACTGTAGTGGCCATATTTGATTTATGATGTAATTTATTTATAAAATAATATTCATGATTTCCATCATGATCATGAAGGAATTAATGGGCTTCCACGAGGAATGAAAAGTTATCCTATACAATTCAGCAGATTGCCCTACTATGAGCACCTACAAATTTCCCATTTGTTTGATACAATGTATTTTGGAAATAATGTGACTGAAACATTATGGCGACTATTAGAGCTAAGGAGGGAGAAAGATAAAATTGTGAAATCTTGCAAAGACATTCAAGAAGTCAACTATGTAATGAAAGACGTCATCCAATTTCATAGCAACAGTGACCAAATTAATATAAACTCAATTCCATGGATGTTTATGAAGCAACAAAGCAATGTTGTCAAAGAAGTAATTCGGAAAATTAAATTTTCCACTAGATTTTGTGCAAACTTGAAGAATATCATAATAATAAAAATGTGATTTTGCGAGGTTCAAAATGCATGATTGGCACATCTTCATCAAGGTAATTATTATTGTTATGTCCATATAATTTTTTTTCATTTTATTGCATAATTTTTTTTCTTGTTTGTATACTATTAGTTTAAACAATGACGTGGTTTGTATATTGATTCAATATGTTCTACCCCTCTCTCTTTTGGACAACTTCAACAACAATTTCAAACAAGTTATATATAATCTTGGTAAATACATGAGGTAACTAGCGATTAGTTGCTTGTGCTTAGTGTTTCTTTAATTCTTCATATAATTTATATTTGTTTTTTGTGCACTATTTCATGATATGTAATTTGAATTTTTTTTTGTTAAATATTGTTATTGGTTTGCGTCACTTGT
>LPNX011006521.1:27889-195378 GCA_001517045.1 Pseudotsuga menziesii
TCATCATGATCATCATTGTCCTTGTTTTCATCGTCTTCACCATCATCACCATATTCATCATCATTGTCATATCTCCCTCATGATAGAAGTCTCAACATGTGTTGAAAAATTCCTTACTTCAAAACCAAGATAAGAAAATCATACAATACCAAACAACTGACATTTTCAATGCAATATCGAAGAACAACCTTGAGAATTTAATTCCACACTACCTTCCACATCAAACTATAAAAATCATAATGTAACTACATACCCCAACTATAAGTTCATGACAACATGGCACATTAGATGTTGAAGTACACACATTAAATGATGGATAACATCATAAAGGTAAGAAAAGACATTTGTTTTAAATAAGGAATTCAATGATTGAGTTTGGTTTTATGGCCCTTTCCAACTTAATAAAACACATTTAACATTATCGACACCAAATACAAGATTTTATTACCCTCGCAGGTCCTATGCAACTTTCTCTACAGCAATTTTTCGATCCTTCGGCCCTCCGACAAGTAAGAAAATAGAGGGAGATAGATGCAACTATCTCTACAACATTTTGTCCATCCTTCGGCCCTCCAACAAGTAAGAAAAAAGAGGGAGATAGCTGCAACTTTCTCACAGCATTTTTTCGATCCTTCGGCTCTCCAACAAGTAAGGAAACAGAGGGAGATAGCTGTCGATTTGGAGAGAGCCATTATGCTGACTATGAAGGGCCAACAACCGGTAAGTTAGTTACCAACCTTTCATTGCATGTCTTGTATTGTTTCATTCAAAGGGAACAATAATTAGGGGTTTAATTGAGCCTTCCCCTGATATGGAGGATGGTTTCTAGCTTGTTATTAACAATCCAATTAAGTTGTAGGTGTTTTCTTAAGTGTTGGTCCATGATTATTGGAGCTACGGCGTGACTATTTGAAGGTTGCTAGATATGTCTTGTGACTGTTTCAAGGCTTCTAGGGATGGGTTGTGATAGTTTGAGCCTGCCTAGGTTGGGTCGTAACCGTTGTTGAACTGCTAGTGTTTCATTGTGAATGTTATGATGATGTTAAGGTTGAGTTGTGACCATAATAGAAACCAACATCATTAAAAATAGATTGTGGATTTATGGGAATGCTCCCTTGGAGAATGATGCATTTCTCCACCATCAAACCGCCTTGTCCCTCCAATATTGGGTCATTTTAGACTATAAATTAGCAGTAACAAGACATAAAATTTGAATATGGGCTGAATCTAAGGCTTGAAATACATTTCTGGGCATGTTTCAGTCTTAAAAGGCGATGAATAACAACATAAAACTAGCTTTGGTAAGTTCTAGTCCAATTTTGATGGTTAAAGCTCCATTTGGGCATGAGAAGGCATGGTAAGAGAACTCAATTCTCATTTACAAACTATTTGGAGGGGTTTTGAGTGCATTGCGTGCCCTAGAATAACAATATACAAAATTGATATATCCTTTTTCATTAGGTAAGTTTCCAAAAGTATAAACAATAGTCATAAAATCCTTAAAAAATCCAGGTTTGATCTGTTAGGGATTCATGTGTATGAAATGAAATCCTTATATGGGGTGATTTACCTATGTGACCATTAATTCCTTATTTGGAGTATTGTTCAACCTGCGTGGGGAACTCATGGCAAGTTTGGATAGGATTGCATGGTATATTGTGAAGCAATTGTTGTAGCAGCATTTGGATCCTTCGGTCAGGTTGAATCCTTGAATCATTACAAAAGTGGAATCCAACAAAGATGCACAATATGGAAGTTTATGAGAAGTTTTGGAGCTTGGGTCTCCTTTTGTTTAGTATATGTGACTTCAAAAATATTTGTGTATCTCCTTAAGACTACTGTCAACGTCCCTCTTCGTCAAATTAGGAGCATCAACAGAGAACTCCGTGGGGGTGATACTCTATCTATATTGAGTTGTAGAAGAAGGTATGTGATCTTAGATAAGCAATTTCTAGCTTCCATCTCCATTTCTAGCAAGATGTTTGTTGTTGTTCCTCAAAAATTGCCCAGCTTTGGAGTTGAAGCTTCTTCTGCATATCCAACTGGTTTGTAATAGTAGGGGACATAGTGTATTCTCATATAAATTCACTTAACATAAATTTTATTTTCTTAATCTTCCCAAAATATTTGGAAATCCATTCAATCGAAGCCCTTTTTAGGATCCTCAAAGTTTCTTTATATATTTTTTCCATGAATTAATTTGTATAAAATAATAGGTTGCATAATTCCACATGTCTCCATGTGATTTTATATATGGAAGGCCTTACATAACCCCTCTAAGTTGGAATCACTTAAAATACCAAGCAATTTTAGGACTCGAGATGCTACAAGAGATGGAAGAGAAAATGGCTAAGACAATGACTATTTAAAGAACTATGAGAATACAAAGGGGGACTGATTTCCCTGTATCTTATTTAATGGTGTCTCTAACCCATCTTGAATAAGAAATGGTTTCCTAGAATATCAAGTTGCAATTCTACCTAGATAACCAGATTCAGGAAATAAAATTATAAAGATAACAAGAAGGTTTTCCATTTCTTCTCATAGAGATGAATATTTCAATTTGGAAATGTCTATGTCCTATATGCTTGGAGGGGAGGTGTGATGAAACTAGTAAATAATTTTTTGTTATTGTTTCAAAAGGATTATCTTTATAAGTAAATATAATGTACAAAGACTAATCCTTTACATCACTGAATTTCCTCTTACCACCACAATGAGGAAGGAAATCATATCCAACTGGGCTGTAATAGTAGAGAACACAATGTACTCTCCTAGAAAGGAACTTAGCATAAATTTGAGCTTCCTAGTATTCCAAAAAAATTTGGATATCCATTCAGTTGAAACCCTTTTTAGGATCCTAAAAGTTGATTTATATCTCTTTTTCCATGAATAGGATAGAGTAGTGATCCATAGGACATGCCAAATGGACACTAATAAATTTCACCTAGAACATAGCATAATTGCTTCTCATCTCACAAAATTAGCCCAGAATTGGCTTTCTGCTCATTCTTTGCTGCTAAAACACGCCCAGAACTACTGTTCAATTGCAGAAGTTAGCCCAGAATATGGATAGGAGGCTACTTTATGCTGCTAGACATGCCCAAAACTACTTTATATCATTTGCATGAGTTCAAGCACCAATAGAAGCCACTTGAAACTTGTTCTTCCACCTTTTTTCCCATGAAAGATGGCACCAGTAAATTATTAATATATAGTGGTGTAATATTTCACAGTTAGGCACACATATTATGTTGAGTTCTTGGGATTAAACCACATTGAAGACTTTAAAATTATCCGACACTAGTGAATCATTCACCCATTATAAGGGATAGAGGTGATAGATTTTAAAATCATTAGTGCTTTTCATCCTCGAGGATGGAGATAATCAATCTTTTCAAACCTCCAGTGCATTGAATTTCGACAAAAAATGGAAGTTAGGAATTTCTCCACCTATATAGACTCAAGCTTCTTGTTCAAAGCATGCTTTGCACTTGTATGAGGATATCCATTTTTCAAATCAATACTTTAAGGGTTCAACAATAAGAGCGACATATTGTTCTGCAGCCTGCTTCAACCAAAATATTGGTACCTTCTTCCTTATTCACCCCTTAGTATACTTAGTAAAACATGGACTTAAAAGATGGATTCACATAAAATTTATTGGAAATTAATGGATAGTAGTCTAGACATATATATGCCAAAATTAATAGCACTGGAGGGATGGAATTATGAGGGATTGATGACAAGAGAATGAATGTTTTCTCCATGTGTTGCATAAGTAAATGATTGTGGTTTTAAAACAATTGATACCACATAAAATTTAAATAGTGGTATACTTAGTAAATCCTACCCTTTCCTTTCATTTATAGAAATTGTCCTGATAATTCTATACATCCTTATTCACCCTAGTGGTGCCATAGGCTAGCTAGGGTGTGGCATGGAGATTGTGGTATAAACGAAACAATTATTCCATGACATTTTTAGGTATACGTTTCCTTTGTCTACCCTCTATGTTTCTTCATTTGTGGCATATTCTTGCACCTTAGATATGCAAACTCAAGACTGCATTAGTAATTTTTTTCAAAACATGCAAACCCTAATTTCCCTATTGTTTTTCTATTGTTATCTCTCATATACCTCTCAACGTTTGGTTATAACCCTAAATGTTCTATCCATTCCATTCCATTCATGAATAATTCCATTCAAAATAAACCCTAAACATGAAAAATTCCATTCAATTCAACCCTAAACCATGGATCCGGATGCAACTAATACAACCTTAAGACTATAATGGCTATCAGGACAAGATTTAGACGGGACAAATCAGTCATTTCCAGCAATGTAACTTGAGGAAAAATTCTATTTCCTTATTTAAACATTTTTCTTCATGTCAAGATGAGAATATTGTGATGATGGAGGAGCCTACATCTCTCTCTTGAAGATATTGTAGATACAATGTCTAAATAAAAAGCCTCCCTAGGCCTCCCAACCTAGGTCTCACTTGTACAAGTTGTAGATCAGCATAAAATCTTAGTTTGTTTTTAAACAAGTGTTCATCCTTGAATATCCACATCTGCCATATGAAGGATTTGACATTATTAAGTACCCTTATTTCAAAATTGTTCTTCAATGACTGAAAATAATCATGCTTGATGACAAAAAGAGGTATAGTCCAAAGAGTAACATCTATAATGTGTGCATTGAGTTATTCAGTTCATTGGATATAGGGATAAACACTAAAACCAAGAAGCGTAAAAGCATGCATAAATATATGATCTTCGTAGACACTTTTGTAAATATCAAGAAAATAGTTAATGACAAAATGAATAGATAAATATTGAGTTATTCGGTTCATTGGATACAGGGGTTGAATATATTTTTAAACAATTGTTACAATTTTATAACATTTAGTTTAGGAGTTTGTTGTGATGAGTTGGAAGTTTTTCTAAGTTATATGTAAGCCTACGAGTGTAGAGTAAGGAGAGAGGAGTGGCCAAGAAAATGAATAATCGGGCCAATGTAGACTGGGGAACTGACCTAGAATTTGTGTGATCAGGTCGATGTAGTGTTATAAGCTCTCAGAATGTGAAATCATCTATAGAGGTTGGAGAAAGTAATGCATTTCGAATATCCGACATATATTCCATACTACCGACATCTTAAATTCATTTATATGACTTTAGCCATGTCTATAGGGAGCACAATATGAGTGCAGACCGTTTATCCAAGGAAGCATTGAATATGAAGGCTGGCCTCTTCTCCTTCTCTTAACTTTTAGAAGGAGAAATCATTGAGGGAAGTATGATATAGTTAATTTAAATATTTTTTATTTGTGTGGCATAGTCTTTTTTGGTTCTTTCTACTATGTGATACATTAGCATATTTCTTGTTTTAGCTGGGGATATAGAGTTTTTTTTCATCCACTCAGGGGTGTGTTTTCTCCACCCTCGATGCCTCCTTGGATAAGTTGTTTGGGCTCCTTATGTTCTCCATGTGGTATTGCTACTTCAGTCATGTTGGGATTGTGGGTTTCTATCCCTCCCCTTGAGATATTTTTTGATACTTATGATCTCCACTCGTTAATGGACTGACTAATTGCCAGGACTATGTAAAAGTTACCTTTTATTCAATACTGAATATCAAAGAAAAACCTATTTTTCTTATGAAAAAAAGATACAGAATATTTGCAAATGATTTTATCACATATATTGAGATCTGTAAAATGGGTCTTTTATATTTTTGATTAAGGAAACAAACTAAATTAAAATAGGCACACCTAGGAATATTGTAAAAAACATAATTTGTATTTTGAGATAAATTGGTTGAAGCATTTGATATGGAATGAATTGATATCTATATCATGTTAAAGGGATAAGTGATTAATTGTTATACTAGGGAATTATTGATATTGTTCAGGATAATGATATCACCATTATCACATGCTTATAAGTCTTTCCAAGTTTTTTGCTAGTATTTTGCTATTTTTTGCCAATTTTTTTTCCGACCAGGTTACAGGTAGTACCAAATAGGTATTTGTCAGAACTGTCTTCCTCCAGCGAGGGGATTTTGGGAAGGATAGAGGAATGTGAGACATCCAGTAGGTCTACAAGGGATAGATCAACTAGATGTCATAAGATCAGAAAAAAATTCAATAAATGCATGGAATGTTTTCTCAAAGGAGGGGGTTCATGTTCCTATGATGATGAGATAGTAGGAGACATCGAGGTTACCTTAAGGTACAAACACCTAGTGAAACAATGGGTACATAGGGATCTTCCTCAAGTAAACACTATTTTCTTTTGTGAATGAGAGGATATATAGAATTGCACTATCATCATTACATGGATTGGGGTTGTTTTGCATGGATGGCATAAAGGTTGGATACGACGGATGTAAACAATTGATGGAGTATGTTGGACCCTCTTACAAATACAATGATTGGATACACATTGTCAAATATACATGAAGTATGCGTAGATATGGGTTATCAGGAAATTATATACAGCTGAAAGACAAAGATCAAAATAAAGGAGCAACATTGTACATTGACGGAAGGACAAAAATAACTGCGAATATTGTGGGGTTTATAAATAATACAAAACCAGGGTCTACACTTAAGCAACCCAACTGCATATTCGAGTCACATGAAGGAAATCGTGTCTTTGTACGTGCCATTAAATCAATAGCAATTGGGGAAGAACTTATCATTAATTAAAATTTGAATCGTGTAGATACAAACATGGCTAGTATGGTTGTGGTACATCCAAGAATTTACCCAATCTTTTATTAATTACTTAAACATATTTATGATTTTTTGTTAGCATATAATTATAATTTTCTATTAAATTTCCTATGTTGACTTCACAGGGAGGTGATGGGGGGCTCATCACCCTAGTAGAAGGTGAGAGAAGTACATGATCTGCAAGGCAATAGGTATACATCAAAATGTTATGTTTTAAAATTGTTTTAGTGAGTATTTTGGTTTCGTTAGGTAATTTTTAGTTTGTTTTTGATGTAGGGTTCTGTCAGGGGCACCTCCCTCATAGTAGATGTTAGCACTAGACCTGACTCAAGGCAGCATGTATACATTTATATTTCCATTGTAAAAATTTAGGATGGGGAAACATATCTGTTGTTATGTATTTTCATTAGTATATTCGGTTCGTTTATATAATATTATCTATTTTCCATGCAGAGTGTTGATCAAGGAATCCAACCGGCTATTGCTCAACTGACTGCAGCATCGAGGCAACAGGTAAACATGAATGTTATTCCACATTTTAAATACTTTAAAATTGGACACATGTATAGCGTGTAGCATAATGTTTATTTTGTTATGTATCTTTTCATTTTTATGTTTGCAATCATGATGATAATGTTGTCTTTTTTTTTACAGGTTGATTACCGAGGAAAGTCCCCAATTGTTGATCAGACGACTAGAGCCTTGAGGCAACCTGTAAACCTAAATGTAATTGCACATTCTAAATACTTCAAAATTGTACACATATAAAACATGTTGCATAATGTTTATTTTTGTTATGTATTTTTTAGTTTTTCATATTGCGGTCATTGTGATAATGTTCTCTACTTTTTTTTGCAGGTGGATGATTAAGAAAATTTACCAGCTGTTGATCAGACCACACCCTCATCTAGGGATCAGCTAAACCTAGATGTAATCCTATGAATCTATCATGATAGACAAATTTTGTTAGTATAATTTTTTGCACAGACTATTGCTTCAAAGACTAAGCAATGTTTTATATAACTCTGTTGCAGATAGGGGATTCGGTTTATGAAACACCAACTCAACAGTATTTATAGTTTGATGTCTACCGGTTGATAAAAGATAAGGAAATTAGAACGTCTATAGACTCGTTGAAGGTGCTACAGAGGACCATGGAAAAAAATAAGGCACTGGTTGAATTATCATTGACAGTTCCACAAACATAAGAGATCAAAGCAAATATTCAATTGTTGATCCAGAGATGTTGACAATTGAGAGTAAGTTTTGGAATAATAATGTAAATTCATTTAGTACTTTATAAATTTTAATTTTATATGATATTGAACTTATAATACAATAGTTTTTATTTATAGGAAATTATTCAGTTTAACATTGGTGGTGAAGGCATTGTTGCTCCCAGTGACCAAACCACTCCATGCACACCACATAATGCTCCCTTTTTGTTCATTGAACAGTCAAAAACATGCTCTGTGACACCCCCGAACCCAGTAGAGGGAGCAGCCAATGTTGACTGACCCGCAACAGATGCTGCAGAAGAAGGGGTGGATGCAAGGTTAGATACTATTGCTGATCTTGAAGCAACGTTTCCTGGATATTCTCGTGTCATTATCACTATTTCAATAGTGACAACATTTTTGGTGAATGAAGAACTCATTCCAATAAATATAGAGAATATTCCAGGTGATTATAAATTGTTCAATTTAGTTTTTATAATTTGTGTCTAATATACCGATAATATTTTTAATGTTGACTAATGATGGAATTAATGTTTTGCAGAAAGTGGTGTATTTTATAAAAATATAAATGACTTTTCCTTGGATATATTCAGGCCCACCATCCGTACAAGGTGGGACAGACAGGAAAAAGCTTTAAAGGATGAGTTGACTAATTGCTTGGTTTTTCTGTTCAAAAAAGATACCTTCGATACATTGAAGGTCCTACAGAAGGCTAGACCAGATCTGAAGATTGTCCGAGACCAGTATAGGGTTCACCTAGAAAAGAACCATAGGTATGAGTTCCCTTCGATGATTCCATCAAGGGAGTGGAAATCCCTGATGGAATATGGAAAAGAGAGGGGTCCGAGAAAAGAAGGAAAGATACCACTGGGAATAGGGAGGTATGCAATACATTCCAAAATGTAATGGTAAGCCTTATTATTATTAGTTTTTTATATCGAATTTGGAACATCGAATAACATTATTCAACACTTGATTAGGCTATTGGACACATCTAAGGCCACCAAGGAAAGAATGGAAAAAAATGGTCAACACAAGCTTGGGCCTGGTGCTTATTTGAATTTGGTGGCCTGATATGTAAGTATCAAAAAACCGAAACTACATCCAAATAATATATAGAAAATTGTTTTTGTTTTAATCTAGAAAAAATTGTAAAATTAATGACATCATGAAAATATGTAGGCTGACTGAATCAAAGAATTTCTCACTGAGGAAGACATGAAGCTTGGCTTCGAATAAGGATTTGACGCCATTGTTGAATACTGAAGAAGGGAATACTGCACGATCTTCTGCTGATCCATCTAGTGCACATGTATATAAAAAATATATAGTTTAACGACGATTTATTAATTCTCATGCAATTTATTCATTATAAAAAATGAACATAAATTGTTTATTCCTCTTTGAGCAGGAAAGTAATGATCCCATTCACATCGAGGATATTGTACACCAACCAGACGAAGATCATGCTTCGATTCCTGGTAATGAATTTATTGATATGCTATTGTTTTTTATAGATAATTGCATATGATTAACATTAATTCTAATTCTCAACAATTCAACTGCAGTGCATGTATATGCAGATAACACTGAACAGGTTGAGCCTGTACAGGATAATGATTAACACGTTGATGTTCCCATGCCAGGTAACTCTGTAATTTTTTTAAGTGAATTACTTGTATTTATAAAAATAAAAATAAATTAATGAAACATTGTGATATTATTGTAGAAATTCATAGCCCCTCGTCGTAAGTTCAACCTTGCGAGTAGTCTAGTAGGGAGACCAATGAGAATATTCCAGAAGATGCGCTTTAGCTAAATATGTAAAGAGAAGAAAAGTAAAAAGGAAGTGACAAAAGAAATTTTGACTAATTCTTATTTATAATAAAAAAATTTACATGGTTTTTCCCTCTATTTCATGAATGAATGGTTAAATGAATGGTTTAATGATTGTTTTTTATCGGCTATTAAATAAATGAATTGTTTAATGAATGTTTTTCCAGTTGTTGAATGATTGAATTGTTTATTGAATGATTTAAAGAATGATTTGACGAAAGCTTCTTTCAACTAATGAGTGCAATGATTTGCAGTAAATTGTTATTTACAAGTAGATGCATTGGGTTTGGGTAATTGAGAGTGATGTGAAGTGGGGGGGGGGGGCATAAGAGATTCCACCTTCACGTGGTTGATCCTATTTAGTATAGAATATTAAATTTTTCTCAAAACAGAGAGGAGCTCAATGAATGGTAAGGAAGAACACATTAAAAACAATTATTTTTATCATTGTAGTGTTTAAATTTTACTATTGCTATTTGACTCCTCCATTAGAAGTTGTTATAGATAGTGTTGAGAAACATTTTCATAGTTAAGAGGCAAGAAATGGTGGTTTGATGTGATCGATGGCCTTATATACATAGTGTTTTTGGTTCTCCATGTTTTATCAGGTGATCTATTATTAACAATTAATTTACTTGAATAGTTGAATAGTATTGTAATTTATATTGTAATAGTATTGTATTTTTTTAGATTGGTTTTGTTATTTTCATAAACAGACAAATATTTATTTGATAGATCCTAACATGAAATTATTGCAACAAGAAAAAAATTGAAGTATGTTGAATGATGTTTTGAAAGGTAAAGCAGAAGAAGACAGTGCGAAGCTCCACAAATCAAGGTATATAACTATGTTTTCTTTTATTTGATTGAATTGTGTATTGGGTATTTATGCATGTGCACACACACACATTTAGTTGATGATGGTGATTACCATACATTTAGGCAAACTTTGTTCTATCTGATTTAAAATTACCTTAATTAGTTTCATTTATCAAGTTGTTTCTATGATTGAATAACTTGGAAAATAAACTTCTGTTTTTTTTGAGTTAGTAAGTTGTAGAATCTAGTCTTTTCACAAATATTTTTAAAAATAGATTTAATGTATTTGTAGGCCAAGAAGTCCAAGAGAGTACTTTTATAATGCATATATATAGCCTTTCCTTTATGTCATTCCAATAGTAGCATTAGAGTATCGTAATTGTGAGCTATTAGAAAACCCTATTCTTAGATTGACAGTATGAGGGTGGGGCCAAGTTTCATTTTGGGTTCACTGGGCACAAAGCCTCAGTATGGTTGTATTCATGGCTTGATCTACATCTGAAAGGTAGGTTTTAATAGTCTAACCAATATGATGAAATTACTTTGATATCTCATCAATCATGAGTCAATCGTCCACATATCCCACAAATCGAACATTGATAAACTAGGGCACTTACCAACAAGATTTGTCCATAAAATAGGGCACTTACCAACAAAGTTCAGTATGTCACACTTAGCCAAAAATTAGAATAAGACCCCTTTTGCCTTAGGCTGGATCAACACCATATTCTCCAAGAAAGAAACCCATAAATCTTCTATAGATTTTTTAGTGATGACCATAAGCTATGAAACCCTCATATCATGATATGTAATAGTCCTTATCCTCCTCCTTTAATGGTAGTAACTGCTGGAAATTACCACTGTGTAGGGATGCGATTATGCCCATGTATGCCTTTTCTACAGTTTTTATGCCCAAAGGATTTCCCAAAACTTTGGATTCAATGCCCAAATGCATTCAAAATTGTCCAAACATGACTTGGGATTGACCAAAATTCATGTTTTGGGGTTGTTATTATTCCGATAATTGTTTTTTTTTAGATATAAATTTCAAGAATTGATCAGAGTATGATTACTAGTGGGTCAGGACCAATGTCAAAGGAGGTTGGGGGGACAATCATAGGAGTAGTGAAGGAATTTCAAGCACTCTAGATCATAAGCATTTAGACGGATTCACTATTACCTTTTCAACAGGAATTTATCAGACACATAAGAGATAGTGAGGTATCGGGGTACATAAATCATGTTAGGAACTTAATCAATCATAAATAAAAAAACCCAATCATGATACATTAAATAAATATTACAGGACATACTAAATCTAGGTGAGAGGATAATTAGTAGAATATAATTATTGAAATAAAAAAATAATGCATAAATACTAAATACAAATTCTGAAAGCTATTGCCAGGCATATCCACCAATGAATTTCCCAATTCCAAATTCAAGACTATTGTAAGTGAAGGGTATAAGTTTAAAGCCTTAGCATTCTAGAGCCTTGACATACCTAAAACAAAAATAGTACTAGACCTTACTTTTAATCAATTTTGGGAAAACTTTTCTTTGATCCTCAATATGAACCCGAGGCAACAAGTAACAGCCAATATTTTTTCGTAACTGATAAGATGGATCCAAAAATTGGTGTCATCGTATTTGAAAATGTGAGCATCAAATATTAGTCATTTCATTCCCTGAAAACATAAACCATAGAAGACTAAAATAAATCCTAATTTTCATTAATGATGATGATGTAACTTTTAGGACCCTGTTACCCACCTATTGTCATGGGGTGTTCAATTACATTTCATAGGAATTCTGGGATAATTCCTAGTGTTTATGGACATGTCTAATAGGAGAGAGCAGTTTTCTGTCCATATTTTGGGTTGACTTGTGGGATAAATCCATAGTTTTGGGTATATTTTAGCAGCAAAAAATAGGTATCATCATCAAATATAGGTTAGAAATGAGCAACATGTTGTACCAAGCAACGAAGATTCTGTGAATACTGCTAGTGGTAGTGATGGTGCTCTTGTAGCTTGCAAGGAGCCATCATATCTGTGTGTCATCAAATAGGTTCAGTTGTTTCTTTATCTCAGATTGTTCATTTGGCTGAGACAACTCAAATGGCTAAATCCCCAATTCAGAAGTTTGTTGATTATGTAAGCTCTTGTCAAATATATCTTTGTTAAATCTCATAAATTATATTGAACACAAGCTATGGTGTTTCTAAATTGGTCTCATGTTTTACAAACATTTGCAGAGAATACTAAGAATTCCTTTGGAAATAAGAAATCAAATTTTGAGATTCATAATAAGATTAAATAGTCTTTTCATTAAACATGTTGTTGTGTTGTACTTGCATATCGCCAGTGTTTTTGTTCTTGTTTTTGTTGCATTGGATTTTGTGACATGGTTGGGCTGGTAATATTTTTCAGATCCATTCCTAGCATAATTTTACTTCAGAGCATACGTTCTTATAATTTTATTTTGTTTGTATGTTTTATTTTTTATGTAAAAGAAGAATTGAACAATTTGATTACTTTAGTGCCCGCTTTCTATAGGTATCTTGATGGAGTACTTGATTCCTATCCTAAAGAATGCCTACCACCCACTAGTAATCACTTTGTTCTTGCACTTATGTTTGTTATCTCAGTTATGGTCAGGGTAGGAAGTTGATGCTTATGAGAATGATGGGTGTGGTCACGAAGGTCCTTAACAATTGTGATTATATAATATACTTCTTGCATACAGACTAAGAGATGATATTTAATCATGCTAAACTGCGCCGCCATCTTGAGTTCATATATAAAAAATGAGTTGAAGCTTCCAAGGTATGCACGTTACTTCTCTTCTTTCACTTCATGGGAATTGGTATTTTATTTTAATGAATGATAATATTTTTTTCCCTTGGATTAGTCATCAAATGGATAAAATGCTTTTAATTTTGTTGTTTTCCCATTGTTTTTTATTTTTCTGTAATGTTTATTTCTTATTTCTTACACTGTCCATGATACCCTATTCTAGGTTGGCATACTTTTTGGTTTGTATTTGGACTTCTACGTGGATTTTACTGTGTTGGGAACTCCTATTTTCCACTTTATATGTATATCTTATAGGCCTTACTAAAATCTAGATAGTATCAATATCTAATTCTTGATTCTCTCCCGATATGTGAGAAAATGTGAATAATGTTTTTGAGATTCTTCTAGTTCATTATACATCAGGATTTATGCCACATTTAGTTCATATTCCTGGAGGTTGATAGTATAGATTTCCAGTTGAAAATTTTCTTGGCCAAGGTGACTTAATAAATGAGTGGGACCCAAGCCTACTTGAACTTTGAAGAATATTCCTCCCTGTATACTCTAATTATCAATGCATGATAGTAATCTTGTAAGGAGTTCTAATATAATTTGTAGGATGCATTCCTAATCTCCTAGTTCTAAATGTTTTTTTATTGATCCACCAATTATTAATGGGATTGTGATAGTTACTGGTAAATTGTAAGACCATTCTTTAGTAAGGTTACGGAACTTATAATAGATATCTAGGAGATAAGGTTGGAAAGAGGAAATGATATTTCCTATTACATCTCTTATCATCTTGTTATTGATGTTTGTATGACTAATAAACTAATGTATGAATTCATCACATTGGAGCATCGTTGGCCTCATTGGAACTTTATGAATATCTAAATTTCTAATCATTTGAGATAATCCTTCTCAAGATTTACTTGACTAGAAAATGGTATTTATGGATAAGTTTATTCTCTAAAAATTTGATACACTTCTCCCATTTATAATTTGGTCCCATCATCTATATTGCATCATGTATCCCTGCAGAATGTCCCTAGGGTACCCATGTCTACCTATGGCTAAATGTATTCCTCTCTACCTAGTCTCACTTCATCAACTACATCCTTCACCTTCTTCTATCATTTAGAGTCCATCTCTTATTCTTGCAAATCATTCATGTTAACAACAAATCACATTAACATGTTTATAAAAAATGAAACTATAATGTGCATGTCCATGATGTTTTTCCTATTGCTAACAAATATATCATCTTGGAAGAAAGAATTAGAATTCACTAAAGGTGAAATTTGTAGGTTTAGTAGTAGCTTTGCAATGATTCAAATATGTATTTAGTAGGTTTAGCATTAGGTCAAGGAATAACACATGGCAGGTGAGAAGGTAATAGCTACAATGTTTCTCCATTTATGGGAATCATGAATTCATATTTCTTCTTCTTGTAATTTGATACAATGTAGGCCAATGATAATAGATGAAACTAAAATATAAAAAGATCAGGGTTTCTACAAGTGAAGCTGGTCAATCCTTCAATCCATGACCAGGTTCATATTTGAAAACATTGTCACAAGGTTTAAATTTACTAGAAGTTTGACAATTGATCAACATATGGATTTTATGAGTAGCACTATCACTACCTTGATTAGGAAATTCCTTGTTCAACATCACAAATGTAGTCCCTACCACCCTTAGGATAATGGAACATTGGTAGCATTCAATAAAATATTGGAGACATGATTGACCAAATTCTGTAATTCAAATACAAATGATTGGAATGAGATGGTTCCTACAATTTTATGGGCATGAAAGAACACTACTAAGATATTGCACAAGTCCACATCCTTTCAACTAGTATATCATCAAGAAGCTATTTCTCTTGCAGAGTTTGTTAAACCTAGAATCTATATTAGCAATTAATTGGCTTAATATAACATTGGGACAAATAATGATCTCAGAAGTATCATTTTCCTAGTAAGTAATGACCACAGGAACATATTTTTTAATACACTCTATGTTGTGCCAAAGAATTGGTGTATATAGATAAAGGCCAAAAAACAAACTAAGGACTGAGAAACACTGAACAAACAATTTCATGTAATTTTCAAATTCACAGCTGATGACCTTAGAATGTCTAGGTATCTAATTGAATCATATAGAAAGTTGAAACATTAAACCCTTTTTATTTATCACAGCATTTAACAAAAAATAACAAAAATAAAAAAGAATTCTCCCACAAGCCACAATATGCTACCCTGAACTGAAATTGACTTGAAAATAGGGTATACAACATGAATCCATCCTCAAAGAAAACATATATTAAGCTAGATGGTCAGGAATATTTTTCCTTAAGTGTGTAATTTTAAATTTACAGGTCTTTCTTGTTCTTGCAATCTCATTCAGTTCTCCTATATATATTGCAACCTTGTAGATTTTTCTGAGTTATCATTGAAAATTGAAGATCAGTGTTATATTTTGAAAAAAAAATATTTTTTTTCCAAGACTTCCTTTCATAGATCCTTTTAAGAGTAATACAGATCTCGAAGGTATGAGCGCAAAGGACAATATGTTAATTTCACCACAATATTCATCCATTCTACCTCTTTGCCTCACATATTTTCATGTCCTGTGATTACAAATGGTTCCATTGTTAATCAATTCTCCATGTACTTAACTGAGGATAATATGAGGGAGAACCATGGTTTCCTTGTTTCAGTTCACTCTTGGTTTCGTGTTGATTCTTCCACTACATTAGTTTGTTTCAGAATGTAAAAACTCTTGCTAATAGTAACAGTACCTTGTGATCTTTCACTCAATTTATTCTGTTGGTAAATATGGTAGTAGGGGTTTCCATAGTGGGAGATTCTTCTACTTACAATCGCATCAATATCAATATTTACTCAGGATTGGCCAAACAAAGTTACAGTTCATTATTTAGGACAAGGTGCCTGTAAACTTCTATTGCCATGGAGGGTTGTTGACCTTATTTAAATATTGGAAATGAAATAAGCCCACACCTGACCTAAATTTGATTCACACTTTGCAAGTGATTAGATTGTGAGTGAAAAGCTATTTTATATTGGGACTGTCCAACAAGGGTTGTTGTAAGTATTCTAACCTACAACAACAATTATGCCTAAAATTGGTTATGGTGATGTAGATGTAGAGAAGGATGTAGAGAAGGTGTTCAAAGAAATAGTTTGACAAATATCTCTTGTTAGTGAATCAAAATAAAATTTGAAGAAAGAGGTAGAACAAGGATCTAAATATCATTTTCTGACTAGCTGATAATTCTAATTCTGGTTGTTTCTCTTAATTTTCTGAATCTTTGGTGTCTACTGTTTGTCTCATATCTTTACTAAACTTCAAGCCTTGACCATTTTCAAATTTTTAATGCCTTGAATCTTAGAAGTATATACTATTTGGATTAATATAATATTGGGCCAAATAATGATCTCAGAAGTATCATTTTCCTAGTAAGGAATGGCCATAGGAACATATTGTTTAATACACACTTGTACAACTTATGATGGATCAGTAGAGGAAAGTCTAGTACAATTAATGTAATTGGAAGAATCTAGGTTTTTGGTTGACTTTAATCAGACTATGGAGAAGGCTAGACATAACGTATGGCATGATAACCACATAAGGAATACAATTTTTTTATAAAGGCATCCTATTTCTATTACATGATAGCAAGTATTTGTAGAACCCATGAAATATTTAGATATTGGATTAGAGATTTTGTAGTTGCATAAATCCATGATTCAGGTGCAATTCAAGTGACTCATCCACATGGAATTATTAGACTTAAATGGTTGAATGAAACTTGCCTAAAGTCCTATGTGCTTTCCCCATGAAGATGTTCTCACGCATTCCTATGTAAGGGAGCAACATAGGGTAGGATTTGTTTTTTGTTTTGGTTTCAATTTGTTTTGTATTGAAAAGAGTGTATAATTATATCTTGTTAGGTTGTAATTTAATACATATTAGCATGCCAAGAAATCCAATCATAAGTGTTAGTGTTTGTGAAGTTTATGTGGTTGGTTATTTCATTTCAACCTTAGTAAAATAATGTGGTCATGGGAACCTAAATATCTTGTTTCGTTAAGTCTTTATTTGCACCTTGGAAAACTATTTATTGTCATAGAGTCATCAGTGAGGTAAAGCTGGGTTAAATTTTGGTAACCTATTGAATGAAAGAGTCTCTACAATTATCTATAGAGGGGTTGTGCAATAAACTTGTTTGGAATTTTTGAGATTGAGTGACAAGGATTCAGTTGACCATTATCGCCAATACATATATAGATTTATTACATAAATTTATAGGTTGAGTAAATGTCTCTTGCAACTATACAAATGATATTTACTACCAAGTGTCAAAAAATCCACACAAGTTAGTTAGTAATCTTTGCACATTTGACCAGATTTCCTAGACAACTCTAGTCATGAAAGTGGACCAGCTTAATAAAGTCACCTAACGCTTGGTTTGTTTCTCAGTTTGGTTGTTTTTGTTAGTTTTTTGCCACCCTAGATCCTACAGAAATTGCATAAGTACTAATGAGTGATCTCAGTTGCATGCATGTTTGGTCTCCAGTTTTATTTGTTCACTAATTAAAAAATGCATCCACAGGATGTGTCTCTAAGAGTAAAACAATATTCGTGAGATTAGGATAATTACTTTTGATTGAGTTTTGTGATAGTTGAGTCAAGGTAGTATATAATTTATATGGGAATTTTGAACACACTAGGTTGTTCAATGATGGTTCCAGATATATTGCCACTATTCAAAAACCTAATTTTGAACCATTATACTCCTCTACCTTTAATGTGGTTCTCAATCTCCTAGTATTTGTTATTACATGGGAGGTGATGAAATGTAAAAAGTACTTAATGAATAGGGCATGCACACATACCTTTTGGATAGACAAGGTATACCTTATTCATGTTTAAGACAATTATGCATTGATTGATCTGTCTATGAAGGGGGAAGATGTATCTCATGCACTTAAGGATGCATAAAAGAATGGAAGAAAAAAATGGGGAACCTAGCTTATATGACCACTATGTCATGAATAGAGGGGGAAATGGCACCATGATCTCTTTAATTAACAAACCCCATATCCTTTTTTGACGCCAATTGATTGAGGGACACAATATGTGCAAATGTACTAGGGTTAAGTGCACCTTGTATGCATTCTCTATGTTTGAGTTATATGTACAAGGTGTTAAAATTAATTGGTGCAAATTATTGATGGATGAACTACCTCAATATTGTGTCAATACATCAGCCTCATGTTTCATTTGATAAGTGGAAATGGAAACCCCTTTTAGGTTTGAGAAATTTACTCAATTCTAGACATGACCATTATTTCCTTATAGTATAACTCATGGAAGTGCCAATAGGATTGAAGAAAAATGACATTAAATGATGTTTCCTTTCTCAATGGTACAATCACATGATTAAAACCATCAATTATATTTTATTGATCCCATAGACATTGTTGAATACATGTGGTAAAAAATGGTTTGATATGGATCGAGATGACAATTTTCTATGGGTGAGGGTGGATGACCCCAACAATTTTCAACGACAACACTACCCTACTATTTGATTGAATCCACCTTTGATAAGGAGTATTATTCATGGATAGGGGATAAGAAGTAAAAAAATTCAACGAGAATGAACTACATCTTTCTTAGAAAGGACAAAAAAAGTGTATCACACTCAAATATGCTAAAGAAAATAAAGGGATTTGTGGTTCACTCAAGTTTCAAATTCAATAGAGACACAATCAACCATGTCCCTAGGGCAAATTTATTTTGTTGTTGTGTTGATGCAACCCATTTTAGATACTCCTCACTACTTTGAGAAAGGAATTATAAAATTCTTGGTCCAGTTCATTGGATTTTTGCAAGGAGGGACACCCAAGAGATAATCAATGTTTAATCCATCGATCCACCTACCCCTAAAGGTATCAAACCAACCTCACTAGTTGGAGTCTACAACTACACCTATCAAAGTACCTACTGATATCTCCCAACCCAAGTAGATGGGAGACTCCTTTTTGCACTAGCTTCTAATTTTTGGGGCTAAGAATGGATGGGGATTGAGTGAGGAGACACTAAAGGAATATTGAGTGTTGGAAAATTCCAGTACCCAAATTCTAGTCATCACCATTAAGGACAACCCACTAGAGTTCATTTTGGATACCTTGGGGTTCCTAATGAAGAACGAAGTATCAAGAAAGGGACCTTTTGATGCTAATGGTTGAATGAAACATTCCATGAAAAATCCCACAATTCTTGATGTCACAAAAATTACATACATGGGATCAACCACAAAGGAAGAAGTTATAGAGTTTCTAGGAGGCATTTCAGGTGTAAGGGTAAGTGGATATGAACTATTGCATTAACCCTGTCAATATACAGTGTGTGTAGAGGATGTAGGAGATAAAAAGTATGAATTAATGGAGGAATAAGAAGGTGAGGATATATAAGAAAACATTCACAGTATCCATCCTCCTCCATTTTCATCATTGGATAGCCTCTTTATCATAATGCAATTTAAGAAAATTGAATAAAACCATACACATTATTGGATGATGTTACTCATCTATTAAGACCACATACTATGGCTTGGGTGATTTACATCCCACCCTTGCCTAATTTTTTTTTTAATTATATAGAATCCCGTTGGTTATGTGACGAGTTGTGACCCTCGTCCAATGAGGTTTCCATAACTCCGACAAGCGTGATCTGTCAAACACTAGATTAATACTGTCAAAAAATTGACTAGCACCCATCACAAATTCGAATAGCACTCGTCGAAAATTTGACTATCACCTATCGCAAATTCGACTAGCACCCATTGCAAATTTGACGACATAAGCCCCAAATTTTACAAAGGAACATTCACTACTTCGACTAGCACCCATTGCGAATTTGACTAGGCCTGTCACAAATTCGACTAGCACCCATTGCAAATTTGACTAGAACCCATCGCAAATTCGACGATCACCCATCACAAATTCGACTAGCACCCATCACAAATTTGATGGCATATGCCCCAAATTTTACAAAGGAATTGTCTCACATTCGAAAAAGAGAAATCAGATTTTTGACAACTTGGGAGTCAAAAATTCGATGAAGTTGTGGTGAACGAATTCAGCATAGTACGTAAAAAATTTGAAGGGTTTTGGCATGTGGTCAAATATTTGACAATATGCCATGGATGACAAAAAAAAAAATTATTGTCGAATTACCGACAGACGTCTGTTGAATTTCATACATGGAATCCATCATATTTTGGGCTCAAATTATGTTGTGTAATGATTCTAGTGTGATCCCCTGCCTTCCTTGATGGACTTGTTCACTAGGTGCAAGAAAATCTTGCACTGCAGCCGCATTGTGGGTTTTTCATCCAAACCAGGTCCTTCCTACTTGAGGTAACCCAATAACCTCGGCCACAATTTCTTTCATGACTTCTATGTGCATCCCCTTGACCTCCAAATGGGTTTCTATCAACTTGAGTGAGAACTGTAAAGCTGTTTCTATGTGAAAACCACTCAAGCATTGAAAATACTCAGTCCATCCAACCACTTCAAAAATGGCGAAAAATTGTGCGTTCCTACGGAGAGCCCCTGTATTCACAGGTTCGTGTCGAGCTGGTATACCCATATTACCTCTCCTTCTTATTTCTACTATCGAATCAAGAAATTACAGGTCCAGAAGTGGAAGTTGCAACACAGGAACATTCAACGAACAACTGAGATCGGGATTGGATATTTTAGGAAATTTAATACAGTTATGATAATCGAATAATTGGAAATATTTGGAACAAATTAGGAAAAAGGTGATAGTCGTGTAATAACCCAAGTAAAAATCTAGAAATATTGATTGACAGATAAATGGTTATGGTTTTGCGGACGGGTACAAAAGATAGAGTATGATCCATTTCGTCAAATCCAATTTATGTCTAATCATGAAATTAGTCGGAATCTGTACCTTCACAATATAAGATGAACCATGACTTTCCATAATGGTTCAGTGTGTCATCGCAACCATCAATTGAAAACATAATTGTGCATGCACTTCTATGACCTTACCCACATCTCTTCGATTGGAAAGTACATCCAAGTTGGATGGAGCCCATGGAAAATCAATAGTTAGACTTTTCATTGTTTGCAGAACTGTAGTTGGAGCTATGGATGAATCTGACGGAGTGACAGCTATTTTATGGACAACTCTGGGGGATTCGCAACTATGAAAATAGGAAAGATAAGAAAAATATAGTGGAGTTGCAGCTAGTTTATGAATAAATCGGGAGGAGTCACAGCTGCAAATCATAGGAAAAAATAGGAAGAATTTGCACAAATCACAGTTGGAAAGTAGAGCAAATATAGTGGAGTCACAGCAGCGAAAATAGAGAAATCGAAGAAATTTGACTGAGTCGCAGCTGAAAAGTAGGGAAAATATAATGGAGTCACAACTACTAAAAATAGAGAAATCGAAGAAATTTGGCAGAGTTGCAGCTAGAAAATAGAACAATTCTGGCAGAGTCATAGCTGTCAAAAATAGAGAAATGGGTGAAATTTGGTGGAGTCACAGCTGGAGATTAGGACAAATATAGGGAGTCACAGCTGCGAAAATAGAAAAGTTAGAGAAATTTTGCAAAGTCGTAGATGGAAAATAGGGCAAATTTGGCGAAGTCACAACTGCGAAAAAAAGAAAAATTAGCGGAATTTAGCAGTCGCAGCTGGAAAATAGGATAAGTCTGGCAGTGTTATAGCTGCAAAAAATGGAAAAGTGGGAAAATATTCAATTGATTAGTTGTTTCTTCTGAATTGTTTGTGTTCATCAAGGAGTTACCCATAATAGGAAAAAATGTTTAGGGCCCGCAATCGTTTGGCCCAATCATGACTACTTCTCCTCAAGTAGATTCTTGTATACATTATTCAAAATAAAATTGATGAAGCATAAGAGAAAAATAAAAATAAAAATAAAAATAAAACAAAACAATAATTTTATTTATGTACAGATTCCTGTGTGGAAATTGTGGTGTTCTTTAAGAATTCACAGGAACAGAGAAAAATTCCTTTCCTTGCATTATCTGGTAATTTGTATCAACTACAACACGCGAAATGAATGCATCCTTTGAAATCATCTTATGATACAGTCACATGCTATGGCCATTTGCAAAGAATGGCACCTATTTTTCATCAATAGTAACCACGCAGACTGTGCCATTCCAAACACTTTGTCTAATTGGTATGCTCCCAACCATCTTGTACGCAACTTAACTTTAAAGTCCCTCTTAAATATTGAATCATACAATAAATCCCAGTATCCTTCATATAAGACTTTATTCTTTATGAACCGATCATGCCACTTAGAACACTGCTGTTGAATTAATGTCATATGATGCACAACAACTGTGCGTTTCTCATCCAGTTCATTTAATTGATCCAATCTATTCCTCTGAGCTTCTGTTAAGTCCAAATTTTCATCTACAGTTGTCTTCAAGGTTTTAATTTCAAATTCAATGGGAAAGACAATGTTCTTACCGTACACCAATTCGTATGGGGAGAATCCTGTAGTATTGTGCCATGTAGTGTAGTATGCCCACAATGCCTTTGGAAGTTTGTCATCCCAGTCTCTGTGATGGCCTTTGACTATTTTTGTGAGGATTTCCTCAATTACCTTGTTCGTACTTTTCACTTGGCCATTGGCATGTGGATGATATGGTGAAGATATCCTGTGCTGAATGTGGTATTTTTGTAACAGAGATTCTAGTTTATGGGACACAAACTGTGGTCCTCCATCTGTAACTATCTCCTTAGGTACTACCAACTAGTCAAGATTTATCCATATAATAAATCTATTACATCCTGGTCATTGTCCTTGACCAAATCCACAGCCTCCACCCATTTTTTCATATAATCGTGCAAACTAAGGTGTAAAATTTTTGCTTCAAGGCAGGTTTGATGGGCCCTACAAAATCCAAGACCCATCATTCAAAAGGTTCAACCACAAGTTATGGTTGAAGAGTCATCTCATATAGTTTGTTTGGCTGGCCCATCCTTTGGTAACTATCACAAGCCTGAACATATTTTTTTGCATCCCTAAAAACTATTGGAAAATAATATCCCATTCATAATACCTTATGACCTATTCATTTTTCAGCAAAATTTCCCCCACAGGGCTCATCATGACAAGCCTTCAGGATACTGAAAATTTCATCCTCCCTTACACATATTCTGATCTTAATATCATGACCTGTGTAGAAAAGATTCCCATCTATCCAATAGTACCTAGAACTTTGATGTATAATTTTATTTTCTTTCTCTTTGACAAATGTGCTGGAAGGTTTCCTGCATCCAAATAGCTAGCAACATCTGCATACTAAGGGGAATGATGAAACTACAAACAAATGTTCATCTAGGAAGGAATATTCGAATGGTAAGTTGTCATCACTGTTAATAAGTCGAGATAAAAATTCAGCAACAATGTTTTCCTTCCCAGGTCTATCAATAATTGTAATGTCAAATTCTTGTAACAGTAACAACCATCTAGTTACTCTAGCAATAGTGATAGGTTTGTTCATCAATTACTTAATGGTTGAATGGTCAGTGTGCACAAAAGTGGGGTATCTAGTAATATAGTGTCTGAATTTATTGATGGAATAGACAATGGCCAGAAATTCCTTTTTCTATAACAGTGTAATTGATTTCAGCAGGGGCCAAGTTTTTTCCAATATAGTAAATTGCATATGAGGCATGACCTTCCTGTTGTCCCAACATTGCTCCAATGGCAGTGTCAGAGGCATATGAGCAAATGTATAAAGGTAGAGCCCAATTGGCCACCCTTAGGATAAGATTTGTAGACAACCTCTTCTTAAGTTCAGTAAACAATGTTTGGCATGCATCATTCCAATCAAATTGTACATCCTTCATCAACAGAGTAAATAGAGGAGAATCTAGCTTGGAAAAGTTTTCTATAAATCTTATGTAATAAATAGCATGATCTAATAAGCTACGTACCTATTTTTGTGTTCCAAGAGTAGCTATGTTTTCAATTACCTTGATTTTGGATGGATCTACCTTGATACCATCAGCAGAGATGAAGTGCCCTAGAACTACACCCTTGCGCATCATCATATGGCACTTTTCAGTGCTCAAAGATATCTGGGTTTGTTCACAGTGTACTAAAAACCTTTCTAAATTTTTCAGTGCTTCCTCAAAGTTACTACCATATGGGGTAAAGTCATCCATAAAAATTTCTGCAGTCGTTAACCATCTCAGAAAATATCCCAATCATAACTCTCTAAAAGGTGGCAGGTGCATTACACAAACCAAAGGGAAGTACCCTGTATGTAAATGTACACCAAGGACAGGTGAAAGTGGTCTTGTCTTGGTCCTCGAGAGAAATATGGATTTGATTGTAACCGCTGAATCCATCCAGAAAGGAAAAAAACTTCTTCTTATACAAGGTATCAAGTACCCGATCAATAAAAGGTAGGGGAAAGTGGTCTTTTTGTGTTTCTTTGTTTAAATCCCTATAGTCTATGCAAAATATCTGTTTCCCATTCTTCTTTGGCACTATAACGAGTGGAGAAACCTATTCACTATCTAAGATTTGGTATATAAACCCTGATTCCAAGAGCTTTTGGATTTCTTCTTTCACTATATCCCTCAAGTTAGAGTTCATACTTTGTTGTGGTTGGCACACAGGATGAGAGTCACTTTTAATATAAAGGTGATGGGTGCACATATTAGAAGGGACACCCTTCATATCTGTGTACTACCAAGCAAAATATCCCTTATGTTGTTTTAGGATAGTGATCAGGAATTCCAGCTCATCAGGAGCGAGATTCAAATTAATGTTCAGTGTTTTCCCTGACTCTATCTCAATTGGAATGCTTTTCGAGTTTTTAAGTACTGGAATTATGTTGGAATCACTTTCTAGGGTCTCCTCTGTTATATTTTCTTGTTCTTATTCACCTAAAGTATTTTTCAGTATCTAGTAAACATGTTTAGTGACATATGTGGGATCACTGATGAAACTATTGATAGTATCATCCTTTGTTTCATCCTTAAAGGTTTAGGATTTCCCTATCGTTAAATGTTATGATTATTAATCCTCCCTTGACCATGCTATCTATTTAGATTATTTAGGAGTCTTAATTAATTAATTGGGTCCACTTGGCCTAATGGGGCCACATGTACTGGTTACTAGAGTGTGGGGAACACTTTTAGATGTTAATTGCCACTTATTGCAGGTGCATGCATTAGTTTGGGAGCCTCTTAGACCTATCCCTACTTTTTAGGAGCCATTGGGAGTCCTGGCACCAACCTCCATCAGTCAGTTGGAGTTGGAACTAATTAAGCTTAGTGAGCTTCTAGTTACTTTCAGTTAGATCACAATCAGTTAGCTAGCGCTAGTTATGCATGGCTAATGCATGGCTACATGTGGAGTAGGTGCCTTTTCCTACCTACCACCTCAGTTAGGCTGAGTTAACTAGTTAAAACTTATTGTGTTAGTTGGTTAGACATCTGGGAGTTAATCTTTGCACTCCAACATTGATTGAGATACCATGAGTTAACTAGTTAGTTAGGTACATCCAAACCCATTTTGTAGATTTGAATTTCTCCCTAATGCATTCAAATTGTTCCTATGTAAAATATTGTAACACCGGATTTAATTAATGACAATGGTACTGTAATTACCTTAGCTACACTCATCCATTTCCTGTGTGGTTTGCTTTGTTCAGTGTGTATCTTCATTCTCCTTTTACTAAAACAATTATATTTGACTCATTGCTTGAAGATATAAATGGAAAAACAATTTTAACACAGTATCAGATCCATTTCAAGTAGGATTCATGTTTGTTTCTCTCCATTGAACATCAGAAGCAGCTGGGTTTCCACAGAAGTCCCCAATATTGATTTGATAACTTTGAATTTATTCAGAGTAGCATTGCATGTGCGATGAACCCTGAAAACATGTTCATGTCAAGAGGAAAAGCATGATTATAACATAGCTCGAATTTTTTAGTGTTTTGCAATGAAAATCTATAGGTTCTACGTAGCTTGTGTGAAGTTTTGTGATATTTCAGACGGAGAATTATGGATTCTCAATATCCTACACCAAGTATCCTTACAACTTCCATTTTTCTTGATTGGAGGATTGATACGCAGTTGGAATTGCACAAGCATGGATACCTCAGGATAATACTTGTAAGGGAGGCGGAGCCCCATCATCCAGTTGAAAAGAACAAGTTTCTGAACCACTTAGATGAAGCTTTCAATTATCTATGCACTCATATATCTAGATAAATCCTCTTCCACCTTGAAGGTTTGAGGACTCCTAGAGAATCCTATGAGAATATTTAATACTTGTTTGGAAAGAAATATAAGCTTTGGGGACACATTTTGGAGAATGAGTTTGTAGCCTTACATCCCAGCAGTTTTGAGACGCTACAACAATTCTTTACTAAATTCAAGTATCTTGCACTCCAATGCAGACAGTGTGGAATAGAAAAAAAGGATGAGCAAAATGTTCTCTCCATCTCAACAAACTTGGACCTGATTATTCTGTATTTGTTTCAATCTTTCATTCCGAGTGGGATGGGTTCCCCAGTTGTAAAATTCCCTAACTTGATTCCTTTGTCGATTCCTCAATATAGGAGTAAGAGAAGTTGATTTGGATGGGAGTCATCCAGACTTCCAAATATCAAGCTATCCTAGTGACAGATTCTTTGGGGACACATTCTAGAGAATGAGTTTGTAGCCTTACATCCCAGTAGTTTTGAGACGCTACAACAATTCTTTACTAAATTCAAGTATCTTGCACTCCAATGCAGACAGTGCGGAATAGAAAAAAAGGATGAACAAAATGTGCTCTCCATCTCAACAAAATTGGCCCTGAGTATTCTGTATTTGTTCCAATCTTTCATTTTGAGAAGGATGGCTTCCCTAGTTGTAAAATTCCCTAACTTTATTCCTTTGTCGAGTCCTTAATATAGGAGTAAGAGAAGTTGATTTGGATGGGAGTCATCCAGACTTCCAAATATCAAGCTCTCCTAGTGATAGACTCTACCAAAGCACAAGCTAAAGGGATATCAAAGAAGAAGGAGCCTAAATCAGTTGATTTGAAGCCTAAACAGAATTAGTATACTTCTAAATGAGCCTATGACTCTAAGAAAAAGAAGAAGTTTGAAAAGAAAAAGTGTCCCTATTGTATGAGGGGTTTTCATATAGAAGACCCTCAACAAGTTGAAATATCTATGTGTATAGAACAATATTTACCTTCCACAAGGTGTAGAGATGCCTGATGATGAAGAGAATAATGAATAAGATGAGAGATTCTTGCATCCAAGTCTCACTCCATCGAAGGCTTATTTGATAGATTCTGGAGCATCCAACCACATGGTTTCCTCCAGGAAATTGTTCATCACTTTCCCTCTATCAGGAGGACTGAGAATTCATATGGGAGATGACTCTAAAATCCCATACATTAAGAGAGGTTTAGATAAAATCCATCATGATGAGTTCATTTCCTCTCCTACATAAAATAAAATTGTTGAAGATGAAGAAGAAGCAAAATTTTCCCTACAGTCAATTCCAATTGAAGAAAGTCTCCTTGGAGTGACTCCTTCTCCTTTCGCTCCAGAAGTGTATGAGATATATGATGTATCATATCATCACATGGTTGATCTAGAAGAATAATTTTGAATATTTGTTTTTGAAGAAAAACTCTCCTTCTATTCTTTGCAAAAATTCTCCAGTGATTCTTTAAATTTTGTGCATAGTTTACCAGTGATTGTTTCAGAAAATGAAGAGGAATTTGATTTCTTTATCTCTATTGATGTTGTTGGTTTGAATATAAGTAATAACATGGATATTTTTGGAATAATATCATATTATAGGAGTGATATATTCACTCTCATAAATATTTAGCTTCTAATAAATTCCTACATGATTGCATGCACCAAAAATCAGAATGTTGAAGAAGGAGAAAATTGTGCATTTACCATCTCGGTGCAGCACAATTTTGGATCTGATATGAAGCTATTTGGATCTGATTTATTTTGTGATATAATAATATTTGGTTCAGGTTTTAAGATTCAAGAGCTTTCAATATTTCTTATAACTGGTTTCATCAATTTTGGTGTGACAAATCAAGCATCGCAAGTCTCCTTTAATTTTGCTGTTGAGGATTCGATGTTAGTTCTCTGTTATGAGTTTCATGATATCATATTTTGTGAATTATTGGTTATTTATGAATATATATCATATTATGGAGATCAATAATTCTCTCTCCACATTCCCAAGGATTCTCTACCTTTTGTCACATGCTCATCTCCTCACAGAACTAGTAAAGAGGAAGAAATTATGCATCCTCCTAGACACTTGCTCCTAACACTTGGGGATGATTTTACCACTAATGGTTTGATGATAAACACTGAAATATATCATTTTATTGGGTGTTCCTCACATGGTTTTAATTCTCGATAATTTTTTCTCTCTCATTAGTTGATTTCAACTGCTCTACATGGGTCCATTTTTCACTGTGCAGTTGTTAATATTTCTGATTCAGTTGAATACATAATTCTTCTTCCAAAGAGGAACATTCCTCTAGACATAATAATTTTGTTTGGATTCAGAGGTTCACCTACACAGAAGAACCAAGATACTTCATTTGTTGCTGCATAGTGCTGCAAATAGTAGCAAAAATTTTCACAAGTTTTTATTCAAAATTTGTATTCCTGTTTATTTTGAAGGGGGGGGTTTCCCATCAGGTTTTCCCCTATTTCCTCAGTTGTATTAAGAAGCATTATATCTTTTAGATTGTATATGGGTGACTTATGGCCTTGTTTCCAAGGCCCACAATTTTCCATGTTAGGATTTAGGGGGGGTGTTAGTATTATATATCCTCCCTTGACCATATTGTCTATTTAGATTATTTATCCTAACTTACGGGTCTTAATTAATTCATTGGGTCCACTAGTACCATTGGGTCCACTTGACCTAATGGGGCCAAATGTACCACTTACTAAAGTGTGGGGAACACCGATATAGGTTAAATGCCACTTACTGCATGTGCATGCATCAGTTTGGGCACCTCCTAGACCTATCCCTACATTTTAGGAGCCACTAGGTGTCTTAGCACCAACCTCCATCAGTCAGTTGGAGTTGGAACTAGTTAAGCTTAGTTAGCTTCTAGTTACTTTCAGTTAGATCACAATCAGTTAGCTAGTTCTATTTATGCATAGCTAATTCATGGATGCATGTGGAGTAGGCTCCTTTTCCCACCTACCACCTCAGTTAGACCGAGTTAACTAGTTATTACTGATTGTGTTAGTTGGTTAGACATCTGGGAGTTAATCTTTGGACTCCGATATTGATTGGGACACCATGAGTTAGCTAGTAATTTAGGTATAGTATGATCTAGTTAGTATATTCTAAATTCTCTAGTCTGATTTAGTTAGTATATTCTAATTTCTCCCTAATGCATTCAAATTATTCCTATGTAAACTATTGTAACACCGGGTTTAATTAATGACAATGATACTATAATTACTTGAGCTACACTCATTTGTTTCCTATGTGGTTTGTTTTTTTCAGTGTGTATCTTCATTCTCCTTTTACTGCAACAATAATATTTGACTCATTGCTTGAAGATATAAATGGCACAACAATTTTAACATTACAACGATTGAACGCCTTCTTCCTCCTCCAGCTCCATCCACTGTGGAGTTTCAACTTCTAAGATGGGTTGAGATGGAGGGTATAAGGTTAGGATTTTTGTATCAATCCCATATGAGATAGTCATAGACCCTAACCAATAGTTGATGCAAGCATCTTTCATGGCTAACAAAGGTCTTCCTAGGATCAGCGAATGTCCCCTTAGCTGTGACTTCAGTTGTAAGGCCAAGAAGTCCGTAGGGTACTCCCATGAATCAACTAAGACAACAAGGTCATCAAGGATTCCCTCGAGTTTGATTGTCAACCTGTCAACAAGTTCTGGATAGTATGGGTTGTCCCAATATTAGTGAGCCCAAGTTTTCTCACAGTTTCAATGGTCATAACATTTATAGATGCGCCTAAATCTACCAAAAAATTTGGTATCTGAGTGTTTCCAATGTGTACTATAATAGTAGGGTTTCTAGGATCATCATACTTAGACAAGAGATTTTTTCCCATTATTAATTCAGAAATTTTTCCAATTACATGGACAGTGGGAGGATCCCTGGGATTTCTTCCTGGTTTTCTTACACAAGGATCTCTGACTGTTTTGGCATTGATGGGCATGTCATGAAGGGCCTATAACAGTGGAATTTTGACATATAAGTTCTTTAATTCTCTTAAGATATTAAGCTGAGGTTGTTCCATTGTCCTCTATAGTGTCAGTCGCTCAAGATATGGCGGTTCTCTAAGTAATTGTGTAGGTTTTGTTTCAATGAGTGTTTCTTCCCTTGTTTTAGCTGGTATCTCAGTAGGATTCTTAGCATCCTCGATGATGAGGATTGTTGTATTAGATGCATATTTTTGATTCATTCTTGCTTCAGTCATAGAAGATGGAACATCTTCAATGACTAAAGGATCCACTACCCTCCCTGATCGTAAGCGTATGTCATTGCAGGGAACTGAGGTAATGGAGTAAGAAGGCATGTTGGCAGTCTCAAATTAATGAAATGATTTATTATTTGGGTTAGGGTTAGGTTGGTCATGTAGCTGTGGTTGTATTGGCATGTTCATTGGTGCAACATTGTTTTGAATTTGTAACTGCAGCTGCTGGTACTATTGGTGAGGGTATTGTCCAGGAGGGTATTGTTGATGAGGAGGTTGGTTATGAAGAAACTGATTTCTTGGATGGGATTTTGTCCAACCAAGAGACCAATAAGTTGGCTAGTTTGATTGTTGTGCCCAAGGTGACCAAGAGTTAGGATTTTGCATAAAATTTTGAGATGGATGGCATTGATTGTTAGAATAATGTGAAGGGAATTGTGTATTTATGGTATTCATATTATTCATATTATTCCAAAAAGGTAATGGGTATAGATTCATACCTTTATTTCGAGGCTTCCAAGGCTTCTTTTGAGAAATGAATTAAGATTACTCCACATTAGGAGTAGATGCCTGTAGGACTTCCTTCACTTGGGGAAGTGAAGGGAATTCCATAGTGTCATGATTCAATTCACAGAGCTGGCATACTTCCACCTTATCAAGTGGGCATTCCTTTAGTGGGTGCTTCTTCTTGCATCTAGGACAGAATACGCCAAGTGTCAAATCTTCTACTGCTTTCCTCCACTTTGCTCTCAAGATTCCCATTTCTGAGGAGATGGAGCTCATCATTTTTGTTTTGAAGTTCTCAAGAAGGTTTCCTATTTATGCCCAAGTGGCTCCTCCATTATATGAATTATGTGTTCTATTGAAGACATATCGGTCCATTCCTTTTACACGATTGTTGGTTATGGTATATCCTCTTGAATATGTTCGACATAAGTCGACAATCTCCTCAAAGGATTCTTTCAAGATATCCCCCTTGTCCAAAAATTTCAACATATCTAGGAAATCTTGTTTGATACCACACAGTAAGATAATTTTGAGCACATCTTTCCCCATATCAGTTTGTCCTGCTCTCTGTACATTGTATAGAAGTATCTCCATAAAGTCCTCCAAACTTTCTTCCTCTTTCTGCATCATATTAAACAATTCTTCCCTTTTATCTTTAGTCCTGCAATACTCTTGGTATTTTCCTAGGAACAACTATTTCATTTGTTCTTAGGTGGTGACAGTCTCACCACCCAGGATTATAAACCATCGCAGAGCGTTGTCCTTCAAAGTAGCAGGGAAAATTTTTAATTTTTTTTCATTGGACGTGTAGTCATAGTTGTGACAGAGGATGTCAAATTCGAAGAGAAACTCATCTCGATCCTCTGTGGATTTCCCATGAAAGTGTGGTAATACTAATGGTGAAATTTTCTTCATGGGGTCCTTACCAATTGGTTTTCGAATGGGGAACTGAAGTGTGGCAAGGATATCCTCATGTGGAGGCTCACTATCATTGTGATGGTTATCCCCTACTTCTTCCTCATGATCATCAGGTTCACATCTGTTATTCATGTTTTCCTATGCTTCCTCATGTCTTTGCTTCTTTTGACTTTTCCACTCCTCTGAAGCTGTAACCAACCTTCCTTTGTAACATCCTTCCCATCAACATGGTAAACCACCTCTGGCTCACCTAATCCCACAACAGTGGCTCTATATTTATCTGCAGGGACACCAAATGGTGTCGCAGTTTCTCCTGTTTTCTCCACCATGGAAACTGATGCTTCCAACCTAGGAGTAACTAGGCTTCTTCTAACAAATGATGGTCCTTGATGGTGAGTTCCAGTAGAAGAGTTAGCTCTGGAAACTAGATCATCAATGAATTTCCTCCTTCCTAAGGCTGGACTAATCCCACGACCTAAACCACCTACAAATTTAGTATTAGGGGAGTCATGGGGGTTCTGGGAATGTCACTTTGTACTCTCCTTGTATTCATGCAACCAAAAAATCATGAAAGATTAAAAATATTGAATAAAAAGGAATAAATTCAAGTACTATTGTGTCTATAAATTATCTTCCCCAGCAACGATGCCAAAATGTTGGTCACCCTATATGCTGATTAATTACAACTAGCACATAGAATGCTTAATATAAATTGTCAACCCAGGGAAGTACTTTTGTTCCAAAGATAATTAGCAAAATCTATGCATAAACACTTAAGTAGTTGATTGAATAAATGAAACATGATTATCCTACCTATTTGCTCGGTCAAACTCTTCTCATGGCTAAAACTAATGTAATTTACCCATCTAAGAATTCAAAAATGTAATTACCTTCCTACAATATCAATCCATAAATAACAAATCTAAAGTAGATAACTAGACTTACTTTTGCAAGAAGTTAAATCCTAATAGTATCATACTATAAGTGAATCAATCATAACCTATTTAATTCAACTAATATAAGAATCGGAAACAACAGTAATTGAACCAAACAAAATCCAAACCATAATATGACTAAATTAGCAACCCAGAGAAAGATAAGTAACTGAAAGGGAGTAGAGCTGAGCTTGACTGTAAAAAATATTCACACACATTCATAATAGAAACTACCCTACACAGTCTACTGTTACACCACACAGTTACAGCTTAATAGGAATGCAAAAATTATCTACTAAAGGTAGCATAATGATCAACCATTACTATTGCAACTAACGATCAATGCATCTACTGTAATTTCCACACCACACAACATAAACAATAAAAGCATCTAATTAACTCAGTAATGTTTGTGGGAAGGAGGGCCCAGTCTTCGAACAAAGACGTAGGAACTAACAGAAGTTAAGAAGCAAAAATCTGAAGAATCTTGCTTCTTATATTAAAATGCTGAATTACAGTTACAAATCTTTGTCATAGCTTACACAGTCTGATAATAATCAACCAAACCTAGTCTCAGATCACCTCTCTATATTTATAGATTAAAAACATAAGCCTCACCCACTAATATCGGGTAGCCATGAAGATATACGATCTTCAAGATTCCTTGTTACAACAAGTTGTTACAGCTGTGAGTGAAATTATATGGAAATAGGGAATATAGGGAGCGTTGTTATTCTGGTCATTAATGGATCAAATATAATCAATTAGATGGAAGATACCCTATCTGTTGTAGCTATACCTTAAGCAGCGGCGCATTGTCGCAGCTAACATGTGGAAGAATGATCTTTGTTTGCGTCCAACATGTAGAGCTGGGACCGATAAGTAAAAGTGGGTACCGAATATTCATTTTCTCTCCATTCCAAGCGGACTGCTTCACCTATGTTCCTCGAGGCTGAACTATCTATATAAAGTTAAGACATATTAGCATAATTTGAAACACGGAGTTCTAACCATAACAATCTTAGGCATTAGTAGAATAAAACAAAAAATAAATCATACATCTTGGAATTTAAGCTCAATGTGAGGAAAAAAATCTATATGGTCTGAAGAAATGAAGTACGAAAAAGGAAAATGGGTATAATGGGTATGGTCAAAAAGAGGCAATTTCAGGACCCAATAGAGTCCGACAAATAAATATTTGTATTCGAAGACCTAGGATATGTTACAACAGAATTTTGAAAAAAATGGAGAGGAGTAAGCTGAGATGTTTCCTGGTGATAGTGATACTAAAGTAGAAGTTGGAATTCTAAGAAGTGGGAGAATATTTAAGTCGAGAAAGGGAATAAGGACTGCGAATAGAAGAGGAAGTTGCAGTATGACCAAAGGATAATACTATGAGTTGGTGTCACACTTTGACGAAGATTTATGCGATGAGAAAGAGGAATACTAGCCTATATCTGAAAAAGAAGACAAAGAAGAATTTGCAGATCCAAAGTATGAGTACGCCTGTGGAAATTGAACCCAAGAGATAGATCAATTACACTCACAAAATTGCTAATCAAACATGCAAAATTCACACAAAAGGAGACTGAAATTGGAGCATAACTTAATCCTGTATTGAATAAATTTACATAAGACAACCATATTAAGTAATAGGATTCTCAAATATATAATCACATTAGATATTCGAAATCACTAGGTTGCTATTCGAATTGGTAAAAAAGCAGGCTTACTAAATCAAGTCAAATCCCCCATGGTTGCAAAAACGACTTTCCAAATCCATGAAGATCCTCACAAATTAGATAAAGAAAGTGGGAAAGCTAATAAGTGGTGTAAATACCACTCATTCATGCTTTTTTTTGGAGAAAAGGAAGGAGGATGATGTGGTAAAAAACAAGTCAAGTTCCCCTAGACTAGCTTTTCCGTTATGCCTTAAAACTGTTATAAAGCAAGGAATATTTTAGAAAAAGAAGATATACGCTTTAAGGAACCAGGAATAAATCAAACATGCTAAATATGTTTCCAGGATGATTCCAAAGCACTCCATGACCCATTTTAGCAAGTATTGACTTCTAGGAACATGTAGAAGTCAACTAGCATAGAGAGGGAATCTAGGAATCTAGGAATAAGACAAAAATGATTTAATTAATGTCAAATATAGGTAATTATGGGTTGATTATTATAACAATGACATACCCATGACCCCATGTACATCCCCAGAGGTAATATCTAGAAACTCATCACCCAATGGTTTTTTTAATCAAGGTAAAAATAATAGTGGGAATATTAGACAGGGGGGCTCCCACTAGCAAAACCTTTAATACAACAGTACCAAGAACAAATATAATGGTCGGGAATGATATAAAGTTTCCAATATTTAAGGGAATGGGTTAGAAGACCCTAAACAACATTGGTTTCTATGTGAAGCCATATGGACTGTGCGACATGTCCAAGATGAATCCATCACAAAAGCCCAAATGATCACATCCCTTAGAGGTCGTGTGCTGGATTGGTGCATTAAATCATATGTGGTTCCGATAGAAGTCCCATAGAAAACGTTAGATCAAATCTGGGTAGGACTAATAGATGAGTTCAGAAATCTCAAATCAGAGTCCTGGGGTATTACATAAATAAAATAAATTAAGCAATTTCCTATGGATTCTATTTGGGACTTCGACTAAAGATTCAAGACACCAATTGCCAAAGTAAGCTTTCAAATGTCGGAAGTTCAGCACAAAGAATGGCCCCATTATGGCATTTTTACCACACATCTGTATTATTTTGATGTAACAAAATATTGTATCTCAGACCGAGGCTTTGGAATTGGCTATGAAGTTGGAATCCTCATGGGTCGGAGATACTGGTGCAGGAATGATGCAAATCCAATTGCAACTATCCAACCTTACACTATAAATTCAAGATATCAAGAATGGAAATGAAGTGCAAGAAGAACTATGGTGTACCATATGCAGAACCTAAGGACATCATAAAGACAACTGCCTAACATTTATGAATTATTCCGCACCAGAGCACCAAAATCGATAAATACAAAAGGGATTCCTTGGTGTAGAATCTGTTAAACTAGAGGGAATCGGTCGAAATAATGTTTATACTTATAGAATATCGTAATTGCATTAGCCAGTTTATACTGTAAATTCTGCAGATCCGTAGGGAATGATGAGAAATACTACAGATCATATTAACTGATTCCAGATAAAACAATTGATACCTATTTAATGAAGAATGACAAATAGATGCAGACTTAGCAAGATCAGACTCAATACCCACAGGCTCAGATATTTAGGCCCAATATCTACATAACCATTACCCGCAATAAAAATACCCTAAACCCAGGGGGGTGGAGTTTTTAGAGGCCAAGGACAAGGAGGAGGACTTGGTCATGGAAGAGGCGATATTATATGTTATAATTGTGGGAAGTCTAGATATTTTTCTAGGGACTGCATAAGTCCTACCATGACATGTTCAAAATGAAAATATTTTGATCATACTGTCAAGGAATATCCTTAGTTGATTATGAGATGGCAGGCCAGGAATGTGGGAAACCGGAATCCACCATAGAATCCCAATATGAACCCCAATCAAAATATCCATAAGATCTTTGCTAAACTAAGGGAGACAAATATTGTTGTTGTGACAAGAGGAGGTGTTGTGACTAGGGAAGATCAAGAAACATCGTATAGAAAACCACAACTATGACCAACAACACAAAAGAAAGAACCATTCTACATCCAAAAAATAAAAGGAAGTATTCTTGGATACATGAAAAGAATTTTTTTACAGAAATCAAGCGTTGACTTCTGCTGTTACACCACTTGAAGGACCACTATTGGGAATGCCTAAGAGATTTGACCAATTGTTTCGAAAGAAACCGATAGAAAAGGTTAGTAAACTAAAAGAATTGTTTAAAATTTTCTTATCACTAATGCAAGATTAAGATGTTATCGTAGAATTGTCATATTTGATAGAAGAACCTCAAGAATATGTGTGACTAGAAAAGAAAGGTTAATCATATCGAGAAAAGATTGAAGACCGGTCGAGAAATGAGAATGACTACGCAAATAGGAGATTACGACATGTACTATATTATTCTAGAATTGGGATTCAATGTTAACATTTTGACTAGACAGACTTAGGAGAGTATGGGTAAGCCGAGAATCATATAGTTTTCTATCCAACTCAGATTAGCAAATCAGTCAAAATTCCTACCTATCGGTTGACTGACTCAGGTGCCTGTCGAGATAGAAGGAATAAAAAATTATGCCAACTTCAAAGTGATTGACATTGTCAATGACACATATGTATCCCACACTTGTAGGGATCGACTGGGAAATTGATAATTATACCATTATCAACTTTAATAAAATGATCTTAACGTTTAAATACTCAGAGTTAAGGGTGGTCACACCAATTGATACACAGGAAGGTCAGAGATACATTGAGAAAGTGAACTGTGAAGGGAAAGGTGGATATATAGATAATGTATATAACATTAATTCTATAATGATGATTATGTGAATCCAAAGGTCGATGGAAAGCTCATTTGATGCAACGTTAGTTCCTACACATCGAATTATGGAGAAGCTTTGGAAAACTGGCACATATTGCATGAAGTGTCGAAGAGAATATGCACACGAAGTACACAATATGTGTGAAGGGTAGGCATCAAGGTAAGTGATCTAACCACATATGAAGGTTTAACTAAAATGTCATATTTTCTTACAGAATTTGAAGAAAGAGTTACAAAACCTCAACGCTTATCGGCTCTAGATTTTGCATTCAAGAATACACCTCCTAGATGGTGGGTCACATATAAAAAAATCTATCTCAGAATGGACTCAATGCCAGAGATTGACGGAGTTCTGATTTGGAGAGAAGATAAGTTATACTGGGGAAGTACATAGGATTGACTAATCATGTTGAGCACATTGAATATTGTCGTGCTACATGAGAGGCAAGTTCGCGACAGGAATGGGTCCATCAGTTTATACATACAGTGGACATGATACCAAGGAATCGGTACACATCGGTTGAGTTGCGATGAGGGACTACTGAATGTGAAGAACTAGATACCATATTTAAACATGCATTTGAGTTTCTTGTCCCTTGATTGATGTTGCACTACAAGTAATCAAGATGAATATATTTGAATACATCCCAGTGTTGATTAATAACTTTAATCATATCAACACGAAAATCCATCATTGGATGGAGTGCCAGAATGTGACGGGTGAGCCTGATGATGATGACCCGCAAGACATAAACATCCCAGAGTCTGAAGGTACTCAGATGGTGCAAGGATTTGGTATTTTAAGTAACCAGTTTCTGAGTCCGTTGAAGGTTAAGAAAGTAAATATTGGGTCTCTGGCGAATACAAAGTTTGCTAATTTTGGATATTATTGGGATGATGAAACTGTCGGGAAGATAACAGATCTACTACCTAAATTTTAGGATATGTTCCCTACAAAATTTTCAGAGATGAAGGAGATTGTCGAGGACCTTAGGGAGATGAAGATACCATTAAAGCTCAATGCAAATCCTATGAAGCAGTGACCATACTATTTTAATCCGCTATATAAATAAAAAGTTAAAATAGAGTTAGATCAAATGTTGGATGTGGGTATCATAAGACTGATTGAAGAATATAGTGGATCATCCTGATGGTAGTGCATAATAAGAAAAATGCTGATGAAGTACATATTTGCATCGACCTAAGGAAGCTAAAAGATTCCTACTTGCATGACCCATTTCTAATTCCATTTATAGATGAAGTATTGGATAGTGTCCGGGGTCAATATGTCTATTCATTCACTGATGGGTTCTTTGGCTACCATAAGATCAAGATTATGAAGGACCATCGAAACAAGACAACCTTTGTGATGGAGTGGGGATGTTTCCAATATACAATAATTCCATTTGGAATCAAGAATCTTCATATTGTATTTTCCAGAATAGTAGTGGTTTCTTTTAGATAATTTATTCATAAATTTATTGAGGTGTACTTCAATGACTAGATGGTGTTTGGGCTCATAAAAGGTCATATTGAGAGCCTCAGAATGATGCTGGAATGGTGTCGACAATATCATATTTCATTGAACCTAAAGAAATTTATTTTTTGTGCCCCGTTTGGATGTCTGTTGGGCCATGTGGTTTTTCACGATGGAATCGTGGCCAATCCTGCTAAAATTGTGATCATCATCAACTTACCACCACCCTCAATAGTCAAGCAATTGAGAACGACATTGAGACACACAAGATACTATCAGAAATTTATCAAGGGATATGCAGAGGTGAATTTTCCAATGGAGAAAATATTGAATGAGGATGTTACATTTCAACGAAGTGAACAATGCCAAGAGAGTTTGGACACCCCAAAGAATAAGACGGTCACAATGCCCATACTAGTTTTTCTAGGACTAGAAGGAATAATTTCATGTACATGTTGAGGCATCGTCTATCCAGCTCGGTGTTGTATTAGCATAGCCTAGTGAAGGGTCTATTGATCGTCCTATTTCCTTCACTAGAAAAGAATTATTATAAACAACAGAGAATAATTACACCACGATTTAAATAGAAGGCTTGGGTATGGTGTATGCGCTTCAGAAAATTCGACACTATTTGTTGGGTGGATATTTTAAGATGTTCATAGACCGTTCAACATTGAGATACCTGGTCAATAAGCTAATGTCTGGGGGGAATATTTGTTGGTGGCTTCTCCTTTTCTAGGAATTTGAATTTGAGGTCATTGTTAAGTCGGGATGATTGAACTTAGGACCAAACCATATGTCAAGGCTTGAAAGTGGAGAAGAACATGTGAATCTCGACTATAGTCTTATTGATGCGCAATTATTTGCGATCACAATTTTTTACGATCATTACAGAGATATTATATATTTATTGAGTACAAGATATGCACCAAAAGGATTCAATAATGCACAGATGAAACAATTAGTGGTGTTAGCTGCAAATTTCCAATTCATAGGTTGACAACTATATAAAATGGCACCTAATGAAATTATTCGTCACTATGTATTGGAACACAAGCGACCAATGATAATCAATAAAGCGCATGATGGTGTCGTAGGAGGCCATTGTATTGGAAAATCAACAATGCGGAAGATATTACAAGCAGGATTGTTGTGGCCTACTTTGCATGCATATGCTAAAGATTATTTTCACAACCGTGTCTTAGATTTTTATCATTTAAAAAATATGACCTAGTATCTTATCTGAGAGAAAAATATGCACAGCAAAAATCACAAGAGACAAGAGACATAAATAATTTTCCTCAGGGAAACCATAAAGGAGAAAACCTTACAACTTTCTCAGAGATAGAATGATCACCAATGGAAACAGTAAAACCCAAAGATAGAAAAGATGATCTCCAACAATTGTTCTCTCTTTCTCTCATTTAAGAGAGCTTCTCCTCTCTCACTCATGCGCCCCAATGAGTGTGTGTGTGTTGTGTAGAAATGAGGAGAGCCTCATTTCTATTTATATTCTTTCGTTCACTTTATTTCCACTCCAACAATTTAGCCTCACATAACAATTACTTACCAGGGATGAATTATCTAAGAGAGTCTAATAACCCTAGTGCCCCACCACTACAGGGACTTTACCCTCTGATCAACAAGGAGGGTTAACCTTATCTCAATTGTGGGGACTATTTCCCTGACTTACAATGGAGGGTTAACCTGAATGACCTTACATGACTTTTTTACATTATTGAATATCCCAATCAGAACATCATGGAATGACATGACTCAATGACGTTACATATACTTCCCAGAATGAACATCGGGGTACAATACATAAGATATACAAGTGAATACATTCTGAAGTTACAAATACATCAACACTACCTCTTAACTAGGAAGGTATTCTCTCGACATGATTTATCACCACAAGTCTTCTTCTCTATATCATTTGGATCATAATCAAGTCATGTTCATATTCAAGTTATCTTCATCTTCAAGTCATATTCATATTCAAGTCATATTCATCGTCAAGTCATCTTCATCATCAATTTGTCTTCATCAATTCTGGATCATCATTGGATCTGGATTATCACTGGATCATCATTGATTCTGGATCAACACTTGATCTGGAGCATCACTGGATCATAATCAAGTCTGGATCATCACTTAATCTGGAGCATCACTAGATCATCATCAAGTTTGGATCATCACTGGATCATCATCAAGTCTGGATCAACACTTGATCTGGATCATCACTGGATCATCATCATGTCTGTATCATCACTTGATCTAGATCGTCACTTGATTTGGATCATCACTGTTGGATCATCATTGGGTCATCATCACTGGTGCTATCTCAATTCTACTCGTTACAGGAAGTTCTATAGAGCCAAACCTTTTTCATGTTGGTTGTAGACCTAGCCTTCATGTAGGTCTTCATCATCTTCAACACTTATATCTGACCATGGAATGAACCATGTCAGAAAGACCTGCCCAACACTTACATCTGACCATGGAAGGAACACATCCAAGAACCATGTCAGAAAGGCACGCCCAACACTCACATCTGACCATGGGAGGAATACATCCAAAACCCATCTCAGAAAGGCCCAACACTCACATCCAACCTCATCTTGTCAAAAAGGCTCTGCACTTACATCTGACCTCATCATGTTAGAAAGGATTTGCACTTACATCCAACCTCATCATGTCATAAAGGAGCTGTACTTACATCCGACCTCATCATGTCAGAAAATCTCTGCACTTACATCCGATGTCATCATGTTAGAAAGGATATGCACTTACATCCAACCTCATCATGTCAGAAAGGTGCTGCACTTACATCCAATCCTGTGGGAACACATCCCTCAATCACATCAGAATGGATCTGCACTGATCATGTGAGAACATATCCCATAATCACATCAGAATATCTCTGCACTGATCATGTGGTAACACAACCCACAATCACATCAGAGCATCTCTACACTTACATCTGACCATGTGAATTTCAGCCTTCCACCATGTCAGAAAGGCCATAACACTTACATATGACCATGGAAGGAACCAATCCTCTCACCATGTCAGAAGGGCACACAAACTCATCACTTCCCCTTGGAAGGAACCTCGATCTAGAGAACACCAAGCTTCTCCCTGAGGTACTCAAACTTCACTCTGGCCATTTCTAGCATAGGATCATATCAGGGTTGATTACGTCCAAGGATAACTTGCAAGCTTCTCCAGGACCGATTACATCCAAGGACAACCTACAGGACATATTACATCTGAGAAACCTACAAGCTTCACCAGGATTTATGCTCAGAAAACCTATCTCGCTAGATATGCTAGAACTCCCTCTTTTGAGAGATCTCGATCTGGATCACATACTAGAGCTCCACTGCTCCTCTCAGCATCATATAAAAATGCAAGTAAGATCAATCAAATCAAATAGTAGTTTTCAAAAGAAACATATTACCTCCCAAATAGCAAGTGGAAACATATTTTTCCTCAGTTGTACTCAGTGGCACGTAGGACTGCTTCCTACTACACTAAGAAGTGTTATTCCTATCAATGATAGTGCCTGATCAATCCAAATCCACATAACCCTCCAAGTTAATGTTTTGATTCGCCTGATACTTGAGCCCATAATAAACTGTACCCTTCAGGTACCTCAATGCATGATTTGCAATCATCAGGTGCACATGTCTCAATGTGTTCACAACAAAGCAAATATCTAGTCTCATATTCATCAAGTACTTCAAGGAACAAATCATCTGACGATAAATTGTGGCATCAACTGACTCTAATGAAGAAACACTCAATAGCTTCAGGTTCAATGCCACAAGTGTGGTCATGGCCTTGTAGTCCATCATCCTGAACCTCTTTAGGATATCTACTGCATACTTCCCTTGTCCTAGGGAGATTCCATCAGCATTCTGCCACATCTCCATGCCTAGAAAGTAGTGCATCATATCCAAGTCCTTCATCTTGAACTCGACAGCAACTCTCCTCATTAGAGGAATTTTGGGGTCTAAAATGGGCCTCCTAAGGAAAATAATAAAATAATAGTTAAAATAATAAAATAATATTGATTAATTTTGGAGTAAGAAAGAAAAAAACTACTTTTTGTGTTCGTATTTTCGACATATCTCCCTATGTTTTTACTCAAATTTCGATCGGGAGAGCTCGTTGGATGCGGAATTTGATTCCACATCCAACGAGTACCCACACTGCATACTTTTGACGGACCTCGCTACCCCAAAAACAAGAAATACCTGAAATACTTATCTTTATTTGTTTCGTGGGTATACTCCTTCTTTCAGCTTCATCATCTTCTCCATTCATAATAGCATCATTTCTTATCCAAATGCTAAGATGGATAAGAGGTTCTTCAAGAGTTGAGTCCTTCATATTCCTCATCGCTTGAGGGATCTTATTTGGATGGTGAAAGCTTGATCTTCAGTTTTTCCCATCTTCTTTTCTCTTATTATGACTCGAGCTTCTTCTTGTGTGTGCTCTTCCTAGAGTCTGCTGAAAGTAATCACTTCCTTCTAGCACACATTCCTCAAATGAATGAATCCCATGATCCTGGGAGGCCATTCAAGGTGGTTATCACAACTTCTGAATTATCCAATTATTCTTCTACCTCTTCAAGTTGTTCTTTGATTTGAGAGACCCTTGTAAAGTATGACTGTATGGTCTTTGCATTCTGGATGTTCACATTCTTCAACTGTTTTCTCAAAGTCATTTTTCGATTTATTTTCTTTCCTTCAAATAGCTTGGTCAAGGAATCAAACATCTCTTTCGGTGTCTTTAGGGAAGACACTTGTGGTATAAGGTGATCCTTAATTGAATCAATAATGATATTCTTGGCCTTGACCAAGTTCTTCTTGTGTAAGGCTTTTAGCCTCATCTCCCTCTGTAATTGGAACCTTTCCACTTATGTAGCTGTCCAATTTCATTTCCTTCAAGAACTAGTGAGATCCAATACTTCCATGCTTGGAAGTTGTCAGTTTCACCAATTTTGTCATCAAGCTGGTGTGATTAGTCATTTTGAAATGAGAACCTCAAATGTAAATAGAAAAATATTAGATCTTACCGATTTGAGGTTTCCATCTTGGTTCTGGAGCTGGCTGATCTAGGGTTTGCCAAAGAAACCCTAATTTTCAAAACTTGGAATTTCAAACTGCTCATTGGATATAAATATAGGCCTCTTTAAGGAGATCTGTTCAATGCACTCCTTTTCTGAAAACAATGGAGGGAATCTCCCAGAACAGGAAGCCCTAGTTTACTAATTTCTTCTACGTAAATGCCTGATACTGTTTCTATCATATCTCCGAACTTACTACTCCTATATGTCTAAAATTTTGTACTAAATTAACTTATTCTATCCTCTTTCCAACACCACACGTTTTACCAGGATTGGGTTCACCAATTGGGACTTATGAGCATTTTCCCAAGGTGAGTTGTTTCAGGATTGTTCAGCATAGAGAAATAGTACGGACTTCAAGGTGTCAATGTTTCACCTTCGGGGTTTGAAAATTTTACCACAAAAATTAAATTTTGTTTCCTATCTGGAACATCTTGTGAAATTTCATTTGGATCTTTGCAGCCCGATATATTGCAATTCTCCCTAGGTGTCCTGTTTAGGGATGAATCTTGGAAGAGGATGGAACCCTAATTTGGAGGAAACATATCTCCCATAATATAGTGAATATGAGGCTGAAATTTTTAAATAGGGTACATCAATATTTTATATTCATCCTGTGAAATTTTTGTCCCCTGATACTTCTTCAATCCTGAGATATAGTGAATGTACCAAAACTACCAGTTTCAGTATTTTAGGGTTTTTCAGGCCCGGGCTCAAACTAGGGATTGAATTTCTCAGAGTTTAAATCAACAAAAAAATTTCACCTTGGCCTCTAAACTTCTATTTTGATGAGGAGATAAATCCTATATCAGGCTCACTCAAAAATTCCTTTTCTGTAAAAAGCCCTAATTTCCCGCACTAAAAACTGAAAATGCCCGGAATCAAATTCTGCTTCGACAGAAAGATGCACCCTTCAATTGAGAGTTAGTCTAGCCTAATTTTTCTAATGGATTATGGAGAGAGACCCAAAAATTAAGAATCCCTAGCTTCTGTAGCTGCACAGTGTCTTCTTCTCAGGTTAGCTCTGATACCATGTTATATTTTTATCATTTAAACAATATGATCTAGGATCTTATCTGAGAGAATAACATGCATAGAAAAAATCACAAGAGACAAGAGACATAAAGAATTTTCCTTGGGGAAACCATAAAGGAGAAAACCCTGCAACTTCCTCGGAGATAGAATGAGCATCAATGGCAGTAGTAAAACCCAAAGCTAGAAAAGATGATCTCCAACAGCTGTTCTTTCTCTCTTACTTGAGAGAGCTTCTCCTCTCTCACTCATGCGCCCTAGTGAGTGTGTGTGTGTTGTGTAGAAATGAGGAGAGCCTCACTTCTATTTATATTCTTTCATTCACTTTATTTCCACTACAACAAGTCGGCCTCACTTAAAAATTACTTACTAGGGATGACTTCTTTGGGAGGGTCTAATAACCCTAGTGCCCCACAACTGTGGGGACTTACCCTCTAATCAACAAGGAAGGTTAACCTTAACTCAATTATGGGGACTATTTCCCCGACTTACAACAGAGGGTTAACCTCAATGACTTTACATGACTTTTTTACATTATTGAATCTCCCGATCGGAACATCGGGGCATGACATGACTCAATTACCTTACAGATACTTCCCAGAATGAACATTGTGGTACAATACATAATATATACAAATGAATACATTCTGAAGTTACAATTACATCAACACCATGATATCTGTCAAAGAACCAAAAAATCATTGCGACGAGATGAAATGCCACTAGTACCTCATATAAATTTATAGACGTTTGACAAATGGACTTATATTTATGTTGTTGGCTCTATCAAACCACCAAGAAAAAGAACAGGTGCACGATACATATTACTGCGACAAATTACTTGACTACATGGGATGAAGCAATGCCAGTAAAGGATTGTACTGTTGCGACTACTACAAAAATTTTGTTCAACAATGTTGTGACTAGATTAGAATGCTTGAATATTTTCATAAGCGATCAAGGAACACACTTTTTCAATCGTTTGATCGATGAATTAACTGAATAATTTCAAATCCAGCACAGGATGACAACACCATATCATACATAAGTGAATGGTGTTTTCGAGACATTCAACAATATCATGGAGAACATGTTGACGAATATTTTCAACATTCTAAGAGATTATTAAGACCAAAAAATTTATGCATTACTATGGGCATATCACATGATTTGTAATAAATTGATAGGACAAACTCCATTTCGACTGGTGTATGGACAATAGGCTATTATGTCAATGGAATACATTGTACCCAATCTAATAATAGTTGTGTTTATTGAAATGATTGATGTGGGTGTTGTTGAAGAAAAATTGTCGCAACTTGTGCAGCTGGAGGAAGAACGTTTTGTTATAGTTTATCATCAGAATGTTGAGAAGGTGTGACAGAAATAGTGGAAAGACAGACACATCAAGAATAACCAATTTTAGGTTGGAGAAATTGTCCTCTTGTATGATAGTAAGCTTTTAAATCATCTTGAAAAGTTGAGAACACATTGGATGGGACAATATGCTACCATTCAGATCATTAAAGGAGTAAAAATACAATTACAGAAATTAGATGGAACACCCTTCAAAGGATTGGTGAGTGGAAGATGGATAAATCCTTACCAGGATAGCCACGAGTTGGTTAAATGGAAAAACAAATCTAGTTTTGAGGTTTTGTGAAATTTAGCCTATAATCCTGGAGCAGTTTGATGCAAGAGGACAAGAATTGGCTCGACACAGTTTTACTCTCGCTTGTAGTAATTTTACTGATGAAGGAATCACACATGAGATGTTTGCATGAGAAAAAGTATTTAGACATTGAAAAATAGCACAAAACCTTTTTAAGAGGTTTCTAGAGTTGGAATTACAAGTTAAACCTAGTACACCTCCAGAGGTACTAGAAGAAACGATAAAAGAAACAACTGAGGTTGCAGTGATGATAGAAGAAGAAGACACACTATGTGACAAGGAAGTCAAGGAAGTTTCTTAGTCATGTGAATATTTTATTGATGATGAATATTTAGAAAAAAGTAACAGAGAAACCACGCATTGTCAAAGAAGAGGTGAACTAGATGAACATAGAAGTAAAGAAGCTTCCATTAAGGGTGTTGATATGAAGTAGCTATTGCAGCAGGTAGCAAAACTGCAAACAAAGCAACAAAAGAGAACTAATAGAGTCATGGATTTATAAGTAGAGGAAAATAAGGTTCCAAGAATCATTCATCCTGCACATGAAAATGTGCGACAAGAATTGGAGTCAGTAGGACTTACAAATTAAGAACACATCAGTTTCGAACTTGTGGAAAATTTGAATAAGACAAGAGACTGAACAGGTAGTGAAAATATTTCAGTATTTTCAAAGCAAGGTTGAAATAATGGAGGTTTTAGACTAATGTGGCTTGAGATGAGCCACAGTTCAGTGTTAGGGGTATGTTGGCCCTAGGAAAAGTTAGGAAGAATTTGTCCAGAATTCTTCTCAGGAAGATAAATATTCTGGTCGCAAGGCAAGTGAAGGAAGAAGAGCTGCGGAGGAAGAAGTGCTGTGAAGGAAGAAGAGTTGCAGAAAAATAAGACCTACAAAGGAAGAAGAGATGCGAAGGAAAAGGAAATATGATGGAAGAAGAGCTGCAAAGGAAGAATAATTGCAAAGGAAGAAGAGATGCATTAGAAGGGAAGCTGTGACAGAAGAATATTCGTGAGAGAAGGAATCATGCCAGAAGAAGAATAGAGAAGTTGGAAACGATAGTTCAAATGATTATGGATAAGGAGTTACTTAGAATAAAGAATGTGTTTGAGAATAAAGCATAGTTGAATTTTGGGTCGATAGTGTCTATTTTCAGTTGTAAATGAATGTATGAAAATAGAAATGACATCCTGTCGGCTAACATAAAAGATGTTAGATTTTATCATTTAAGCAGTATGATATTAGGATCTTATATGAGAGAATAACATGCACAACAATTAAACACAAGAGACAAGAGACACAAATAATTTTCCTCGAGGAAACCATAAAGCAGAAAACCCCACAACTTCCTCAGAGATAGAATGAGCACCAATGGCAGCAGTAAAACCTGAAAACATAAAGATGATCTCCAACAACTTGTTCTCTCTCTCTCAGTTGAGAGAGATTCTCCTCTCTCACTTATGCGCCCCAGTGAGTGAGTGTGTGTGTAATAAATAGAGAGGCTCACTCTCTATATATATTATTTCGTTCACTTAATGTCCACTCCAACAAGTTGGCCCCACTTAACAATTACTTACTAGGGCCAACATCTCTATGAGAGTCTAATAACCCTACTGCCCCACAACTGTGGGGACTTTGCCCTTAGATCAATAAGGAGGGTTAAACTTGACTAAATTATGGGGACTATTGCCCTGACTTACAATGGAGGGTTAACCTCAATGACTTTACATGACTTGTTTACATTATTGAATCTCTCGATTAGAACAACGGGGCATGACATGACTCAATTACATTACATATACTTCCTGGAATAAACATCAGGGTACAATACATAAGATATACAGGTGAATACATTCCGAAGTTACAAATACATCAACACTCCCTCTTAACTAGGAAGGTATTCTCTCGACACAATTTATCATCACAATTATTCTTCTCTGTATCATCTAGATCATCATCAAGTCATCTTCATCTTTAGGTCATCTTCATCGTCAAGTCATCTTCATCAAGTCTGGATCATCACTGGATCATCACTTTATCTGGAGCATCATTAGATCATCATCATCATCACTGCTTCCACTATCTCAATCAAATGGTGCTATCTCTTCATTCTTCTTGTCACATGAAGTTATACAAAGCCAGCCCTTTTTCATGTTGGTTGTAGGCCTAGCCTCCATGTAGGTATTCTTCAGCACTTATATCTGAACCTAAGTGGGAATGGCCCACCTAGCACTTACATCTGACCATGGCAGGAACACATCCAACAACCATGTTAGAAAGGCATGGCCAGCACTTACATCTAGCCATGAGAGGAACACATCCACCACCATCTCAAAAAGTCCCAACACTTACATTCACCAGCATGATAGGACACACCTACTATAATCTACGAAAAGGCCCAACACTTACAACCATCAACATGATAGGACGCACCTACTATCATCTATGGAAGGGCCCATCACTTACAACTAGTGGCATGGTAGGACATAACTACTACCATCCATGGAAGGGATCTGCGCTTACATCCGACCTCATCATGTCAGAAGGGCTGTCGGCTCTAGGCTGAGTATTGCTGGTAATTGACCAGGTGCCTCCATTCTCCTAGAGAATAGCCTCTCAGCACTAAGCTGTGTATTCCTGGTAACTGACCAAATGTCTCCATTCTCCTAGATAATGGCTTCTCAACACTACGCTGAGTGTTCCTGGTAACTGACTAGGTGCCTCCATTCTCCGAGAGAATGGCATCTCAGCACTAAGCTGAGTGTTCTTGGTAACTGACCAGGTGCCACCATTCTCCCAGAGAATGGCCTCTCAGCACTAAGCTAAGTGTTCCTGGTAACTGACCATGTGCCTCCATTCTCCCAGAGAATGGCATCTCAGCACTAAGCTGAGTGTTCCTGGTAACTGACCAGGTGTCTCCATTCTCCTAGAGAATGGCCTTCAACACTTATATCTAATCATATGGGAATACATCCCTCAATCACATCAGAATGGCTCTGCACTGATCATGTGGGAACACATCCCACAATCACATCAGAATATCTCTGCACTGATCATGTGGTAACACAACCCACAATCACATCAGAACATCTCTGCACTTACATCTAACCATGTGAAGCTCATCCTTCCACCATGTCAGAAAGGACAACGCACTTATATCTAACCATGGAAGGAACCAGTCCTCTCACCATGTCAGAAGGGGTCATAGATTCATCACTTCCCCTTGGAAGGAACCTCGATCTGGAGAACACCAAGCTTCTCCCTGAAGTAATCAAACTTCACTCTGGCCATTTCTAGCATAGAATCACATTAGGGATTATTATGTCCAAAGATAACCTGTGAGCTTCGCCAGGACCTATTACATCCGAGCACAACCTACAGGACTGATTATGTCTGAGAAACCTACGATCTTTTCTAGGATTTATGCTCAGACAACCTGTCTCACCAGATATGCTAGAACTCCCTCTTTCGAGAGATCTCGATCTAGATCACATACTAGAGCTTCACTGCTCCTCTCTCCCAAGTAGCAAGTGGCAAAATATTTTTCCTTGGATGTACTCAGCACGATGCAGGACTCCATCCTGCCAAACCAAGAGATCACATATGATCTCATACTGAAGCAGCATCCTGAAGTGCTCTTCTTATCAATGACACTTCTTGCCCAATACGAATCCACATATCCCTCCAGTTTAATCTTTTGATTCACTTCATACTTGAGCCCATAATCAATTGTACCCTTTAAGTACCTCACTGCATGCTTTGCAACGATTAGGTGAACATGTCTCAATGTGTTTAGAGCAAAGCAAATATCTGGTCTCGTATTTGTCAGGTGCATCAAGGAACAAATCATTTGACGATACATCGTGGAATCAACCGAATTTGATGAAGCAACACTCAATAGATTCAAGTTCGGTGACATAGGTGTGGTCATGGCCTTGCAGTCCATCATCCTGAACCTCTTTAGGATCTCTACTGCATACTTCTCTTGTTTGAGGGAGATTCTGCCACACCTCCATGCCTAGAAAGTAGTGCATCATATCCAACTTCTGTATCTCGAACTCAGCAGCAAGTCTCCTTCTTACAACTTTAATGAGTTCCTATTTTCTGTCAGGAACAAGTTATCGACATATAATAGGAGCATCACTGGTCTTCCACCTTCAACCTTGAAGCAAAGGCTGGAATATGCTTTACTCTCAGTAAAGCCTAGAGTCATCAGTAATCTTTCCATCCTGTTGTACCAGGTCGAACCTCAGGATCTTATGTAGTCACTCCCTCTGAAGCAAAGCATCATTCTCCCTCTATCTTTCATACTCTATGCATTGAAACATTCTATACTGGAGTGACAAGTAGCTTCCTCTGCTACTAATATTCTATGTATCCATCTAGGGTCACCAGATACCAAGATCCTCTATCTTGAACCTTTTCAAAAGTTCTTCTCACACCCATCTATGAGCTTGTCATTCTCTATAGGCTTTCATCTTCAAACTTGTAGCAAAGGTTAAGATCTTCATTACTTGGATTATTTCTTGAACTATCATCACTTGTTCTTTGGAACAAGTCTTGTCCTTCTTTTCTTGTAGGTGATTGCACGCGATCTTTCCTACAAGTCAAATGCATTGGTTGTATGGTTAGAAACATTTCATAAGGTATATTCATAATGAAAAATTATTTTGCATCAAGATATAATTATGCAACTATTTAACCAATACAAAATTCATCCATATCTCACAGAAACTTTCTAGATGCCTTCCATCTCTACTAGGACAACATTGAGATTGTGCACTAATCCAATATGTCAGCAAAGAGGTTTCATTCTAGATAAGTAGCAATGGAGAGTTTTATAGCACCATGAGCTACTTACCCATCACATGCTATTGTTTAGGATTAAACACCCTTGTAACCTAGGGTCTAGGGTTACCAACTTACTTCTAAAATGTAATGTTGTAAGTCTGGTGTGCAGACCTAAACACTTTAATTCTGTAATTTTACTTAAAAAATTATGAAATTTTAATTGGTTCACATAGAGCCTTCTCGAATTGGGAAAAACAATGGTTTCTTCTGGGAAATTTTGCAGAGGAAAAGAGTGATGAGTGGGAAGAAAACAAAGATATTTCAGACATGGAATTTCCTCTCCCCTAACACATTTATATCTGGTGCCATTTAGGGTTCAGAGTCCACACTGTGGAAACCTACTACCACACTTCTGGGTAGCCAAACCGTGAAACTAAGGAGAGTAGTTTGGTCTATTTCAACCAGAGGCTTCAGGAAACTTGCAGAGGTTTGTTCCAGCCTTAATGTAACATAAAAAAAAAAGTATTTAGACATTTTTATAAGGTTCTGGAAAGTTTAAAGTGCTTTGGGTGAATTTGGGGATTTCTGACAATTTTGGTCAAGAGAAACCCTACGCAGAGGAGGATCCAAAGGGGTGGTATGACCCAAAAAAAAAGGTTTTAGAGATTTATATGGGAAGTAAGGTCTGTTACAGACCCACAAGAACTGACAGAGCTCAGTTTGAGTTTACAAGACTTATTTTACATCAGTTTTAGTAAAACTAGTTATTTTCCAATGCAAATCTAGACTAGGTTGACTTAAAATGAGTAAATCTCAGCCATTTCGATTCAGATTGGATTAAAAATTGCAAAGAATGTTTATGATATCTTATTACATCCAATAAACTAGAAATTACTATCATCAATTAACTATAACACTCTCTTCAACATTGTGCATCATTACAATGTATTTTATTGACATAATACAAGGAAGGGCATGGAGGTTTGAACCATTAGATATTGAAAAATATTGGACCTGCTACCAAATTTTTTGTACTATAGTTGGGTTACCTGAGGAGCTTCCAGTTGACATACTTGTTCAAAGTCTGATTCCAGTGTATCGGTTGATCCGTCTGCATGTCTGGCCAATATTGGGAAGCCTTTTTTTATTTTAATAATTTTGACCATGGCTCCGCGGGGTTTGTAATAAATGTGCTAGTAGGGTATTTTTTGAGTGGTTCAGTTTCCTGAGACGTAGAATCTCAAATAAGGTATTCTAGAGAGTTTTTTTCCCCTGACAATTATGCTTTTCCTTCAGTCGAGTATAATTGACGAGGTTTTCTCCTGCTTCCTCCAAAGCTAGAATGCCCAATGTTGAATTCTGGGCCTTGGGGGGTTATTAGAGCCCAACTGAGTGTTATAATCCTACTAGACATTATTTAGATAGATCATGGTCATGTCCTAAGTCATCTGGACACATAAAAAAATTTCAAAAAAATCTTTTTCGAACAGTGAAAAATTATTTTTTATTTTTTAATTTTTTAATTACTTTTCCTAAGTTTTTTGGGTTAATTTTTCCATAAATTAAATGGAAAAAAACCATTCATGGAAATTCAGTCATCCGGACTCTGAATTCAGTGATTGATGGCTCTAACCTTAAGCCAAAAATCATTCTTGATCAGCCAGCCAGTCAGAACCAACTTTAAGATCAGCAATCGGACACATAATGTCTTTTTACTCAAAAAAGTCATTTTTGAGTAAAAAAAAGATTTTGAGTAAAAAAATGATTTTTATTAAAAAATGATTTTTATTAAAAAAAATGATTATTTTGGAGAAAACTAAAACTCTCCAAATTAATCCAAATTCAGTAAAATAAAAGGCTAAATGACATCTCATGGAACACTTATGATGATTGGAGTTATCATAACTGAGCTTCAGTCATCATTAAGAGAGCAATTAATTTATTATCAGTTATCAGACATGTCATCTCCAGCTAAAGATGAGATGGAGAGCTCTCATTGGTCCGGTAATTTGATCGAGGTGAATACTGAAGCTTACACCATCAGTAGGCTTCCCAGACCTAACAAATTAGGTTTCCAGACCTAGCAGGCAGCTTTCCCATGCAGCAGGGTGCCTTCCACATGTGTGGGCTCATATGTGGGTGGATTTCAGTGTTTAGGGTCGGAGTGGGGGCGCCTTTCCTGGGTGGAGGCCTCCCCTCACTCCCGGTTCTTTGATTTAGGTCTGGCATCTCTGTTTGGTGGCCAGGTTGGTTAGGGTTTGAGGATTGGTTTTAGGGTTTTAGCACTCTCTCATTGTACAAATAGAGGCTCCTTTAGCTCTATTCAGGTGTGGATGATTGATGTAAAGAACCTCTGGTAAAATATTGTAATTCTTGTTGCTCTCATGAAACCTATTTTGTAATAAAGAAAGGATTTGGAGGCTCATGCTGTGTGGATCCTGGGTGCATATGTTCCTACTAATGAGGTGAAATTGTTCTAGTTTCTTTACTTTTGATAATGTGTGGGTATTAATACATGATTTAGAGGGCTTCTATAAGCACGTAGGAATAGGTATTTGTAGCTTCAAGTTACCTGTTTATTTCATTTACTTTCAAAACCCTCAAAGAGCATTGTTTTATTCAGCTGTATTTCATGCTTTTGAGATTTGATTAGTAAATAATACATGTTTTAACCCCCATTTAGCCAAGGGTATAAGATTGTTTTACAGATCACTTCATTGTAGCAAGTAAGAGGCTGAGCTAAGTTGCATCTACTCTTCTTGGAGTAAAGCATATGTACCTAGCAGCTGCATGCCATTGGGATCCAAAGTGATTTCAGGGATTCAAGATCCAAGTGGTTCATCTTCTCCATTCACCCTAAAGTCAAATATTATCATTATTTTACTTTATGTTGCAAGTAGTATCTTGATCTATAAAGTAAATCTTTTGCATCTACTTGCTTCCATTTCTAGATCTAGGAAGTGTTCTTTCTCTTAGATCTAGTTGGTATTTGAAGCAGCATAAGGTTCATATATTTTTCTCAAATGCTAGGTGTATTTTTGTAGTATATGCTATTGTTTAACCCATCATTTTGCAGGTAAATAGCTCGCTGGTTTTTTCTCTCTCCATGACAGGTTAAGCGGGAATTATTGGCAAAAACTTAAAGAATTAAGCTACAAAAAACCCTCCCATTGTTCCTCTTCTTAATCCCTTTTCTTCTGGTCACTTTGTTTTGTTTCTTTTACCTCTTCTTCATCGTTGCCCTGTTAGTACCTTTTTATCATCTCTTTTTCTCTTTTTGGACAGAGCTAGTGTGCCCTAGCTTTCTTCCCTTGTTTGCCTCTTTTTGCCCTAGTTTTTTGGGTTTCCTTTAACCTTGTTTTTGGCAATTTCCTTTACTTTTTGTTTGCTGTCCCATTTTGCACTTTTTATGATAGCCACTTATTTCATTGTTTGCTGTCCCGTTTTGCACTTTTTATGACAGCCACTTATTTCATTGTTCGCTGTCTGGTTTTGCACTTTTTATAACAGCCACTTATTTCATTGTTCGCTGTCCGGTTTTGCACTTTTTATGACAGCCACTTATTTCATTGTTCACTGTCCCGTTTTCTTCAATTTTGTTCATCCCGTAGCTTCTCAGTTGGATTCCCTATTCTCCCCTTTCTTTGGTTTTGATCCTTGCTTAGTTTGTTTGCTTTCTCTCTCTCATCTTCTATTGTTTCAACTCTCTTTCCTTTTGTTCTTTTTACTCTCTTCAAACTTCTTCCCTTTTCCTTTTTCAAGGTTTAATAAAAGATCTCAAAATTAAAAATACAAGGCACTCTCCTTTTTACAAGTTACAATATTTGTAGAGTTATTTTACCTTTATTTGAAAAGTCCTTTCAAGGATTGGGTTCCTTAAGGCACATTGTATATAGTTTAATAAAAGATCTTTGTTTGAGTGGGGTTTTTAAGTCCCCACTCTCTTCCTCCCCCATTCGAGGAGGCTTGTGTTGTGTCTATGCTTTGATTAGTGCTAATTTTCATCATTCATTACATCTTATGCTTAAATCATTAATTGTTAATTCATCATTGCTAAGTTGATTATTTAGTTTAATTGATTATCTTTCTAAGATTAATCAACTAGTTAAATCTCTTGAATCTCACCATAAGGTGGATCAAGATTTCTCTCTATCGGAGAGTTTAAGAAACTAATATCATCTTGTGCTTGTTTAATCAATTAACAATCCATAAGTGAGACTCTTGAACTTGCAAGAACACAACTCAAGAGCACTCTCTATCGGAGAGCATTTAGATTTGCATAATCCTTGCATTAGCTTCATATAGATTAGCTAAGTCTCTTGAACCACGGTCATAAGACGAGGTCAAGAGTGCTCTCTTTCAGAGAGTTTTAATTAATTAACTTAATAAAATTTGCAGCTCACACCCCTTTTAATTAATTAATCCCCTTTCCTTCTTGCCGGAGTATGCTTTGACCGATCCTAGATCGGAATACCCAGAAATGGCATTGGATCTCTAAACCCCACAAGAGAAACTTAACTAAAAATTTTGCCCATAACCAACACACCGGCGTCATTTGATAAATACCGAGGCATGTGGGAAAATTCCAAGTGTGGGCGCCAGGATACCTAATCTGGGCACTCGTAGTTAAGTTATTGAACACTTACCTTTGACCCCAGACAGGTCCCTCATGTCTTCGAACGGAGCCACTGAAGGTATTACTGGTTAGGAAATCCAGCTACCATAAGTGAAGATCACAAGTAAAAACTCTTAAAATTTACCAAGAGCACTTGCAAAACCTAACATTCACTGGCATCTTTTGGGATTCACATCTTTCTAAACACGAAGCATCTCCAATAATTTTACTCCATAGGCACTGGTTCCATCTTTTAGCATTGTTGATAATCTGGGCCATTTGTCCATTGAATGTTTGATTATAAGTCATATTTGTGAATTCTTTATTTATTTTCGTGAATTGCTCAAATATTTGTCTATATTTTAATTCCAGTGATAGCAATGTGGATTTCTTTGTCTTGTGCTCAATTCATCATATTAATCATCTAAAATCACATAAACTCCTAAACAACACCCATCTGCATCTGAAAACATTTAAAACTTAACTTAAACATTGAGCCATAGAAAACTCTTTGTTAGGGACTACCCCCCTTGGCTTCATTAGGAGTTAGCTTAAACGAAGGAGCTAGGAGTAGGTGACAGTACCTAGCTCTGTGCTTGCCCCCAAGGTCACACCTCTCCCACTTTCTCAATTGAGGAGACAACTTTTAGAAGATTTCTGCTGCTGGTGTGCAATCGGCGGACAACAGGACCTGCTAATGAAATATGATGTACAGTAATGGATGTATGTAGGCTTCTAGCAAGTCCTGAATCAACTCAGAGAGGCTACTCCATAGCTCCAATGTAACCTGCAATGAGAAGGGCAGAAGAGGGGAAGAGGAGAGAGGGAATGAGAACCTTGGGGCACATCTCCCAAGATCCTAAGGAAAAACACTCAGAAATGAAGCCTTAACTTCATAAACATCAACATAATAAACATCCAAACTGAGAAATGGAGCTCCAATTGTCTTTAAATAAACCTGGGTGACTTGTTGAGCAAGTCAATCACTTGTTAAGAAAGTTACCACTTGCTAAACCCTAACCCTAGCCACAAATTCACCCTCCTTGAGGAAATTAGCATGTTTAAGGCAATAAATATGTTTCCCTTTCATCCACCTTCATCCAATTTGGAAAGTTTTCTTTCCTTGACCCATAGCTCTTATTTTTCCTTATGACAACGTTTCTTGGCTTTCCTATTTTTATCACTGAACTCCAAAAAGGAAACTGCACCCTCCTTTGTCAATTGTTGCCTCTTTTGTATTTGACTGATTTTGTCATATATTTTGGCACTTTCCCTTTTCATGTCTGGTTGATTTTGTCATACAGTTTCTAATTTTCCCTTGGCAAGTTGACTTTCCCAAGTGGCCCTCCTGTTAATGGAAACTTGTTTTCCACCTAATTAATTGCATAATAATATTTAATGACAATTAATATACCATGTACATGCCTCCTAAGTGACATTTAAATAAAATATCCTAGGTTAATTTATTTAATGCATATTTTGACCCCCTTGGTGCTAGGTAAGGTCAACACTTCTGGCTATCAAAATGTGGGCATGTGATAGTCCTCCCCTCCCAAGTCTGCTTGTCCTCAAGCAGAAGCACCACAGAGTGCTGCAAATTTGTCCACCATGTTTCTGCTGCACCACTCTGATCATAGTCATTTCCCTTATACCACTTCCTTTAGAAAAATTGCTAACCCAGTTAAGGTAGCTAAGTAGGATTCCCAGATCCCACTACCTCCTCTGTAAGGACCCAAATTTTGCTGCCAACTTTTGAACTATGTCATTCCTAAGAATGTCGGGATCCCATGATTTTATCTACCTCCTTCCACCCAACAATATAAACAACAAAATTTTATCATTGTAGAGGATGAAAATGAGGTTATGAAAATCATACCACCATACTGGAAGCTCATCTCTCCCCATGCCAAACAGAAATTTTTTTAAACTCTCCCACCAGACATGGAATTCCTTAATGCAGGACCAAATCATCTTCATCCTCTCTAAAGTATGAAAATCCATGTGCAAGCTAGCACTGGAACTCACATCAATGTTGTTATGAATACATAGGAGGTTGTCCCATGCCCCTCCATGTATACTGAAAGCATCATATAGAAGCCATACATGTTGATGCCATTGCTCATACAATTTCTTTGATGTGTCCAATGTCTCTCCGTTGATGCAAGCAAGATGTTTACCCTCCAGTGCACAAATCTCAATCACGTGTCTAGCCATCCAATCAATGGACGGACAAACATTCATGCTAAATGATTTAGGTGGGAATAATTCAGCTACTACTAATGCACTTGTCAAACCACATGGTTTGACTATCAATACCTCAACTGGAAGAGTGGAACTATCATGCTCCTCTTGTGGCATCAACAGAAAAAATCCTTTCACCCAATTTTCATCCCCACATGATGTGGCTGAAATAGAATTGTGGGGTGAAGAATTGTGAGCCAAATCCCTAAAATTCTCATCAATCAAGATAATGGATCCACAAATTCCTCCATCAGTTTTCTGAGTGATAGTGTGATCATGTGCCTCCTCCAAAATTGTACAACATTTTCCTAGAGGCAACTCATAATCTCTTAGAAACCATGCAAGTGCTTGATCTTCATATTGCTTGACCTCAAAGTCCTCAAGCACATGCAAATCAGAATGAACCTCATGTGCATGTGTATGGGAGGTATATAATAGCTGCAAAACAAGTCTTTGTTGCTGTTCACATGTCAAGATAATGTCAGTCACAACAAAAAAAATATTGCAGAAATAATTTTTTTTACCTCCCAAGGTCTTCATTCCAAATATGTCTCTATCCACCCAATCAATGGATGAATAAGCACTTTTATTTTCTGATCCATATGGAATGTGATCATCCATATTTTTGGTAGATAAGAACACTTCATCCTTCCCCTCAACCTCAATGAGTGCTTGTCCAATATTCTCTTCCTCATAGCTTTTCATAAGCACCTGCAAATCTAAGTGCATCTCATGAGATTCCTCCCTTTGTTCAAGAATGCAATCAGCCTTGTGAATATGGATGAATGGTGTGTAGGATGGTAGGTAATACCTTTGCAACTTCTCATGAAGTTTCTCTATCTCCATCTTGGATTATTGGAGTGCACATTGAGTGCTCTTCAAGGAATCTTGGGTGGGCAACAAATCTTGTGAGAGCTTGCAAATTTATTCTCCATCCTTCAAGGATGCTCCATGCAACACATCAGCAAGCTCAATCAAATCATCTCTATCAGAAAGCAATTGTAGGAATTCCCCTTGTACTATAGACAATGCCTTCCACATCTCCTCCTTGGATTCAAGAGAAGATTGATCTTCCGATGAAGCAGCTATCCAACACTGGTGTGCCACTGAAGAATGTGTGTCTTGGAGAAGGTGTAAATCCTTTTGATAATTATTTTCATCCATTTTCAAAGGCCAAGGAAATGAGTGGGGTTCTTGAGGAAAATCACCCCCTTCTTCTTTCCCACAATTTTCTTGATGTGACTTGCACTTCTCTTTTGGAATCTTTATTTCTTCTTTCCCTCGTGTAAGACTAGATGGATCATAGCTCTCCACAATGGTGATAGTGGGATTGGGATTCTCAGTGAGTTCAATCCTCTCCTCTGATGTGGATGCAACTTCATCATGTTGCAAGAGAGTCCAAAATTCAGAACTGTGTGAATCCCTTTGCACCAGATTTTTCTCCTTCAGATTTCCTAGTTCACACCTAACTGGTGGGGGCTTGTCTTCCACTTCATTGGGAAATTTAAAGGATGAATTTAGATGTGATATTTATTCTTCTTATAGATCTGATCCAAAATATTCCTTCACCATATTATCTCCATTGATGTCCTCACCCTTATTTGCATTGATTGTGTGATCCACAACAAAGAAACTAGGAGTGAATTTATCTCCCTCACAATTGGCCTTCCTCTTGCAGTCCTAAGATGCAAGTGGAGAATTTTTGTCTTTCCATGGATCAGAGGGATGTAAATGAACAATAATACTGCAAAAATAAGAACCTTCAGCACACATGTTCTTCACCTTATTGTCTTCTTGTATAGACACTATGGTGGCCTGTTCTTCCACCAAAATTTCTACTTCACACCCAAGCAGTGTGGTCTTTCTTTCTTCTTGCGTATGTGGCTCCCGATGTGACTGTAAATCTGATTTGTAATCATATTTTGGATCTGATCCAAAAAATATATCTTCATCCATAAATAATCCAACAAATTTAGCAATGATTTGAAGATCACCCACGAAGAAGCTTGAAGTGCATTCCTCTTCATTCTCTTCTTGGAGTAATGGGAAACAAGAAAGATCTTTTGGAGCATCTTCTTTCAAACAACTTGAGGTTTTTCCTTCTTGAATGGTACTATGATCATTACTTACATATAATATTCTTGAATAAAATCCAAAGAATCTCAGAATGCTTGAGCATGCTGATGGATTTGATGACTCTTCACTTATGCTTTCTTCTTAATCCTCATTGCTCAGAGAGGTGGAACAAATTTGTTCCTTTATGGATGATTTTTTCTATTGAAAGAGTAATCATATACATTCTTAGGCTCAAATACAAATATGTAATAAAAATAATCTTTGAAAGGAATGGATTTACAAATCACTTCCCCCAAGGAAAGATACTCTTTGTAGTGGTGGGGTAAGTTTTCAGCTGCATCTATCATCTTTGCTAAATCCTTCTTAGGATTAGCCATGGGTAGTTCCAAATTTATTTCTTCATACTCATATGGTAATAAAAGTAACCATCCTTGTCTCTTGACATTTGCAACCCATCATTAACATATATCACCTCTTCTTCTTCAACAACCTGATCAAAGTCATCATCTTCAACTACTGGCACAACCCTCATGGTTGCAACTTTAATTGGTGATCTGTAAAATTAGTCAATGGAGATCCTTCTTTCCACAGGAGTGGAGGAAAGTGCTGTGATACCACTGTAATGTCCTAAGTATGGTGTGCAGACCTAAACACTTTAATTCTATAATTTTACTTAAACAATTCTGAAATTTTAATTGGTTCACATAGAGCCTTCTCGGATTGGGAAAAACAAGGGTTTCTTTTGGGAAATTTTGCATAGGAAAAGAGTGATGAGTGGGTATAAAACAAAGATATTTCAGAAATGTAATTTCCTCTTTCCTAACACATTTATATCTGGTGCCATTTATGGTTCAGAGTCCGCATCGCAGAAACCTACTACCACGCTTCTGGGTAGCCAAACTGTGAAACTAATTAGAGTAGTTTGGTCTGTTTCAACAAGAGGATTTAGGAAACTTGCAGAGGTTTTTTCCAGCCTTAATGTAACATAAAAAAAATTATTTAGATATTTTTCTAAGTTTCTAGAAATTTTAAGGTGCTTTGGGTGAATTTGGGGATTTCTGGCAATTTTGGTCAAGAGAAACCCTGCGCAAAGGAGGATCCAAAAGGGTATTATGACCCAAACAAAAAGGGTTCTTGAGATTTATATGGGAATACAGGCCTGTTACAGACCCACAAGAACTGACAGAGCTCATTTTGAGTTTATAGGACTTATTTTACATCAGTTTTAGTAAAACTAGTTATTTTCTAATGCAAATTTAGACTAGGATGACTTAAAATGAGTAAATCTCAGCCATTTCGATTCAGATTGGAATAAAAATTGCAGAGAATGTTTATGATATCATATTAAATGCAATAAAATGGAAATTACTATAATCAATTAACTATAACACTCTCTTCAACATTGTGCATCAGTACAATGCATTTTATTGACATAATACAAGGAAGGGCATGGAGGTTTGAATCATTACATATTTAAAAATACTAAACCTGTTAATGAAATATGATGTACAGTAATGGATGGCTGTAGGCTACTAACAAGTCCTGAATCAACTCAGAGTGGTTACTCCATAGCTCCAATGTAACCTGCAATGAGAAGGGGAGAAGATGGGAAGAGGAGAGAGGGAATGAGAACCTTGGGGCACATCTCCCAAGAGCCTAAGGCACAACACTCAGAAATGAAACCTTAGATTCATAAAAATCAACATAATAAACATCCAAACTGAGAAATGGAGCTCCAATTGTATTTAAATAAACCTAGGTGACTTGTTGAGCAAGTCAATCACTTGTTAAGCAAGTTACTACTTGCTAAACCCTAACCCTAGACCCAAATTCGCCCTCCTTGAGGAAATTAGCATGTGTAAGGAAATAAATATGTTTCCCTTTCATACAAATTCATCCAATTTGGAAAGTTTGCTTTACTTGACCCATAGTTCCTATTTTTCCTTAACTTTTCTTGGCTTTCCTATTTTTATCACTGAACTCCAAAAAGGAAACTGCACCCTCCTTTGTCAATTGTTGCCTCTTTTGTATTTGACTGATTTTGTCATATATTTTGGCACTTTCCCTTTTCATGTCTGGTTGATTTTGTCATACAGTTTCTAATTTTCCCTTGGTAAGTTAACTTTCCCAAGTGGCCCTCCTGTTAATGGAAACTTGTTTTCCACCTAATTAATTGCATAATAATATTTAATGACAATTAATATACCATGTACATGCCTCCTAAGTGACATTTAAATAAAATATCCTAGGTTAATTTATTTAATGCATATTTTGACCCCCTTGGTGCTAGGTAAGGTCAACACTTCTAGCAATCAAAATGTGGGGATATGACATTAACTTGCAGACAATCAGCTTTAGTAAAGTACATAAGGGAAATAGGAAGAAATATTGGACTCACCCGATTACCTACGGTTGATCCAAGCTTGATCTTCTTCCGCTTTGATTCTATCCAAAGTTTTCAGGGATGCACCTCCTTCACCTGTAAAGAGAAAATTCTCCAAGTACAATCTTATACATGTATATATGACAGGTTAGATAAACAATATATATAGTGCTTAATCAAATATGTTCATCAACCATAATGCATGAAAGAGACTCAACACAATGTTGGAAGAAGAATTCTCTTTATTAACAATTAGTGAATGAGATAAGTGTACAACCCAACGCCTGAGACAAGGACTCCTCTACAACCAAAGGACTCTGAGTTCTGTTGCTCCAAGACTTCTAAAGATATACCACCAGCATAACTTTGCTCTCCAAACTTTCTTTATTAATTCCCTCCCCAAGGCCTCTATTTATACTTTCGGAAATAGAGTGGTTTCGAAGGTTGAGGAGGTTGAGATGGTTGGGGTAGTTAATGATTAGGGCCCAACCAATATCCATTAATCATGATTTATATTTTTTAATGTCAAATGGAGATGTACGTGACTATTAATATAGGCAACCTGCGTATGACATGTGAAGTTCCTTAAAGGAAACCCACGTATGATCAGGTATGCGGGTTGCAATGGAGATAGTTGCATGCAGTATGCGAGTTGTCAATGAAGATAGTCACGTATGTACGGCAGTTTCAATGAATATAGTCGCGTAGGCCAATCAACACTTAGAAAAATAATATGGTAGGCTGGTTTAAAGGTAAATGCATCTCATGTCATGCCCATTTATAGTGCTTTGGCAATCTTCAATCCTAAAATGTCCTTTTGTATACCAACATAGGGAATGTTGTCACTCGGACGAAGAAGTGCCATTTGGGTTGATAACACATGCATATTAGTAGTATACTGTCATTAATGCAAAAATTATATCATGCATAATACATCAACTGAATATAAACAAATGCATAACAATACAATATCATGAAATGACAATTGAATACTTATCTTTATTTGTTTTTTGGGTAGACTCCTTCTTTTAGATTCATCATCTTCTTCATTCATAACAACATCATTTCTTATCCAAATGGATAAGAGGTTCTTCAAGAGTCGAGTCCTTCGTATTCCTCATCGCTTGAGGGATATTCTTTGAATCGTGAGAGCTTGATCTTTAGTCACTCCCATATTCTCTTCTCTTATTATAAGTCGATCTTCTTCTTCTTCCCAGAGTCTGCTGAAAGTAAGCACTTCCTTCTAGCATACATTCCTTGAATGAATGAATCCCATGATCGTGGGAGGCCTTTATCACAACTTTTGCATTCTCCACTTCTTCTTCTACCACTTCAAGTTGTTCTTTGATTTGAAAGACCCTTATAAAGTATGATTGTATGGTCTTTGCATTCTGGATCTTTTACATTCTTCAACTATTTTCTCAAAGTCATATTCTAATTTATGTTCTTTCCTTCAAATATCTTGATCAAGTAATCAAACATCTCTTTCGGTGTCTTTAGGGAAGACACTTGTGGTATAAGGTGACCCATGATTGAATCAACAATGATCTTATTGGCCTTGACCAGGTTCTTATTGTGCAAGGATTTTAGCCTCATCTCCCTCTGGAACTAGAACCTCTCTACTTATGTAGGTTTCCAATTCATTTTCTTCAAGAACGAGTGAGATCCAATACAATTTGAGGTGTTTGTCCTGGTTTCAGAGCTGCCTGATCTAGGGTTTGTCAGAGAAACCCTAATTTTCAAAACTTGGAATATTTTAGATATGATTGGATAGAAATATATACCTCTTCAAGGTGAGATATCTGATGTAATCCTTTTCTGAAAATAGTGGAGGGAAGCTTCTGGAACAGGAAGCCCTAGTTTACCAATTTCTTCTGCAAAACTGTCTAATACTGTTTCTGCTGTATCTTCGAAAGTACTGCACCTCTGTGTCTGAAATTTTGTAATGAGGTAATATAGTCTGTCATTGTTCCAAAACCATATGTTTCATTAGAATTGGTTTCACCAATTGGAACTTATGAGTGTTTTACCAAGGTGACCTGTTTTAGGACTGTTCAGCATAGCGAAGTTGTACGGACTGCCACGTGTCACTGTTTCATCTTCTGGGTCTGAAAATTTTACCACCTAAATTAAATTCCGTTCAATTTATGGAACATCTTGAGAAATTTAATTTGGACCTTCGTAGCCTGATATATAGAAATTCTCCCTTGGTGTCCTTTTTTGGGAGGAATCCTGGGAGAGGATTGTTTTGGGAGGAATCCTGGGAGAGGCTCGAACCCTAACTTGGGGGAATCATATCTCCTAGAATATAGATAATCTGAGGCTGAAATTTGGACAAAGTGTACATTAGTAATTTATAATCGGACTTTGAAATTTTTGGCACCTGATCCTTCTCTATTCTCGATATATAGAGACTCTACAAAAACTATCCGTTTTAGTATTTTAGGGTTTTTCATGCCTGGGGTCAAACTAGGGTTTGATTTTCCCAGAGTTTCACCCAACCAGAAATCTCAACCCAGGTCTCTAAAATTATATTTTTATGAGGAAAGTAATCCTATGCTGGGCTTACTAAAAAAATCCTCTTTTGTAAGAAGCCCTAATTTCCTGCACCAAAAACTGAAAATTCCCGGAATCAAATTATGCTTCGACAAAAAGATGCGCCCTTCAATGGATAATTATCCTTGCATCCTTTTGCTAATGGACTGTGGAGAGAGACCCAAAAAGTAATAATCCCTAGCTTTTTTAGTTGCACAGTGTCTTCTTCTAAAGTTAGCTCTGATACCATGTTATATTTTTATCATTTAAGCAATATGATCTTAGGATCTTATCTGAGAGAATAACATGCACAACAATTAAACACAAGAGAAAAGAGACACAAAGAATTTTCCTCGGGGAAACCATAAAGGAGAAAACCCCACAACTTCCTTAGAGATAGAATGAGCACCAATGGCAACAGTAAAACCCGAAAATGTAAAGATGATCTCCAACAACTTATTCTCTCTCTCTCACTTGAGAGAGCTTTTCCTCTCTCACTCATGTTCCATAGTGAGTGAGTGTGTGTGTAATAAATAGAGAGGTTCACTCTCTATTTATATTCTTTCATTCACTTAATGTCCACTCCAACAAGTTGGCCCCACTTAACAATTACTTACGAGGGCTGACATCTCTATGAGAGTCTAATAAACCTAGTGCCCCACAACTGTGGGGACTTTTCCCTCCGATCAACAAGGAGGGTTAAACTTGACTCAATTGTGGGGACTATTTCCTCGAATTACAATGGAGGGTTAACCTCAATGACTTTACATGACTTGCTTACATTATTGAATCTCCCGATCAGAAAATCGGGGCATGACATGACTCAATTACATTACAGATACTTCCCGGAATAAACATCGGGGTACAATACATAAGATATACAAGTGAATAAATTCCGAAGTTACAAATACATCAACAAAAGAGTCAATCAATTAAGACATGTAAAATATTATAAAAGGGATAACCCAAGCTGTGTGCGGGTGGGTCATTGTGTCTGTGATGTTGGTTGTTAGGTTGTTGATTGTCAGGTTATCCGTCGTCATTATTATCAATCGAGGAAATTTGCTTAGCTTGAGAATATATCTAGGTTGTGTGCAAATTGACAATAGAGAGGAGAAGAGAGATGCTTATCTAGAGAATCAATCCAGGATGTGTGCAGATGGAAGGTTGAGAGAAAAAGAAGAGAGATACATAGAATCAAAATGAGAGAGCATGAGAGGAGACAGATCTGTAAAAATTGTAAAATATATATAAATAAGAGTCTGCAATTTGAGAGCGCAGACCAAAGGTGCTAACCTATTTCTCATGCTAGATGAAGAGCACATTTTTGGTTTTTCCTGGATTGATTTCCATGTTAAATGTTTTCTTTATGTGTCTTCAATAATTATGTTTATGTTGAAAGTATGTATGTTGTGAATTAGTAGATTTGAATATGTTACACAACGTATGCTTATTAATAAACCCATATATATATATATATATATCGAACCGCTAATGGATTCAATCTCTAACAAGGATTTTAGATTAAATGTTGTGATCTGTGTCAAAAGATGAGTAGATTGTTATCTTGAATGAATAAACAAAGAACCAAAAGTATAATTCTCGGCTTCAGTCAAATGATTTAAGAATAGAAATATCCACATAATTGTAGAAACTGGGTGTTGGTATTTCCCAATATATATCTCATGTGAGACTGCATCTACACCGCAGGTGTTTCCTATGGGTTCTTGCTCTGTCGGGATGATATCTAGGGCTTTGTTAATGAACAAAGGGATTTGAACATTAGTTGACTGGAAGCATGCCATCAGAAGATAAGGGTCCATAAGCAATGCATATTGTCTAAGAAGATAATATAGCCTATAAAAATAGGTTGATCACACCATTAACATATTTTGTCAATCTTGTAATTTGAATTAAATATCTCTAATCTTTTCAAAGACTTGGTAGATGTGCCCCTCACCACCATTTGGGAGATGTGCCCCCTTTTTTTCATCAAACTAGTTGAGGTGTCAACTTGAGATGAAGGATAAGGAATTAATCCATTCTAATTGAGTTTTATTGCAGGTCTTCCTTGAATTTGTATGTTAATTTCAAATAGATATGAAGCGTTGAAGCTCCAGTAGTTCAAATTCTAAGAGATTGGGTCTAATTATTTAGTGAGTTAGTTATTGTACTAAATGTTGATGGTGATTATCTAGTATGGAATTGCTAATATAATCTCATCCATGATATGTAATCTGCACTCTTTTCAATGATGAGTTTCAATGTTGTACTTTCATGGTGCAGAATTTTACATTTATTGTATTATTCCTCCTATGCTCATTTGATGCTAGATTTTGACTAGTTTTTAGCTTTGAAGATATAGATGGTCATCTATACCCACATATTTAGATCTGAATGCTTCTAAAGGAATATAATATAAATTTAAAATCATCTCAGTCATTATATATACAATTTGTGTCCTTCCAGTGTCTTTTGAAGTCACTTGGAAATTGACAAGTTGAGTAGTCCCAATTTTGAAACTTCCTTTGTAGCTTCCAATTTATCCCCAAATCGAGTCCATTATTTTTTTCAGAGTTTTCATATAAGAATGGGTTTTATATACATTCCATCCACTTCCATTCTGCATTAGAATCCATTGAGTTCCATATAAGTCCCGGGGCCATTGCCTTGAAGCCTTTGGTTTTTCCAAAGGAGTCTACCCATGCATGATACATCCCAAATAATGTGCACATGTTGAAGTTGGGAGTTTGATTAGGTTTCTATAGGATGCATTTAATATGTATTAGGTCCTAATATCCATCTGGGAAAAATTTGGTGAAGTTTAGTTTTGTTTGAGTCTTAGTTTTTAAATTTTGAGGCCAAACTAGTCAAAACTAAGTTAGTGTTCCTGAATCTCCATTTAGGTACATTAAAAATTCAATTGGTATTTATCATGTTGATAGTTTCCAATATAATAAAAATTACCAAATATGCTAGTACTTCAAAGGAAATTTTTTAGATAGTTTCAAGAATTGAACTATGAAAATACAACTTTACAACAAAGGAAGTCATTCCTATCCTCAATCACAAGTTTCTTCTAAAAGGAAAAATGAAATAATATAAAACCCAAAATATGCATATATTTTAAGAAACTACTATCGAATGATTATGAGAAACATATGAAAAAATTTACTAGATTACAATTTCAAACAAGGATACCAATGGAAGCCCGGAAGTATAGGTTGAGGAATTTGTGCCCTCTTTGGTGGATCTCCAAAATACCTCGATGATGGGGATTTGAAAAAAAACATTAATTAGGGGAAATCAAGTGACTTCATGAATCTAAGAAATCTGATTTCATCAAGAAATTGGTACACTAGTACCAAAACCCAAGATATTTGATTTCTCCTATGAATTGTGTCCATTTTATTTATGAATTATAATTGGTCATGGTGGAACCTTCTCAAGGTGTCATTTCATTTATGTTAAGGAGTATAGACACCTCTTTTAGCATTTTTCATAGTTTAAATATGACCTAATTGTCTCGCTTGAGTATTTACTACATTCGACGTAATTAGTCACAAGACCTCAAGATTCAACATGACTAGTTTAGGGGCCCAAGATTTATGATATAATAGTTACATGTTTCAAGGGACAAATTTAGGATTGATGAATATTTTTCAAAGATAAAAAATGAAATGTACATTAATATGTAATTGTATCAAGAGTAGCAAGGTTCTCTACAGTCAACCTAGATCTATCAAGCACCAAGAGGGATCCAATTTCTTGAGGTATATTTTTTTCTTTAAGGTGTAAAAAATATAAGATAGAAACAAAATTACACCTCAATAAATTTGATCCCTCTCTATGCTTTAGATATCTTGGATTAAGATGAATATATGCTAGTATTAACTTTGTCACTACAATACACATATAAAAAAAGTAACTTACAATTAGTAATGTTTTCTTTGGAAAAAATAATTAACCAATATTATATATATAACATACATGAAAATATGACTACATTATTCTAACCTATGTGTGCTCGCATGAAGATGATACCCAAAAGTGTTGTAATAGGAGTGTGTGAGCACTAAAAATAAAAAACACACATGCTCCAATATGGTAAATACTGAACCACATGTAGGAGTCGATGTAGGAATTAGAGAAGACGCACTTTAGGAGCGCGTTCTCTTTTAACACGCACGTCCTAATAGTGTGTGCACTCCTATGCATATTAAAAATTGGGTCGAGGCCCATTACCACCCCATTGTACTTAAGTTCATGATCCAGATGGATATCTGTGGCCACCCACCTATTCCATTGGCTCAAAACAATTGTCCATTGTGGCATTTTCCTAGTTATTTTTCTATGGTTTTTCGGGTACCAAACTTTCGGGGCTGTTTTGAGGCTCTAAACGATTTTTTCTGGTGATTCAATTGCCAAATGGTTTCAATCGGCATGCATTTGGCCAATTAAAAGTTTTAAATATTAGATAGACCTTTCCAACAAGCTATCGAATGCCCAAATTGGAGATCGTATGCAAAATTTATGACCCCGGGAATTTGACTGTTCAACTTACCACCTTGGGGCCGCAAAATTTATGACGGTTCATCTTTTGGGGTTACGTTTTGGAATTTTGGGGTTCTCACCCTCATTATTATTATAAATAGGCCCCTTTGGACTCATTTTGTATTCATCTTGGCACAAATGAGAACAATAGGCACATCTCTTCTCAGAGATAGCTATCACCATTCTAACAATTGTATTACAGTTTATTCTATTTCTACAATTTAATAGAATATGTGTTTACTGTATCTCTGTTATCTTTGCAAAATGTCTATTATTATGACTCTGTATCTGTTCTTTCATTTCGTTCACACATAAATCCGGATCAGTTCATTGGTCTGCACGCATCCAAAAAATGCATATGAATGTGCACATGCATCAAACCCACCACAAATTACTCCATATCATCATCTAAGTAAGATTCCATCCATGACTTGTTATTTTTTTCAATGATTAAAAAAAAAATTCTAAAAATTCTAAAAATTATACCAAAATTGAAAAAAAATCATTTTTTTAATTGCAGATCATCTCTTCTCCATCACAATTGTAAGTTTTAAACATGTGGAGAGAAGTAATCACGGGGACTTCACTTAGTGAGCCTGTCACATAGCACGTGTGATCATGGGATATTAAAGAATACCCTTAATTTCCAGAGATATTGACCCAAAATCTTTTTGTTGAAACCCCCTCCCAATACTTAAGACCTCATCCCCACCCATTTTTATACTTCAATCCTTATAAACCACCCTACCCACCCCCACCTTAAACCCCTCATCCCCCCCAATACCTGCAATATATTGGTTCAATTTTTTATAATTTTAAAACCCACAATATGAACTAACGTGATAGGATATTGGTCAACAAGTGAAGCCCCCATGGAAGCAATGCATACAAATTCTTTAAAGAAAAAAAAATATTACACCACAACATTCACACATAAAAGACAGATATTTACCCTAGAAACTCTTAATCAAGAAAACCAACAAACCTTGGAGCCACACCTCCTATTTTCTCATTATCATTATGAATAACTCATAATACAATATATGTATTTTCTATCCTCCAATACCCTAATTCATTTAGACCCCAATCCCTTAACATAGATTAAATTACATATTTTTAGAAAATCCCCAAAAATAGAAAAAACAACCCAAAAATTCGGTCTCACTATGCTCACGTCGGAAATGACCTAACAACAATTTTTGAATGGAAACATCCTACATGATTTATTCTATGAAGGTACTGATAGAGATCATCAGGCGTGTTGCTAATAGGTGCACCACCTACACACACACATGAAAATAATATAACATCTACCCAACATTCTCCCACTTATTGTTTTCTTTGCATAGTAATGAGTCATGCAGTCCTAAATTCACAGATTCAGGGTACCATAGATTCTCTACACGAAGATAAATTCTCTATACTGATATACTTTGTTAATGATTCTGTAACATTTTTCAAGTGTCAACCATTTCCAGAAACACCTTCTTGTCTTCAACCATATCTCTTACAAAGTTATATTGCACATCAATATACTTTGTCTTAGCATGATAAGCAGGGTTCTTTTATAGGAAAATTGCACTTTAGATATCAAAATCTAACCTTATATCTTTCTTTACAAACCCAATACATGAATACAATATTTGCAACCATACAACGTCTTTTCTTGCATAAGTGGCTTCCATTTATTTAGCTTATGTAGTTGAGAGTGAAACTACAACTCATCTCTTGCTCATCCAATTGATAGCTCCTCTAAATAGGTTAAACACATACCCACTTCTAGATCTTCTATGTCCAATATCTCCATCCTAGTCTTCATTAACAAATCCATGTACACTTATTACCCTATCTAGTCCAGGTCTTCCTTAGTAATAGACTACATAATTTATGGTGCCACACAAATATCTGAAGACCCTCTTTGCAGTTGTCCAATGCTACTTTGCTGGTTTTTACATATATCTACTCAAAGCTCCCATTGCATGAGAAATCTATGCTCTAGTATAGACAATTTCATACATCAAACTACCAACTGCAGTGACATATGGAACTCATGACATATCTTCTTCTTCTTCTGTGTCTTGGGACACTACTCTTTAGACAAATGTACACCTACAATAATAGGAACCTTGAACAAATTATTTTGCTGCATGTTAAATAGTTGTAGTACCGTCTCAAATATTTTCTTTGATTTAACAATATCATCCTGTTTGCACGATCTCTTCTTATCTCCATTCCCATAATGAAGTTTGCAACACTGATATAGTTCATGCCAAATTTGGAGGATAGAAGAGATTTCACCTCATTTATAACATCTTTTTTGTTTTCGATCAGTGACATGTCATCAATATACAGTAAGTGTTAATGAATTTATCACCAACATTTTTGGAGTATACATAGTGATCAACTTTGCTTCTCATAAACCCCACTCCAAGTATGTATGTTTCAAACGTTTGGTACCACATCCTTGGATATTTGTTTAGACCATAAAGGGACTTCTTTAGTTTACATACCCTATGTTTCTTTCCCTTTACTATGAACCATTTTGGTTGTTTATTTCTTGTTCTATATCCCCATGTAATAAAATTTCCTTCACATCCATCTGCTCTCCTTCAAGATCAAAAGCAACAATAATAAAAAGAAGAAATCTAATAGAATTTAATTTTTCAACAGAAGAAAATATTTCACCAAATCAATTCCCTCTACCTAAGAATATCCCTTTTCTACCAAGCGGGATTTTGTTAAATAAATGTAACTATGGAAGATATTATATTTTGTTTATTATTATTATTACCCCTTCTGGAGATGTTGTTCCTCCAATTAGGGATGCCATTGATGTATTTGGTCATGTAAAGTATTGAGGTAAAACCTCCATTGTAAGTCAGGTCAGTAGTACCCATAAAAGTATTATTGAAATGTATTTTTATGTCTTCCAAGCACTACAACAAAACCCTGTGATTAACGTCCCTTTTTGCTTCATTTTTTTGCGCCTAGACCCTCATTTAATGTATTTTTCTTCATTTCCTTGGCCAATTCTTTGCAATTTCATGAGTCGGTGTGATTTTAGGCATTTTTTTTGCGTCTTTTTGCTAAATTTAACACTAAACCTAGCGCAAATTACACAGAGTCTAGAGCTATATTTAGTGTCAGGTTTAACACCAAATTTTACATTGAATTTAACACCAAGTTATGCGTCGGATTTTGCACCTAGTTTTTTAATATACTCTTTTTATGCCCCCTTTTGCATCCATGTTTTCCTCTAATTTTGCACCCATGTTTAAATCCACTTTTACAACCTCTTTTGCATCCACTTATGCTTCTTTTTGCATCCCCTATTTCAAGAGGATTTGCATCTAGGTTTACGCCTTATTTTTCATCTAGTTTTGCATTTAATATTGTTGCATCCATTTTTTCATCCACTTTTGCATCCACTTTTCCACCTACATTTATGTCCTTTCTTGCCTCTTGTTTTGCATCCATGATTCATCCTTTATTGCATCTGTTGTCTGTCCACTTTTGCATCCACTTTTGTTGCACCCCAATTTGCATCCATTTTGTGCCTACTATGGACCCACTTTTACTTCCACTTTTGCATCCACATTTGCATCACTTTTTGTATCTAGGTTTTCATTAACTATTACATGCCTTTGTGCTTCAATTTTTGCATCCACTTTTGCACTAGGTTTTATGCTAGTTTTTGCATCTAGTTTTTTGTCTAGTTTTAAATCTACTTTTGTTGCATCCAATTTTGCATCCACTTTTTCACCCATGGTTGGGTCTGGATTTTTGTCCACTTTTGCATCATGTTTTGAATCCATGGTTTCGTCCTTTTTTGCATCCACTTTTACATCCACTTTTGTTGTGCCCCATTCTACACCCACTTTGTGCCTAATTTTGCACCCTCTTTTGCATAAGCATCTGCATCCACTCTTACGTCCAAGTTTTCATCCAGTTTTACGTCCATTTTTGTGACTAAATGTTGAAGATGATGATGAGGATAATGATTATTGTATTCACAATGACTATGATGATGATGATAATGTTGATGATGATGATAATGTTGATGATGATGATGATGATGATGATGATGATGATGATGATGATGTTGATGATAAAAATGATGGAAATGATATGATTGATGATGATGGTGATGATGGCAATGACGATGATGATGATAATGATCATTGTCTTCCAAAATATAGTTGTTCTTTCTCAATCATAGATTGTATGTGTCCTCCATAACCCTTTTCCACTAATCACATTTTTGGGGTTGATGGTATTTCTTATGCCAAAGGTAATTATGAATAGTTGATGACAATGTCGATAATCATGATGGCGATGACAAGGAAGGCGATGACAATGAAGATGATGATAGTGATGATGAAAACAATGATGATGGTTATGATGACAATGAAAATGATGATGATGATGGTGATGCCAATGACCTTGGTGAATATTCCCTATGTTGAGTGTGGTATTGTCATTGATGTCAAAGGGATGGTTGAACTTGGTGATGGCATTGAAGCCTTAAAGCCACTTTGAAGAAGTATATAGAATACATGTGTGGAATGAAAGTTTGAAAAAGTATATAGAAGATATGTGTGCAAGTCTCACCAAGACATGGCAGTCTAGTGCACAAATCCAACATAATCATGAAATTCTTGTGTGCAAAATGCACCAGTGGCTGGATTCTCACAATTATACAAAGATGCATGCCGAGGAAAGAAAAAGTGGGGTGGTAAGTCTAACCAAACATAAAGTAAGAAGGGTTATCACTGACTTAAAGAAACCCCAACTTGTGGACTCATCAATAAAGTAAGATTAGTATAAATAAGAGGAATATTGATGTGTACTTATGTAAGATTGAATGCGCAGATGAAGTAATATAATAAAATTGAAATATTCTAGGGTCAGATGAAATGATTAAGGGAATCAATGGTTGAATCACTTGAGGAAGTGTGAGAGAGAGCCAAACATGCTAAAATGCAAGGAGGATTCATACATTCATGCATTTATACAATAATCCGTTGCATAGATATGCATAAGGAGCTTTTGTGAAAGTAGCCCAAGGATAACTTGAACAAGGGGCATCTATACAAAAGAATACACTGAATAATTGTGCATAAATATTTGGAAATGTGAAGTTTTGCAACTAATGAAAAAGAGTGGAAATAGATCAAGATCACACATAGAGGAAATGAATAAGAGATTGCAAATCGAGGAAACAGATCATAGATCGCAGATTGAGAAAATAGATCATAAATTACAATTGAGGATTACAATAACAAATCCTTATTTGGATGGTAGGATGGGGCAAGGAAAAAATATCAGTGTATGCTTTAGGTTGATGCCCAACCATGCAAATTAGTTCTTACTTATTATGAGTTGGTTCTCATAGAGTATCGGTGACCTCACAGGTTGGTTCCTATAAAACAACAAGTTGGAGCTTGCAAGGGATCAATGTCCATGTCTAATTGGTGATAATGAAACCAATGAGATTATATATATTCTTTGCATAGTGTCCTTTGTGTTATAAAATGCTTATGATACATGTTTTATACATTAATGAATGATTTCCTTATATAACAAGTGTTTAAAAGGATAAAAAGTGCATGATATTGACTCACTTTTAGATTTTTAACATTTAAGCTATATGATCTTAGGATCTTATCTGAGAGAATAACAAGCAAAATAATCAATAACATGAGACAATGAACACAAATATTTTCCTTGGGGAAACCATAAAGGAGAAAACCCTGCAACTTCCTCAGAGATAGAATTAACACCAAAAGTAAAACCCAAAGACAGTAAGATGATCTCCTAATAGCAGTAGTCTCTCTCTCTCTCTTGTCCCAACTTCTTCTCTCTCTCTTAGTTATGTTCTACAACTGAGTGTGAGTGACTATTAATGAATGTGTGTTAAATATAGAGGCTCCCTCTCTATTTATACTAATTCCCAACTTGACAATAACTCACTAGGGCTGACTTCTCCAAGAGAGTCTAATAACCCTAGGGCCCCATAACTACAAGGACTTTAACCCTTGATTAATAAGGAGGGTTACACTCTATGACTTTACATGACTTGTTTACATTATTGAATCTCCCAATAGGAACATTGGGGCATGACATGACTCAATTACATTACAGATACTTCCCAGAATAAACATCGGGGTACAATACATAAGATATACAAGTGAATACATTTTGAAGTTACAAATACATCAACACTCCCTCTTAACTAGGAAAGTATTCTCTCGACACAATTTGTCAGCACAAGTATTCTTCTCTATGTCATTCGGATCATGATCAAGTCATCTTCATCTTAAAGTCATATTCATCGTCAAGTCATATTTATCAATTATGGATCATCACTTGATCTAGAGCATCACTGGATCATCATCAAGTATGGATCATCACTAGATCATCACTTGATCTGGAGCATCACTGGATCATCATCAAGTCTGGATCATCACTTGATATGGATCATCACTGGGTCATCATCACTGGTGCTATCTCAATTCTACTCATCATAGGGAGTTCTATAGATCCATCCCTTTTTCATGTTGGTTGTAGGCCTAGCCTTCATGTAGGTCTTCATCGTCTTCAGTACTTGTATCTGACCATGGAATGAACCATGTCAGAAAGGCCCTCCCAGTACTTACATCTGACCATGGAAGGAACAAATCCAAGAACCATGTCAGAAAGGCACACCCAACACTCACATCTGACCATGGGAGGAACACATCTAAAACCATGTCAGAAAGGCCCAACACTCACATCCGACCTCATCTTATCAGAAAGGATCTGCACTTACATCCGACCTCATCTTGTCAAAAAGGCATTGCACTTACATATGACCTCATCTTCTCAAAAAGGCTCTGCACTTACATCCGACCTCATCTTGTCAGAAATGCTTTGCACTTACATTCGACCTCATCTTGTCAGAAAGGCTTTGCACTTACATCCGACCTCATCTTGTCAAAAAGGTGCTCCACTTACATCTGATCGTGTGGGAACACATCCCACAGTCACATCAGAATGGCTCTGCACTGATCATGTGGGAACACATCCCACAATCACTTCAGAATATCTTTGCACTTATATCTGATCATGTGGGAATGCATCCCTCAATCACATGAGAATGGCTCTGCACTGATCATGTGGGAACACATCCCACAATCACATCAGAATATATTTGCACTGGTCATGTGTTCACACAACTCATAATCACATCAGAGCATCTCTGCACTTACATATGACCATGTGAAGCTCAACATTCCACCATGTCGGAAAGGCCAATGGACACATCAATTCCCTTTGGAGGGAACCTTGATCTGGAGCACACCAAGCTTCTTCCTGAAGTGCTCAAACTTTACTCTGGCTAATGGTTTGATCAGTACATCAACTATCTGCTCGTCCGTCACAACATATTGGAGCTTCACTGCTCCTCTCTGCACCATATCCCTGATATAGTGATACTTGATCTCAATATGCTTTGAATTGTCATGGAACACTGGGTTCTCTGATAGCTTCACACAGCTCTGGTTGTCGCAATATATACAAGTAGCATCCATATGGAGATCAAATAAGTCATACAGTATCTTTCTCAATCACACTGCCTCACAACTAGCCGAACAAGCTACAATATACTCTGCTTTGGTTGTACTCAATGCCACACGGCATTGCTTCGTACTAAACCAAGAGATCACACTTGATCCCATACCGAAGCAACATCCTAAAATTCTCTTTCTATCAATGGCACTACCTTCCCAATCCGAATCCACATAACCTTCTAGGTTAATCTTCTAATTCACTTCATACTTGAGCCCATAATCAACTGTACCCTTCAGGTACCTCAGAATATGATTTGTAGCAATCAAGTGAACATGTCTCAGATCCATCAGGAACTAGCTCAATTTGTTCACAACAAAGCAAATATTCGGTCTCGTATTCGTCAGGTACATCAATGACCCAATAATTTGAGGATACATCATAGCATCAATTGATTCTAATGAAGCATAACTCAATAGCTTTAGGTTCGATGACATAGGTGTGGTCATGGCCTTGCAGTTTATCATCCTGAACCTATTCAGGATCTCTATTGCATACTTCCCTTGTCCCACGAAAATTCCATCTGCATTTTTCCACACCTCCATGCCTAGAAAGTAGTGCATCATACCCAAGTCCTTCATTTCAAACTCGGCAGCAAGCTTCTTCTTTGTATCAGCAATCAACCCATCCTCACCTGTTACACATAGATCATCTACATACAGTAGGAGTATCACTGGGTTCCCTTCTTCAACCTTGTAGTAAAGGTTGGAATCCGCTTTACTCTTAGTAAAGCCCAAACTGGATAGGAAGTTGTTAATTCCAACGTACCATGTCCTAGGTGGCTGTTTCAAACCGTACAGGGATTTTTTTACTTACACACATGTGTCTCAAAATAAAGTGGCTGCTCCACATATACTTCCTCTTCTACTACACCATTCAAGAAAGATGTCTTGACATCCATCTGGTGTACTTTCCACTTCATTACTGTATCTAAAGAAAGTATTGATCTGATGGAAGTATATCTGGCTACAGGAGCAAAAGTCTCTTCATAATCAATTCCTTCTTTCTGGGAGAAACCACGAGCCACAAATCTTGCTTTATATTTCTCTATGCTGCCATCTACAGCATGCTTGATCTTATAGATCCATTTGGAAGTTACAAAAAACTTCCCCTCTGGTATTGGGACAACATCCCAAACATCATTCTTCATGATCGATTGATACTCTTTGATCATAGCATACTTCCATTCTTTATTTTCTATCATTTCTTCATAATTGGAAGGTTCTTTATAGATGAAGTCACATAATAGGGCTACATAACCAGAACATGACCTAGTTCTTTTCCTCTCTCTGTGTATCTCTTTTGGAGCCCCATATCTTTCTACACCTTGGATAATTTCTCGTACCCAAGCAGGTTTCCTCTTGTGAGGATTCTTCTCCTGAGGTGGATCTACAGGTTCTTGAGGTTCTTCTCTATTTCTCGATATTCTTCTTGAGTTGCATCGTTCATGGTTGTATCATGAATTCTGGGTACTTCTGTTTCTATAGGTTCTTTAGCAGGTCTCTTTCTAGATTTGTTGTAAGCTAAGTCTTCATCAAATGTTATGTCCTTGCTGATGTTGATCTTCTTGAATCCTAGGAAGTATATTATGTAGGCCTTTGAGCTTTCAGAGTATCCCACAAATATACCCTTCCATCTTGAAGGATCTAACTTTGTCCTCTTCTCTTTTGGAATGTCAATGTATATTGGATAGCCAAATATTCTAAGATGACTGAATTCTGGTTTCTTTCCGAAAACACTTCTTCAGGTGTCTTGTTTTTTAGTACTCTGTGTGGAGTACGGTTCTGTACACACACAACTGTTATAGCCAATTCTGACCATATATGCATGGGAAGATCTTGATCATGAAGCATTTCCCTTGCAACTTCCATGATCATTCTATTCTTCCTTTCTGCAACCCCATTCTATTGTGGATTATATGGAGTGGTCAACTCCCTATTAATCATTGAATCTCTACATAGTTCCTTGAATTCATTTGATGTGAATTCTCCGCCATTGTCTGATCGAAAAATATTGATCTTCTTCTTTGTGTATTTTTCGATCAAGGCTTTGAATTCCTTAAACTTGTTGAATACTTGGTCTTTGTTCTTCATGAAGTATATCCATGTCTTCCTAGAAAAATCATCAATGAAAGAAACATAGTATACATACCCACTTAACGAACTGGATGACATTGGACCACATACATCGGAGTGAATGATTTACAAGATTCCTTTAGCTTTGCTTTCGCTACTTGGAAATGTATTCTTTGTGTTCTTTACTTTCACACATCCCTTGCATACTCCTTCATGTTTTGCTTGTATTTCTGGAATACCTTCAACATCTTTGCTTGCAAGTGGTAGTTCCATATAGTGTACATGTGAAAGCCTTCTATTCCAAAGTTCATTTGGTTCTACTAAATCATGAACCAAAGCTTGTTTTGGTTGGCCCTCTAATCTTTATAGTCCTCCCTCTTATTCTCCAATTACCACTGCATCATCAATAGTCTTTCCTTTTGGCCACATGATGACTTGGAAATCTATAAATGCAACTCTCATGCCTTTTGCATCTAATTTAGAGATGGAGAGAAGGTTCTTCTTTAGTCCTGGTACAAATAGGACATCCTTAATTTTCATAGACTTTCCAGAGTCTAATTTGTAGGAGGATTCTCCATTACCTTTTATTGGATACTGGTAGTCATCCCCAAGTTTCACCTTGTGGGGTGATTCATGTTCTGATAATTTCACAAATGATTCTTTGTATCCCGTCATGTGTTTGGAAGCCCCACTATCTATAAGCCCATCATTATTTCCATGTGTGATGTTTCCCGTGAGAGTGGAAATCAAAACATATTCGTCATCACTTGAAGAATCATCACTGTCTTGTTTGATTCTCTTCTTGGAAGGCTCACCATCTTCTCCAGCATGAGCATGATGTCTTTTCTTGTTTCCTTTCCTATTGTGAGATATATATTTGTTTCTAGGACAATCTATTGTAAGGTGTCCTCTTTCATCACATGTATAGAAAATGAACTTAGACAAATATTTGTTAGATTTTCTAGTGTTATTCTTCTGGCGAGAGTGCTTACCTCTGTGATGGTATGTTCTGCTTTTCTTAGATTTTACTATGAGAGCTTTACCTTCACTTCCCATATTTTCTTCCTGAGCTAATATTCGAGCTTCTTCTTGTGAGCACTCCTCCCACAGTCTGCTAAACTTGACTAGCTTCTTTCTGGCATAGATCCCTTGAATGAAAGAGTCCCATGCCCTAGGGAGACCATTCAGGGTGGTCATCACAATTTCTGCATTCTCTACTTCTTCATCTACCACTTCAAGTTGTTCCTTGATCTGAGAGACCCTTGTAAAGTAAGACTGGATGGTCTTCGCATTCTGGATCTTTACATTCTTCAATTGGTTTCTCAGAGTCCTCTTTCAGTTTATGTTCTTCCCTTCAAATAACTTTGTCAGGTCATCAAACATCTCTTTAGGTGTCTTTAGAGAGGAAACTTGAGGTATGAGATGATCCTTGATTGACTCACCAATAATCCTCTTAGCCATGACCAATTTATTCTTGTGTAAGGCCTTAGCCTCATCTCCCTATGGAACTGGAACCTCTTCATTGATGTAAGAGTCCAACTCATTTTCTTCCAAGACCAAGGAGATCCCATACTTCCAAGCTTGGAAGTTATCAGCTCCCTCAAGCTTTTCATCAAGCTTGGTATGTGTTGGCCCGAGGAAAGGGGCATATGAAGGAAATCCACACGCGAAGCCAAGGAAAATGCATCGCACACGTGATAGAAGAAAAGGAAGAATGCGAAGGACGGAAATGACCTGCGAAGGCAGAGCAGAGAAGTGCACAGGAAAGGAAAGGCAAGCGCAGAATCACACACGGGGGGAACGACCAGAAAGCAATTGGGCATTCATGGGTGCAGAAGCTGGCTTAAGTTGGTGGATGCCATATGAGTGAAAGCATGCTGTAAGTAAGGACATTAGTGCCTCATTTTGAGTCATGATCACCACAGTTGTAGCCTAGGGGGCGGCTGATGGTGAAAGTTAACAGACTGCCTGTAAGTAGTCAACCTAGTGTGGTCATGTAAAATGTTATAAATAGGAGAGATGTAATAATAAGAGGGTTGGATTTTTGTTAGTCATAATTATGGAATGGATTTGATAGACGAGAACTGTATACAGTTGTAGATAGCATATCTAAGAGGGAGCTAATTATAATAGCTGAAGGAGGAAGCTCTACTAGAGAGGCGTAGATGCTAGGAGAGTCAATCCAGGCCGTGTGCGGATCTGTAGGTAGTAGCAATAGATTAGGAGAAATAAGACAAAGAGCATGAGAAATATGAGTCTGAACTTAAAGACATATCTCAAGATCAGTCTGCATCCTGCAGACTACAAGGTGCTATATCCTTTCTCATGCCAGATGAAGAGCACCTTGGTGGTGTTTCCCATATGGGTTTCCACATTATTTCTTGTGCCCAAATGAATGATTGATGTGGTGAATGTTTATGTGATTGATTAATAGTTGCTTTCCATGTAATGTTAATTGTGGTTCAGTTCTTGTTATTTTCTTGCAATTGATAAATGGATGATAGAATATTTTGTTGAATTGACACTGTGTAAATGTATATCATCCTGGATAATTTATATTATGAACCCCGACTTAAGTCATAGAGTCAATTGATGTTATTCAGCTGTGTCGCATGAGTTGCGCAAGCTACGAGGGAGGAAGGGAAGTCAGGTCATGCGCAATGACATACAGTTGTGCTCATTCACATGGAACTGACTCCTCCATCTAGCCATCCTGTTGCCTTCGTTGAGCTCCTTGGTTGCGAACCAAGGGACTATACTTCCCCGACAATCGCAGAAACATGGTTCCAGTAGTTACCCATCTATGAGATATCTTGGGTGAGACTGCGCCTGCTTCACAGGTGTTTCCAATGGGGCTTGCTCTATTGGTCCAGTATCTCGGGTAGTTGTTGGATCAGTGGGATACACAGAACCTAGGTCATGCAAGTGGGGAAAAGTAGCCAGAAAATGGTTTCGTTACCGGGATCCTTTTTGAGTAAATCAGGGAGACGTTATGGTCCTCAATGAAGGAGGAGAAGGGAGATGAGTTGGATGCTAAAATACTGATGTTTGCATGAGAAGAAGCCGAGGAAAGACAGGTGAACACAAGAAATTGGATAGGGGAACTATCATAGGAATGAGTCACTCAGTTGGTGGAGCGGATATGCTGTGTAAGAGCTAGAAGTAATATGGAAGGTAGTAAGAAGAGATGTTCCCAGGAATTTCTGAGGATGAGTTAGACATTGGATTCTTGAGAAATAGAAGAAATTTCTGGTCAGGAAAGAGGAGAAAGGTAACAGGAGGAAGGAGGGCCCATAGCTTGCCGAGAGAGGGTGAATATGGATGTGAGTCATAGCTAGACGAAGGATCCTACGATGAAGAGGAGGAGTATAGCCCAGTTTTTGAGAGAGAAGAATCGGGAGGGTCTGCAGAATCATCAAGAATAGGATGTGAATACAACATTCCAGAGAGATCACCCAGAGCGAGACCTAGAAGTCCATCACCTGAACCCCTTGGGAACACTAGCAGTCCTAGTGTCGGTATTGGTGAGCAGGAAATCCCATCAGCGATCCCAGTAAATATAGTAAACTCAGGAGGTCCAGGGGACAATCCAGCACCACCCTAATGGCAGGCATAGATATTAGATTACCCACCTTTAATGGGAATGGAACAGAAGACCCAGAACAACATTGGTTTCTTTGTGAAGCTGTCTAGATGGTATTCTTAGTACATAATGTAGACATAAAGAAGGGACAAATGATCATGACTCTAAGGGGTTGTGCCCTAGATTGGTTCATGAAATTTTTTTCCACACCAATAGGAACCCCGCAGAAAAATCTTGAGGAGATTCGACAGGGAATGATTTCAGAATTTCGAAAGCCCCAATTGGAGTCCCAATGTATTACCAAAATCAAGGAAATTAAGTAGGCTCTAGTAGAAATAGTATGGCATTTCGACCAATGGTTTAGAACACTGATGGCCAAGGTGATCTTCCAAATGTTAGATGTACAGCATAAAGAGTGGTTTATTGCTGCGCTGCTACCACATATAAGAGGGCCTCTCATGCAGCAGAATATCACAACACAAACGGAGGCATTGGAGTTAGCGATAAATATAGAGGCTTCGCCCATAGGGGACGATGCCGCAGGGATGATACAGATTTAGTCTCAATTGGTTAATATGACTATCCAGCTCCAAGATATGAAAAGGGGAAAAGAAGCACACGAAGACCTTTGGTGTACCCGATGTTGGACCAACAGACATACCAAAGATGAATGCCCTGCATATATGAACTACATCTCATTCGATGGGCCAATCCCATTGAATATCCAAGGACTACCTTGGTGCAATATATGCCAAACAAGAGGACACCGGGACATCGATTGCCTGTTTATGCACAAGATGGTATGTACACCCACAAGTATATATTTTAAATATGTATGCCATGATGAAAAGGATTGTAGGGCCTATCAACTCATGAGGGAGAAAATGGTAGATGCATATTTGATGAAGATGGAAGAGCAAGTAAAGATTGAATAGACCCCCTCTCAGTTCCATGCTCCTCCTCAATTTCAGGTTGCACCACAATTGTCATCTCCGCAGTAGTTCCAGATGGAACCCCAGTTTCAAAATATGGCCTTGTATAACTTGTATGATCAGCAGTACCAGCAACCATAATACCTGTTAAAACCACCTCAAAGGAGGGGTGGCAATTTCAGGGGCCGAGGAGGAGGAGGATTCGGTCGGGGAAGAGGGCTAGTTGTATGTTACAATTGTAGAGTACTGGGGCATTATGCTAGGGATTGCCTAAAATATGCAAGGACTTGTTCATACTGCAGACAGGATCACAATGTGGAACAATGCCCACAGCTTATTTCTCGATGGCAAGCCTGGACACTTGGACTAGCCGACCCGGTACCAAACCTAGTACCAAACCCTGCGCCAAATGCTCCCAATCCAAATTCCAATATCAATATACAGATGATCATCGTTGAACCATGAGAACCTAATGTGGCAATGTTCACGAGGGGAGGTGCTACGAAAGGTGCACACCAAGCCACGTAGACAGATCCTGTGACGCACGCACAACCCCAGGTTCGACTTCCCACAAAGAAGAAAGCACCAATTGACATTCAAGAACAAAAGTGCATATTCATGGATGTGTGCCCAGAGTTTGTCGATGTAGAAAAACCATCTACCTCAAGCCAAGTGAAATATATGCCTGAAAGATTCCAGAAGATATTTGAACAGTGAAATATGGACAAAACTGTAGATAATGTTAGTAAACTTAAACCTTTCTTGTCAAGCTTTTTAGCGCTAATCAAGGATAAGGAAGAAATTGTAGAACTGGAAGCACTCATTGAGACACTTTCAAAGGGAGACCCTCCACCAAATAAGGTTAATAGTATCAAGACCAAGCTCAAGATAGGACACAAACTCAGGCTGACCATGCAAATTGTTGACTATGATATGGACTATATCATTTTCGACCTAGGATCTGATGTCAACATTTTAACGTGCCAAATGTGGGAAATAATGGGCAAGCCACCCTTAGAATGGTCCCCCATTCAATTAAGGCTTGCAAATCAAGCAAAGGTCATTCCTGTTGACAAGATGGGTCAATTTCATGTAGAAATTGAAGGATTATGCACTTTTGCAGACTTTGAAGTCATAGACATAGTAGACGATACCACTCTATACCCTGTGCTGCTTGGGATTGACTAGGAAATGGAAAACCAAATGATCATAAATTTCGAAAGAAGAATCCTATCATTTGAAGATGATGAGATGCGGGTCATTGCACCCATTGACCCACTAGAAGGACCGAGGTATGTTGAAATGGTATTTAACAAAGGGCATGGTGACCACCTGGACACCATCTACAATATAACCACCCTTCGGGAAGACTATATTAATCCTATTGCAGATGGTAACCTAAGTTGGAAGTGTGAGAGTTCATGTACATCAGACTCAGGAGAGGCAATAAAGAAGTGGCATAACCAATTACATGAAGTCTCATCAAGAAAATGTTCTAGGATAACTAAGTCTGTCAGATGAGTAGGAACTCGGTCATGACCCCTACCCACATATGAAGGACTACCTAAATTGGCAGCATTCTTGACTGAATTGGAAGAACTGGTAACTGAGCCATAATGACTGTCTGCACTAGACTTTGCATTAAAAGCTATGCCCACACGATGGTGTGGTATGCATAAGAGCACCATTACCGAGTTGCTACAATGCAGAAGGCTACTAGAAGTAAGGTTCGGAGAAGAAATTACAATTGTAACCCAAATATATACAGGGTTATCCAATCCAGTCGAACATTTGCAACACTGTTCCACAACATTGTTGAACTACCCTTGCCAGGAGTGGGTTCATCATTTTATCCATACTCTTGAAACGACGCCACGAGGTTGGTATGCATCTATGGAACCGTGCCAGGAGAGAAGGGAATGGGAAGAAGTTACACAAAAATTCACTTACACATTCCAGTTTGTGGATGAACAACCTATAGTTGATATTGCACTGAAAACTATCAAGGAAAAATATTTGCTGAGATCCCACTGGAGATTGTGTATCCTCAACCTTGTGATGTGCATTCCCACCAATGCTGTGAGACAGTCCAAGATTGGATGACATGTTATAATCTCTCTAGGGACCCAGACGATTATCCAACCAACATCAATATTCCTGAATCGGAAGGATCACGCAAGGTAGAAGGAAGCGACATTTCCAATGATCAGTTCATTAAGCCACTAAAGATTAAAAAGGTTAACATTGGATCGGAGGACAACCCAAAATTTTTGAACATTGGAGACTATTGGGATGAATAAACAATATCCAAAATCACCGATCTATTACATGAATTTAAGGACCTATTCTCAACAAATTTCAGGGAGATGAAGGGAATAGTAGGAGATTTGGGTGAAATGAAAATTCTGCTCAAACTCGATGCAAGGCCAATGAAACAACAGCCATACAGATTAAACACACGCTATAAGGAGAAAGTAAAAGCAGAGCTAGATCACATGTTGGAGGCAGGAATTATTGAGTCAGTTGAAGAATCAGAATGGATAAGCCCCATAGTCATCTAGGAAAAAAAGGAAACAAGTGAAGTCAGAATCTGTGTCAACCTGAGAAAACTAAATGATGCCTGCTTGCATGATCCATTTCCTACACCCTTCACAGATGAGGTTTTGGAAAGCGTCGGTAGAAAATAAATATACTCATTCACAGACTATTTCTCAGGATACCATCAGGTCCGAATTGTGCAAGAATATCGACACAAGACAACCTTGTAACAGAATGGGGATGCTACCAATACACAGTAATGCCCTTTGGCCTTAAAAATGCCCCTGCAATTTTTCCTAGAATAGTAGTATCTGATTTTAAATATTTCATTCATAAGTTTCTTGAAGTATACTTTGATGAGTAGACAGTCTTTGGTCTGGTAAGAGACTGTTAGAATAATCAACCCATAGTTACCTACCTTAGACATTAATTAAATTGTTTTTGTCTTATTTACCTAGTCTCCTATATTCCACTCTATGCTAGTTTCCTTCTACATGTCATAGAAGTCAACACTTGCTAAAATTGAGTCATGGAGAGCTTTGGAAACCTATTGGAAACCATATTTATCATGTCCACTTTATTCTATATCCTCCAAAGTGCATATCTTCTTTTTCTGCAAAGTTGCCTGTTTTATTGAGAATTAAGGCAAAAGGGAAAGCAAGACTAGGTGTAGTTGACTTGTTTTTTTCCCACATCATCCTCCATCCTTTTATCCTAATAAAATCATGTATGAGTTTTATTTCCATCCCTTATTATCTTTCCTACTTGACTTTGCTAATTTGTGAGCCCCTAAGTGGATTTGGAAACTGCTTTATGCACCTATGAGGGATTTGACTAGATTTAGTAAGCCTACTTTTTGACTATTTCGAATGGAATCCTTATGCATTCAAATATCTCATGTAATTATATATTGCAACAGCCTATGAATTCACAAGGTTGGCTATTGTACACTTATTCAATACAGATTAGTGTTATGCTCCAATTTTAGTCTCCTTTGATAGTAATTTTGCATGTTTGATTAGAAATTTTGTGAGTGTAATTGTTCTATCACTTGGGTTCAATTTCTACATGGTATTAGATCTTTTCTAGATCGATTTATCTCCTTCCATATTGCTATTACAGGTTCAACATCTTGACTGGGAGCATATTCTGCTGACTGAAGGGCACAGTTTCTGAGCTATGGACCAATATCAGAAGATCATCTTAACTCCATTTAATTTCTTTGAATGGAAAGATGAGATGGAGATATTGTTGAGAGAGAAAGGTCTCTATAGGGTGACTATGGAAACTAAGGTAGAGCCCAATGCAACCACAGAGAAACTAAAATGGCACAACAGGAGGGATGAGGCCTATGGTCTTTTGTGTCTGAGCATTTCAAGAGACCTCCTCTTCCATCTTGATGGATTGACATCACCCAATGAAGTGTGGGAGAATATTGTAGAGATTTTTGGTAAGACAGATGAGATGATAGGACATCAAATCGAGAATGAATTGATCTCCTTAAGTCCCAGCAGCTTTGAATCCTTGCAACTCTACTTTTCCAAGTTTAAAGCCCTTGTTTTGCAGCTAAAACAGTGTGAAATTGAAAAGAAGGAAGAGAAACTAGTTTTGGCCATAATCTCGAAGCTTGGCCCTGACTATTCAGTGTTTTTTTCAACCTTACATGCCACCAAGTTGACAGCTTGAGCCTAGAAGATGCCTAATCTTGCAGAGTTCATGGAATCCCTCACACAAGAACAAGATAAATTGGTGATGATGGGCACCATCAAACCTTCCAAAGACCAAGATTTGGTTGCTGGAGATTGAAGGGTGGATTCAAAAGTCAAGAAGAAATATAAGAAGCCACCTGAGCAAAAGAGAGACAAGAACAAGTCTCAAGAGGAGCCCCAAGGCTCCAAGAAGAACTTCCAGAAGAATAAGAACAAAGGAGAAATGAGTAAGTGCGCATACCGCAGTAAGGGCTATCATCCTGAGAGCTCCTATATGAAGAAGAAAATTGACATGTTGACCCAAATCCTGGAGAAGATTAACATATCTCTTCCCGATTGCTCAAAGAAGAGGGAAGGATGATCAAATTCATAGGACAGGGAGAGAGTACATGCCTTGGTTACTGGCACATCAAGCTCAACTAGCTTCATCATAGACTCTAGAGCTTCTAGACATATGGTTTCGACAAAGGAGGCATTATCCACTCTTGACATGTTGAAAGGTCCACCAATAGTTTTTGGAGATGACTCTCTCAGTGACAGTTTGGGGAAAGGAAGGATTGATCTTGACCATGATAAGTTCAATAATGTGTTGTATGTTCCAATTCTTACCTCTAATCTCTTGTCAGTGTATCAGATGACTCACATTGGGTCTCCAAAGAAGGTCATCTTCTCTCCTGATGATGTTGAAATCATAGAGATTTTGAATGGTAAAGTCATATCAAAATGTTTTGTTGATCACACTTTGAAGGTATACATGTTTTCCCATTTTCTACCCTACTCAAACCCCTCTGCTCTTCTGATTCATGCTAATGAGGAAAGCAAGATTTGGCATGAAATATTTGGCCATGTTAACTATAAGTATCTTTCTGATTTGAGTGAAAAGGATACAGTCATAGGGTTATCAAGGATTAAGTTTTACAAGGGAGTCTATTAAGGTTGTATCCTAGGAAAACACCCAGAGCACAAATTTGAGAGAGCTAGTCATGAGAGAACCTCTACACCTCTTGAGTTGATCCACAGTGATATTGCTGGTCCATTTCCTCATATGTCCATGATTCAAGCCAAATATGCACTGACCTTCATAGATTACTTTTCCAGTTATTGTTGGGTTTACTTCCTAAAGCATAAGTCTGAAGTTTTTGAGCTCTTCAAAGTCTTTAAGGCCTTGGTTGAAAACCAGTATGGGAGGAGACTCAAGATCCTCAGATCTGAAAATGGTGGTGAGTATGTCAAGTTTGGGTTCATTCAATATTGTAAATATGCAAGTATTCAGATGCATCATTCAATCCCTTACACACCATAGCAAAATGGTGTTGCTGAGAGAAAGAACAGATCACTGAAGGAGATGGCAACCTGCATGATGGAGGCTAAGAATTTGCCACCAAAGTTTTGGGCTGAGGCTATAAAATGTGCATCCTACATCCAGAATAGGGTGCCTCATAAACATCTTGATGTTATGACTCCTTTTGAAGCTTGGAGTGGGCACAAGCCAGATGTGACCCATTTCAGGATTTTTGGCTCAAAGGCTTGGGCTAGAATTCCAACTGAAAATAGAAAGGCTTTGCAGCCCCAAATCCAAGAGTGCCTATTTTTTGGGTATTCTAAAGATTCAAAAGGGTACAAGCTAATAAAATTGAGGATTAACAAAGCCTTCGTTGAAAGAAGTGTTCAGTTCCAAGAAGATCCTTTAGTAGCATTGAAGTTGGAGAGTCTTCTTCACCACCAGATCCATTGAATGTAAGTGGAGAGAAAAATGAGTTTGTTGTTTCTGATATGTTTGATAATGATTATTTAATTTCATATCTTGAAATTCCTAAAAGACCAAAATGGGCAGAAAAGACCATTCATGCAGCTGGGGAACTAGTTGGAAATCCTAGTGACCCTGGGAGGACTAGATCTCAGTTTGAGAGTGCCCTGTGTATGAAAGACCCTTTGTTTACAGAGAATTTCTATCTGATGGTTGAATCAGAACCATAGACATATGAATATGTAGCACATGATCCAATATGGAAAACATCCATGAAAGAAGAATTCAGCTCGCTCCAGAAGAACAACACTTGCGAACTGGTTGATCTTCCCCTAGGGAGAAAGCTAGTTCAATGTAAGTGGGTTTTCAAGACTAAGTTTGATACTGATGTTTCACCTTTGAAATATAAGGAAATATTGGTATCCAAGGGCTACTCACAAGTACATGTTAATGACTACAATGAAACCTTTGCACCAGTGGCAAAGATGTACTCCATAAGGCTAGCTTTAGCCATTGCAGCTTCGAAGCAATGGGAGGTACATCACATGGATGTGAAGTGTGATTTCCTAAATGGAGATCTCACTGAAGAGATTTACATGCAGCAACCTCAAGGGTTTGTTTCTAATCCATATTTTGTGTGCAGGTTAAAGAAATCATTGTATAGGCTCAAGCAAGCCCCCAGGGCTTGGTATGCCAAAATTGATGGCTTTCTGCTATCATTGAGTTTTGTTCGATGCAAGTATGATACTAATGTTTATTTTAATCTAAATCATGGTTCTTTTATGATTATTGTCTTGTATGTGGATGGCCTTATGATTACAGGAAGTTCAAAGAAAGAGATTGCCTCCTTGAAGGATGTAATGAACCATGCATTTTCTATGACTGATTTGGGATTGTTGAGCCAATTCTTGGGTCTCAAATTGCTCAATCCCAACATGGAATCAAAGTACATCAGTCAAAGTATGCCTTAGATTTGTTGAACAAGTTCAACATGAAATATTGCAAGCTAAGAAAGAGTCAAGACTCCCTTCCTTTCAGGAGTTAAGCTTGAAGAAGCAGGTTCTTCTCCAATGGTAAATAATACACTGTATAGGCAGTTGATTGGGTGTTTGCTTTACCTTACACACACTCGACCTGATCCATATTATGAATTTATTGATTGTGGCTTCAAGATACATGGATCATCCTCATGAGATCCATTGGAGAGCATCCAAAAGGATCCTTAATTTTGTTCAAGGAACAAGAACTCATGGGATCTTCTACAAAGCTAAATCTGATCTTAATCTAATTGGGTTTACTGACAGTAATTGCGCAGATGATAACATAGATCGAATTCAACATTAGGATATGTGTTCATGCTTGTAGAAGGACTAATCAGCTGGTCAAGCAAGAATCAGAGTTCCATAGCACTCTCATCTACAGAAGCAGAGTACATAGGAGTTGTAAATGCAACAACTCAATGTTTGTGGTTGCAGGGAATACTTGGTGAGTGTGGCTTCAAATCAGAGTTTTAAACTATCATCTATTGTGATAATCAGAGCACCATTCAAATATGCAATGATCCAATTTAGAGATAGAGAACCAAACACATTGAGATCAATATGCACTACATCAGATAGCTTGTGCATGATGGCACCATTCACCTACTCTTTTGTGCATCTTCAGAACAAGTAGAAGACATCTTCACCAAATTTTTTTGTGAGAAGACATTCAAAAATCTCAAATCACTGTTGGGGATTTATGATCATGCTATGAAGCATGATTTATGACAAGATTTTCAAATTTTGTTTTACTGTCCATGTTTAAGGGAGGAATTTTCCACTGGGTTTTTTCCTCTTTCCTTGGTTAAATGGACATGTAGTATGTAAAGGGTGACTAAGCCTTGTTGCTAGGTCCTATATTTTTCTGATATTTACTCATAAATTCAGGCTTAAGGGGGGGTGTTAGAATAATCAACCCATAGTTACCTACCTTAGACATTAATTAAATCATTTTTGTCTTATTTACCTAGTCGCATATATTCCACTCTATGCTAGTTGCCTTCTACATGTCATATAAGTAAACACTTCCTAAAACTGAGCCATGGAGCATTTGGGAAACCTCCTAGAAACCATATTTAGCATGTCTACTTTATTCCAGATCCTCCAAAGCACATATCTACTTTTTCTGCAAAGATGCCTGTTTTATTGAGAATTAAGGCAAAAGGGAAAGCAAGACTAGGTGTAGTTGACTTGTTTTTTTTCCACATCATCCTCCGTCCTTTTCTCCTAATAAAAAGATGTATGATTTGTATTTCCATCCCTTATTAGCTTTCCTACTTGAATTTTCTAATTCATAAGCCTCTAAGTGGATTTGGAAACTGCTTTATGCACCTATGAGGGATTTGACTAGATTTAGTAAGCCTACTTTTTGACTATTTTGAATGACATCCTTATGCATTTGAATCTCTCATGTAATTATATATTGCAGTAGCCTATGACTTCACAAGGTTGGCTATTGTACACTTATTCAATACATATTAGTGTTATGCTCCAATTTCAGTCTCCTTTGATGGTAATTTTGCAAGTTTGATTAGCAATTTAATGAGTGTAATTGTTCTATCACTTGGCTCAATTTCCACAGAGACCATTATGAAAATTTGTGCATGATTCTGGAGAGGTGTCACCAGTATCAAATTGCACTGAACTTAAGAAAATGTATCTTATGTGCACCTTTCAGTGAATCAGTGTATTACTAGGCCATGTAGTATGTCGTGATGGAATCTTGGTCGACCTTGAGAAGGTAGCAATTATCTTAGACTTACCACCGCCCACATCAGTCACACAACTCAAGTATACCTTGGGACAAACTAGGTATTATCGGAAATTCATCAAAGGGTATACAGAGATAATTGCCCCAATGGAGAAACTGTTAAAAAAAGATGCCAAGTTCGAATGGAATGAAAGATGCTAGGAGAGTCTGGATAAACTAAAGGGTAAAATGGCTACTGCACCAATATTAATATTTTCAGATTGGAAAAAATAATTCCACATACATGTTGATGCTTCATCGATTGTGCTTGGTATAGTGTTAACCCAACTAGGAGAGGGCGCAATTGACCATCTGATCGCATTTGCTAGTAGGAAACTATCAACCGCAGAGAAAAATTATACCACAACTGAAACATTAGAGGAAATTTGGGGTCTAAAATGGGCCTTATAAGAAAACGTGCCAAAATAAGTTTTTGTGAGTTGGAATTCAAGAACCAATAGAATTTCAATAAAATAAGTCAACCATAATGGTTGAATTGACATATTTGTCATTAAAAAAAACTACTTTTTTGTTCATATTTTCGACATATCTCATTGTGTTTTTTCTCAAATTTCGATCGGGATAGCTCGTTGGATGCAGAATTTGATTCCGCATCCAACGAGTACCCACACTGCATACTTTTGACGGACCCCTCTACCCCAAAAATAAGAAATACCTGAAAAATGTGATGATGATGTCATCATCACATTTTTTCAAGTATTTCTTATTTTTGGGGTAGTGGGGTCAGTCAAAAGTATGCAGTGTGGGTACTCGTTGGCTGCAGAATCAAATTCTGCATCCAATGAGCTATCTCGATCAAAATTTGAGTAAAAACAAAGGGAGATATGTCAAAAATACGAACACAAAAAGTAGTTTTTTTCTTTCTTCCTCCAAAATTAATCAATATTATTTTATTATTTTAACTATTATTTTATTATTTTAAGTATTATTTTATTATTTTCCTTAGGAGGCCCATTTTAGACCCCAAAATTCCTCTAATGGAGAAGGACTTGTAATGGTCTATGCACTAAATTCATGCATTATCTACTAGGTGGACACTTCAAAATGTTCACTGATCATTCTGCACTAAAATACCTAGTCAATAAGCTAGTGTTCGGGGGGGGATTTGTTGGTGGCTCCTCCCATTTCAAGAATTTGACTCTGAAGTCATTGTGAAGCCAGGACGACTAAATGTTGGGCCTAACCACTTATCATGAATTGAAAGTGGGGAGGAACCCACCAGCCTAGAGGACAATTTATCGGATGCACAACTATTTGCTATAGATATTGTTGATACAGAATTCGATGCGATTATACACTTACTTAATACAGGGTATGCACCTGAAGATTATTCAATATGGAAAAAGAAACAACTAGTTTTCAAGGCCTCAGACTACACGCTAATAGTAGGACAAATCTATAAGCTGGGACCAGATGAAATACTGCAAAGATGTGTCTTTGAGCATGAAAGACAATGGGCAATGGCAGAAGCACATGTGGGTGTCTTAGGAGGACACTATGCCGAGAAATAAATAGTGCGCAAGATTTTGCAATCCATACTCTGGTGGCCAATGGTACATATGGATACAAGAAAATAATGTCACAGTTACGATAAGTGTCAAAGAATGAGGAAACCATTGCGATGTGATGAAATGCCACTTGCGCCACAAATTACATTGCATGCATTTGATAAATGGGCAGTGGATTTTGTTGGCCCTATCATTCCACTGAGAAAATGAACTGGTGCACGTTATATCATCACTGCTACATATTACTTGACAAGATGGGTAGAGGTCGCACCTGTAAAAGATTGTACTGCTGCAATGGCGGCACATTTCCTCTTCGAGAATGTCGTCACAAGATTTGGTTGTCCCAAAATCCTAATCAGCGACCACGATATGCATTTTGTAAATAAGCTAATTGTTGAATTGACTATAGAATTCCAAATCCAACACAAGAAAACAACACCCTACCATCCTCAAGCAAATGGAATTATGGAGGCATTCAACAAGGTACTTGAGAATGCGCTGACCAAAGTATGCAATGTGTGCATAGATGATTGGGACCAGAAAGTCTTAGCACTATTATGGGCCTATAGAACAACATGCAAACAACTAACTGGATACACCCCTTTTCGTTTAGTCTATGGACAAGAAGCCATTGTGCCCATGGAATATATTGTTCTGAGCATCGAATTGCTGCAATAATGGAAATGATAGATACCGGTGTTGTAGAGGAGAGGTTAGCATAGATGGCTCAAATGGAAGAAGACTTTTTTTGTCCAGGATTCCATTAGAATGTGGAAAAGCAACGATAGAAATCCTGGCATGATCGCCACATCACAACAAAGCAGTTCAAGGTTGGTGGACTTGTTTTGATGTATGATAGTAAGTTTCTCAAGCATCTGGGTAAGCTCAAAACACATTGGTTAGGTCCATACATAGTTGCGCATATTACTAAAGAAGGCGCAATAAAACTACATAAGTTAGATGGCACACCAGTCGTGGGCATGATCAATGGAATTCAATTAAAACCCTATCGCGACGACTGCAACACGGCCCCATAGAGCCATGATGCGCAAAAAAAAAGAAGTGATTTTTCAAGACAGCTGGCCAAAAGTGACAAATAGCTGGCAAGCACTGACATCTGGTAAGGACAACAGAAATTTGAAAAATATCCAGCACCGCTAAATATTCAAGTAGCATTAAAGCAGAAGGCTTGAGGAAAAAGGTGGCAGACGTGTTGATACCATATGGTACAGTTCCTTAACTTCCCTGACAGATTCATAATGGAGCTTCAGTGTGCAAAGGAGGAGCCCATGTGATCTTCCAGATGGTCCTTCACTCTGTCCAGTCAGCTTAAAGACTCGATGCCTATAATCCGTCCTTGTCATCCACCGTAAAAAAAATTAATTCCCTTAACAAACTAGCAATACAAAGAGCCGAGGCAGTTGCACAGACTGAGCCATCCTTCAAAGCAAAATCCCTTACTCATTAAAATATTCCAGTCGTAGCAAGTAATCCATTAAGTACACTGTGACTTGGTTTTGCCGCCCAAGAAGATGAAGAAGACTTAGGAAAATTCGAAGGTAGTACCAAAGAACAGGATAGTAAAAAAGGCGCTGCAAAGTCTGCCGCATCCATCGCAAGCAGGAAATCAACTCACACAGGAAACCACCTCCTGACCATTAGTGCAACCAACAGGAGCACATGTAGTTCCCCCTATGCAATCCTTCAATATCGAGCCCCCAAGTTCCTCTGGCCATGCGAAAAACATGCCTAAAGCTCGTAGAGCCGACCCAATTCAGCCATCATCACCAGAAGCAAAACTTACTGAAGAGCATAAAAGCTTACTACCACCCTATGTACCACCCAGGAAACCTGGAGTTGAAGTTGTAATGATGAGCATTCCTGAGCTACTAGAAGAACCCACTATTGAAGCTGGTGTCACAACACCCCAGGACGGCCCAAAGCCCCAAGATCCCATCTTTCCCAAGCTCCAGGTATTAAAGTTTGAAGATTATGATACTCAGAAGCTAGACATCTCCAAAGATCAATTCATGGAAGTAAAGTTGGTAAACCACCAGACGTCGACATTGTCTCTGCACTAGAATATGTGCATGGATTGGAGAAGTCTGGTATATTAAACCTACTCCTTATGCCCCACTTTGGTCCCTCTAGACCCGTTGACATGTATGTTAAGCAGCTACTTGTGTGCTTCCATGGTGGCTACCTTTGGCTGAACAAACCATACGAGGTGATGGTGGACTTGATTTCAGAAATTACCGGTCTGCCACATAAGGGAATAGACCCATCCTTGTACTTGTCTAATGAGGCAGAAAAGACAGACAAGAACGATATGAAAACTAAATATCAGCTCATCCATAGTGGAAAGGGTTTTCTCATCAGCTCCATTGAGGATAGTGCAGTACTCGAGGAAAAATGTGCACAGGGAGTGCACATTAATTGGTCCCAGTTCCTCTTGAATGAACTCTTGGACGATGCATGAGAAGCACAGGAACAACCTATAGGTAAGTTTCACTTCTCTTGGCTTTTAATTTTAATTTCTTTTGTAGCATGGGCTTCTCCACCAGGCTATCATCCCATGGATATCCTCGTATATCTTCTTGGCAGGCCTTACCAGAACCTCTAGGACCATAAGGACAGCAAATGCAAGAATGATGCCAGAATTTTATTTTTCCTATAGGGAGAAAGGCTCCATCAAATAGTGTGCACACAGTACCACTTGACTCCTACAATGGTTGCAAAGTACCCATTCATTCAGTTCCATGCAGCACACCACAAAATCATCTTGCAACCACAAGGGGACCCCAATAAGCAATCCCTTCCAACATTCTTCATCCTCAGGGATGCAGACATTGAACAAGATATCAAAGAATGGCCTCGGGAATGGCTTACCTATCAGAAGAAGGTACCTACACGACAACAAGTCCCACAGGAAAATCCACCAGAGAACCCACACTAGCATGGCACCCGTACCAGTATGCATGAGCCCCAGGATGGCTCCCAAGAAGAGGAAGCAGAATATCAGCACGAGCTACCCAATGACAACCTCGATGATCCCGAAATAAGTGAATATTTGAGCGCCGAGCAAGCCCAGAAAACGAGGGGAAAGTAACCCATGCAAGAGGAGGAAGATAAAGACATGATAAGCTTCCCATATAGCAAGAGGCAGAAGGTTAACAGGCCTTCTATCAGAGACATACCAAACATGGACTTAAGCCTTCTACACAATGCTATCACTGAAGTCACAGAGAAAAATTTGGGACAACTCGTGACCAGGAAAACCAATTGGACATCCGCTGTCACCACAAAGGTTAACCAACTAACGCGGACTATCACTGAAGTGTGAGAAACCATGCAGGTTGGAACCCATGGTGTCGCCCAATCATATGCCCTAGCGACACCAATTATGATCCCAACCCTAACAATAGAAATGCCTGCGGAGGCATTGTCAAATAAAGGCGAAGGGAACGAGGAAAATATGCATAACTTGGACACGTTAATTTTAAATTTTTCAAAGTTAACGTTGCTGCATATATACCCTTTTCAACAGACCGCTGCAACAGAAATTAGAATCCACAAAGCTGTTTCTGCCTCTCAGGAAGCTAAGGAAACTAGGAAAGCAAGGGAGCGAAAGCAACTTATCAACCGCCACCGCGCAGATTTGGCGGCCCAAGCCCAAAGGCAGGCTTTGCTAGAACAAGCAATAAAGGAAGTAGCAGTGCAACTCTTCGACGAGGTTGAAGAGTCTGAGGTCGAACCGGTAGTTCAATTGAGACGTCTCTCCAAGATGGCCGCAGACCTCCAGAAAGAGATCTAGGAGATGAAAAACCACCCGTCGCTTGGCACACCCCTGGAAGTGCTATAGCATAGGCAACAATCTGCAGCTCAAGCGGTTACCTAGCTAAGGGAAGCTGAGCGCGTATGTGCAAGGGCAGTTGAGACAATTGATACAACATGGGAGTAGCTCATCGATGATGTAGTGGCAGAACAACTTGCCGAGCAAGCATGGTAGTAATATTTACAAATCTTGGCACTCAAAGATGAGATTAAGAAGCTGCAAATGAAAGATTAAATTACATGGGGCACTGAGCTTAAGGAGCTCCTCAATAAGGCCAAAACCCTGCATGATTAGGAAAGCATGCGCAACAAGGAAACAGATGAACAGTAGGCCAAAGCTGAAAGGATAACAAATTTAATTCAATTGGTTCAGCAGTGCATCCACGAGTTCACTCACGCACTGGCCAGTACCTCATCAAAACACGCAACCAGCGCTACAGTGCAGGAACTCGAGCAGCAAGAAGAAGAAGATTTCCAGGAGATAGAACAAATTACACCTATTCTGGCCCAGTTCCAACAAAACATTGGCAATGAAGCCTAGCTTCCAAGGAAAGATATAGCTGCAATGGAGATCGCAGAAGAGCTCCGAGAAGAAGCAGGAGAAGCAGGAGAAGAAGAATGGAACACAAATAAGGGCACATAGGAACATGATGTAGAGAAGCAGAAGTGCCTTCAAAAAGGTCCATCCAGACACAGAGCAAGCTATGGGCATAGACTTATCAGAACAGACAAAAGAGGAAGTCATATGGGCCCAAGTAAAAAAAAAAAAAGAGTAAGGAAAGGACTGCGCAAGATAAGATGCAGCCGAAGCTAAAAAAAAAGACCCATATATAGTATTCCAAAAGGAACTGCATAGATTAGGTCGCTCATATGTCCTTTTCTTAGTGGCTCGGGACGAGTCACAGGTGAGTGTTGGGGACCTGTTGGCCTCAGGAAAGGGGCATATGAAGGAAATTCACACACGCAGCCAAGGAAAATGCCCCGCGCACGTGATAGAAGCAAAGGAAGAATAAGAAGGACGGAAACGGCCTACGAAGGCAGAGCAGAGAAGTGTGCGGTAAAGGAAAGGCAAGCGTGGAAGCACACATAGGGGGAACGACTAGAAAGCGACAGGGAGGTCATCGGTGCATAAGCCAGCTTAAGTCGACGGATGCCACACAAGTGAAATCACGCTGTAAGTAAGGCCATTAGTGCCTCATGTCAAGTCATGATCACCACAGCTATATCTTGGGGGTGGATGATGGTGACAGTTAACAGACTGCCTGTAAGTAGTCGACCCCGTGTGGTCATGTAAAATGTTATAAATAGGAGAGATGTAATAGTAAGAGGGTTGGTTTTTTGTTAGTTGTAATTATGGAATGGATTTGATAGATGAGAACTGTATACAGTTGCATAGAGCAGATCTAAGAGGGAGGTAATTAGAATAGCGGAAGGAGGAAGCTCTGCTAGAGAGGCGCAGATGCTAGGAGAGTCGATCCAGGATGTGTGCAGATATGTAGGTAGTAGTAGTAGATTAGGAGAAATAAGAGAGAGAGCATAAGAACTATGAGTCTGAACTTAAAGACATATCTCAAGATCAGTTTGCATCTTGCAGACTGCAAGATGCTATATCATTTTTCATGCCAGATGAAGAGCACCTTGGTGGTTTTTCCTAGATGGGTTTCCACATTATTTCTTGTGCCCAAATGAATGATTGATATGGTGAATGTTTATGTGATTGATTAATAGTTGCTTTCCATGTAATGTTAATTCTGATTCAGTTCTTGTTAGTTTCTTGAAATTGATAAATGGATGATAGAATATCTTTTTGAATTGAAACTGTATAAATGAATATCATCTTGGATAATTTCTGTTATGAACCCCAACTTAAGTCATAGAGTCGATTGATGTGAGTTAGCTGCACCGCACGAGTTGCGCCAACTACAAGGAAGAAAGGGGAGTCAGGTCATGCGCAATGACCTACAGTTGTGCTCATTCACACGGAACCAACTCCTCCATCCAGCCGTCCTGCTTCCTTCGTTGAGCTCCTTGGTTGCGAACCAAGGGACTATACTTCCCCGACAATCATGGAAACATGGTCCTGGTGGTTACCCATCTATGAGATATCTCGGGTGAGACTACGCCTGCTTCGCAGAAGTTGCTGATGGGGCTTGTTCTATCGGGCCAGTATCTTGGATAGTTGTTGGATCGGTGGGCTGCGCAGAACCTCGATCGTGCAAGTGGGGAAAAGTGGCCAACAGTATGATGAGACATCTTAACAGAGAACCTCAAATGGAAATACAAAATATTTAGATCTTACCAGGTTAAGATGTCTGAACTGGATCTGGAGTTGAATTTCTGCAGAGTTGGTTTTCTAGTTCAGGAGCAGATCTAGGGTTTGAATTTCCCAGATTTCTACCCAACCAAAAACTTGGATCTTGATCTCTAAAATTCAATTTTGGGGAGGAGATCAATCCATGCCTAGGCTCACTCAAAAATTCCACTTCCATGGAAAGCCCTAATGTCTGGCAGTAGTGTCGGGTCAAAAACTGAAAATGCTAAGAATCAGATTCTACTTCAACAGAAAGATGTGCCCTAGAGAGGAGAGTCATCCCAACCTCCTTTTGCTGAAAATATGTGGAGATAGATCCAAAAAGTAGGAAACCCTAGCTTCAGTAGCTGCACAGTGTCTTCTTCTCAGGTTAGCTTTGATACAATGTTAGATTTTTAGCATTTAAGCTATATGATCTTATGATCTTATATGAGAGAATAACAAGCACAACAATCAATCACATGAGACAATGAACACAAATATTTTCCTCGGGGAAACCATAAAGGAGAAAACCCTGCAACTTCCTCAAAGATAGAATCAACACCAAAAGTAAAATCCAAAGACACTAAGATGATCTCCCGATAGCAGTAGTCTCTCTCTCTCTCTCATTTATGCACTACAACTGAGTGTGAGTGACTATGAATGAATGCGTGTTAAATAGAGAGGCTCCCTCTCTATTTATACTAATTCCCAACTTGACAATAACTCACTAGGGACGAATTCTCAAGGAGATTCTAATAACCCTAGGGCCCTGCAACTACAGGGACTTTAACCCTTGATCAATAAGGAGGGTTACAATCTATGACTTTACATGACTTGTTTACATTATCGAATCTCTCGATAGGAACATCGAGGCATGACATGACTCAATTATATTACAGATACTTGCCAGAATAAACATTGGGGTACAATACATAAGACATACAAGTGAATACATTCCAAAGTTACAAATACATCAACACTCACCCCCCCCTCTTAGTATCACTTGAGGTCCAACACCCTATTCTTAAATTTTCATAATTATCTTCATGATAATCATTATATGTGTTATTTTCATATAGATAATCATCATCATCATCATCTAGGTCATCATTATCACCAATAACACGAATGACGACAACAAAAATGATGATGCCATTAACGATGACGATGCTGGTGGAAATGATGATGATGATGATGGTGGTGGTGGTGGTGATGTGATTATATGAAGATGATGACAACACTGACTATTCCATTGATGATGATAATGATGGAAATGATGATGCCAAATGATCACTTTGTTTATCATGATAACGACGACGGCGAAAATGATCATGACAATGATGATGATGATGATGATCATTATCATCATCATGATGACCTTATAGTGTTGATCACCATCATCATCATTCTCCTTGATAATTATGACAATGAAAATGACATGGGATGACTATGAAATGATGATTGTGATGATGATGATGACAAAGTTAATGAGGATGATGATGATGTTATTAAGTGGAGATGATGATGAACATGACAATGATGATGATGATGACAATCAAGGTGATGATGATGTCAATGATGATGATGATGACATCGATGAAGGTGAAGATAATGGAGATGGAAATGACAATGATGATGATTATTATGATGATAGCGATGACGACAATGACATGAAGGGTGATGTTATTGATGATGATGATGATAATGACGATGACGATGATGACAACGATGTTGTTGGTGTTGATGACTTTGATGATCATGTGAGTATATGATAACGATGATGATGACAATGACAATGATGATGATGGTGATGACAACAATGACAATGACAATGATTGTTGTGATGAAACTACCAGTCAAGGTATCATGTGGGGAAAAAATCCAATGCCTTAGCACATGTTATCTGCTTATGGGGATCATAGACCATGTTTTGGGCCCAACCACCAAACATGGAATGTGTATAGAATCTCTAGCATGTGACAAATATGTGGTTCAATTTAGAGGTTTGTGAGTCACATTAGGGTTGCGTTTCATGCCCCAATCCATGTTCTAGAGTAAAATCTATATCCTTGCATCGTATTTTTTCCTTAGGGATCGTAGGCCATGCACAAGGCCCCATGCTATCATACATTCCCCATAAAAGGAAAATGTTACCTACAAGTGGGATATAGTTACGATTTAAGGTATGCATAGTTATAACCATGATTGAGCACATTGCAATCTTAGGTTGTAGTGAAATCGATTTTTTTAAAACTCTACTAACTACATTCTTAGCAATAAAATTATATTTGATTGGTAAGCTTGGAAGATATGATCAAATCATATTAGAAAGAAAGGGGATAGGAGAATCATATTATTGACATGTAGATAATTCTAATTGACTATAGTAAATGCAAGTATGGTGGGTTGTAAAATCCCATTGACAAACTATAAAAGAATTGAAAATGGAGATGAAGACGATGACGATGATGATGATGGAGATGGGAATGAAGATAATGATGACAGTGACAATGACAATGATGATGACATTGTTGATCATGTGATTATATGATGATGACAATGACAATGATAACAATGATGAATATGACAAAGATGATGACAATGAAGATGACGACGATGATGATGATGCTCATGATGGTCGTGGAAATGTCATTGTTGCTACTGATGATGATGATAATGATGACAATGACAAAGATAACGATGGAAATGATGATGACAATAACAATGATGATAGTGGTTGCGGTGGTGATGATGGTGATTTGACCGATCTTAGTCGTTTGAACCTTTTGGTTTTCATATGGTGAAAAATACCTCCGTAATCTATATTGGTCTTATCCAAACTAGTTCCATATCTTGTTTTGTAAAAAATTAATTGATATCACCCTTCGACAATCTTGCCAATTTTCAGTTTTTTAAAATGAATTGATAGACGTTTTGGCAAATCCAAGTAAACCGATAAATTTCTTATTTCTAAACATATGAAACCGCGTACTAAAAGAGTATTTATCAAATAATGGAATCATGAATGGTTGATCAAATATTCGCAATCCTTAAAACTTTTGAATAAAATTTTGATTTTTCGTAATTTTATAATTTTGCGCACAATTAATAAGGTTTCATTATATATATTTTTGACATTTTAACAATGCTTTATATCATAAAAGCATTAATGTTTATAAATCTTAGCCTTTATTTTTAATATTTTGGCCTTTTTCATAATTTTTAAAAAAAATTATATATATATAATATTTTAATATTACACTTTTTGTAAATTAAACTAATTTAGTCTAAGGCTTATTTATAAAATAAATAAACTATGGAATTCCGTTGGTATTGCCAAAAGTAGAATGGAGATTATTTTTTATACATTAAGCCATCATCCAAATTAGATTTGTGCATTGTTTATCTATTTTTTTGCAAATGTTTATGATACCATTTTGTCTAAGTCAATGAAATTATCAATTGATTAATAAACAACAATGGACTAATAAATCTTGTTTATTGTGTAGACTTCACTTAAATAATTAATTATTAGGTTAACTTTTAATGACATTCCTTGATTTATCTATATATTAAAAGGAGCATCTCCATACATCATATTAATCAACTTTCCAAAGTTATCACTCACTTGCCTAAACATTTGTGAACGAATTATTAAGAGAACTAGTCGATGGATAATTAATGACTTTTATTTTATTCTACAGGAATCTTGTACATAGAGAATAGTGGCTGTAAGCCGGTCATTATTTTTCTATCAAGCAATTAAAGATCACAAAGATATTTTAAAGGGTAAGATTGTATTTATTAGTCCCTGCCCTCGGGCCAGCACGAACTATAAGAATTGCTTTGCCATCTTTTTCATCAAATGGCACATAAACCAAAATTATTTATCCAAAGTTTGTATTTGAACTTTTTAATTCAACGAATCATTAGAATCCAACCGCTTTATTGACCTATCAATGAATTCGATCTCTTATTTAGCCTCATTCCAAGTCAATAAAAGAAAAATGTCATAGTTTTCATATTTTATTTTGCCTTTCGTCGAAGCTATGAGCAACTGTAAAGCAAATTTGAAATAATGCTAACATTTTGTTAGCATTACTTCCCGACATTAACTGCCAGGTATTATTGTAGTTTACATATTTTCATTCTCAAAATTCCTTGCTTCGTTGAATTGGTGTGCTTTAGTGTATACAGTGCACGTATCTATCTTGGCACTAGCTCATTCCTTTTCTGGATGCCAAGTGGTGTGGTTCACCATGCCAGATGCCAAGTGGTGTGGTTCACCATGCTAGCTCATTTGCATGCACTGCCAGTGTCTTTTCCTTGATCGACCGATGGGAAGGGAGAAGCTCTTATCCGATGATCTACGCTGATGGTAATTCGGTTTCTTCTTCTGGCTTTCTCTCCAACAAGTCTTGTGCAGGAATTGCTCGAGTTAAAACTATGGTCTTTGTCACAACGTGGATAGCGTTGTTTGATTCGGTGTCCTGAGCAATTGCTGCACCTTCAGGCTTCCTATCTTCTAACTCAAATTGTGGTCTCTGTCACTCGTGGATGGCGTTGTTTAATTCGGTGTCCTGAGCAATTGTTGCACCTTTGGGCTTCCTATTTCGACTAAGAAGATCCAGAGAATATCTACATAGAGGAGACGAAGAATGCGAGGCCAACCATTTATCAATGCATTCAACATGGAAGCCATGATTACAGTCAGGAAACACTTGCACCTTTTCTCCGTCCCCGAATTCAACCAAGCAAATGGGGCACTCAGTGGCCAATTCTAATGGCAGCTTAGAGGTAGATGTACTGTAGAAAACAATCCTTCTTGCAGGTACCCATTCCTTGGTAATGGCTTTTAAGTGTTTTATGTAAAACGAAGCATGAAATGCAAAGAATATTCAAATGTACTCAGTGATTTAGAGTCCATAATTAATAGTACAAAAACTCAAACAAAACCCATTCCTTGGTAATGGCTTTAAGTGTTTTAATTAAAACGAAGCATGAAATGGAGAGAATATTCAAATCAATTGGACTTGTCTACCATTGGTCTTCTTCTGCTTAAGATGCTTATACAAGATTACTATTACAATAGATTACTATTACAATAGTCATGCATTACTGTTATGGAAACATTGAAAAGCAATAGTCATACCTTAAAGATCTATTATGTTTAGCCGGTTGGAGCTAAAGGTTATGTCATTTAGTGCTCAACTTTAAAACAAAAATATCCCCAAAAAGAGAAAAATACCTCATGAAGCAATGGTCTACCCTACTTTTTTTCGCCCTCTCCCTCATGTTGTCTGAAATGTCTCGCACCATGCTATCTTTCTTCTCATTTTGATTCCAATTGACAATTTTGCCACGCTAAACAATAGATAAACGTGAAACATTTTCACTAGCTGGAAATCGAACCCAAGTCTGCACCTCCATCAACACTACAGCAGGCATTCCTCTTCTTCATTTTCTTATGTTACTATTTTCTTCATGTTGTATAATCCTGCAACTGCCACAAAGAATCTGGTGCAACATGAATAATTGAAAGAACATTGTAAATCACCCCAGCTTTTATAGATATTTTATTCGAAGTCTTTTACTAATCATCATTGGCTTATCATAGAAAACAGAAAATGCTTCCAAATTATTTTATAGAAATTGTAAATATTCAACTGTTGTAGTAGATGCGTTGGAAGTGTCGTTTTAAAATGTTAATGATACGGACATGCCTTGAGAACACAAAGGATTAACCAGAAAACACATCCTTTAAAAAATACAATACACTAGAGATTGACACGACCAAGTTTAGGAAATTTAACCATAAGAAATATAACATACTCAATCCCATCTCTACTATGCTGCTCTAAACTGTAGACTGCCATATAAACATTATAAAATATGTTTATTATTCGAGGCTAATTGCTCAATTATAATCCAATCTACTTGCCAATGTAATCAAATACTGAGAGTGCGGGAATACTATGCATGTAAGGAGAGAAACTTGGAGTAATTTACAATTCAATCTGGCTTAACCAGTATGGTTTTCCCGAGTGTCCATAACATGAGTGAAAGCTCCAAAACAAATAATCCATAAAGAAATCCACGATCCACTACAAAGCCATAGATGGTGATGCAGCCTTTACAGTGCTGGAAATATGTCACTGCATGCACAAATTCATGATCATGACCATAACCCAACTTTAGCATTTACAAATGGCTAGAGAGAAAAACAACGTGTCGCATTTCGTCTTGGTCTGTCGGCCACATGCTTGGTTTCTAATTGACGTGTGGACATCATACAGCTAAAACAACACTTTTGTCTGCTAAAACAACACTTTTATCTTAACGCATCCACTGGTCCAAATTAGTATATTGTCGGTCGGCACTAATTTATTTCCCCTTTTTATAGGCCATTGAGCTCGAATTTACCCAACCTTTGGTCCGTAAAAGAAAAGATTGATGTAATATCTTGTTATGCTTTCTTATGAGTCATCTATAATGTGCCGCTCATAACCTGCCCGAAACTCATATTGAGATATAACCTTATCTTGGCCTTGGTCTAGTTTCAATGGTGAAAAAAACCATATCATCATACCAAATAGAGATTCCCAATTCGATTTCAAAAATTGTTATATTTGAAGCAAATAAAAACTAAAATTTACAAAGATTATTTGGTATATTTTTAATAAATAAAGACTCAAGTTTTTTGACATATTTGAAGCAAATAAAAACTAAAATTTACAAAAATTATGTGGCATAGTTAATCTATTTCCTTATACAAAAAGGCTAATTGCAAACAGGCATGAAGGTTGATATAATTCAATCCCTCTATCTAAATCAACCATCAAATGTAAAGTTTAGGCAGCAAATATTTTCATCAACATGAAAGATTTTCTAGAATCATTATGCAATTTAGGAAACTTTTCTACTATTTACAATAATCAATATGAAAACAAAGTTATGATTTATCTTCCGTCAAGTTGTAGATCTATGTACACTCTACTACCATCCACATGTTTAATTTGATGGAAGAACCTTTGAAAAAGATGTTCCAAAATGTTTTATTGTTGCATGAGTTCAATACATAAACACTGCACTATTTGCTTGAATTGGTATTATAGCAAAGGTGATGTTCCAAAATGTTTTATCGTTGCATGAGTTCAATACATAAACACTGCACTATTTGCTTCAATGAGGATTTTATACATATTTTTCAAATTTTTTAAAAGTGGCGTTTGTACTTCGTCAATGAAGCTTATGACATGGACAAGTCGTCATATGCCCTTAACACATTTTTTTCCTTGAGAATGGCTTCCCACATTATAATAACGAGGAATAAAGAATATTTAAAGGTATAGGTGTTAGCTTATGCCAATTTAGAATGTAGTAGCACAATGGGTAGCTACCGTTGCAAAACGACCTTCATCATATGTTCATTAACTGCATCGAACTTTATCTTCCTTCAATTGCTCTTATTGCAATCAGGTTTTTGAACTATGTACACAATCTCAAGTCCCTCCTTCTTGTTGAAACTTTAGGCAGGGACTTGCTGCTCAAAAGCCTTCCTTGTTTACTCCCTACACAAGTTTCATGCCAGATGGGCAATTAAAACTTTAATTGTGGCGGAGACAAACCAAATTTCCATAAAATGGTTATGCTGTTTCATAGTTTAAATTTTGAATAATATTATATTTTCATAGTTTAATAATAATATTATTGTGTAGGTTATGGTATCAAAGAGAAAGCATGGAGAAAATATTAAACTTTGAAGACAAGTCAAGTAAGAAGCTGGTAGTCTAGAATGAAAAGAAATCCGTTAGCCATCTCTGAAGAAAGTAAAATTTGAAGCCAACGTATACAGAGAACACAACATAGGAATTAGATTATCAATCGTGTGTGCCCAGTTTAACTCGCCGCTCTCATTAACACGTGAAAACAAATTAATCACTTTGATGAAGGAATAATCTACACCGAATTTCGGTGTCAATATCTCATCAAACCATTAAAATTGCACACTGTCGTAATTATTGCCAGAATTAGTGGCGGCCCATAAAGCAACATCCAATGCATGTCAAAATCAGATTTTAGTGGAGAGGACACCATATAATGTGGCGTTGAACTGGAAACAAAATCTAAACAGAAGCTAAAGTTTCAGTTTTTTTTTGATGGAGCATTCAAAGGAAATCTGGGGATTATCTGAGCAAGGTTTGCTGTATTATCCTGGAAAAATGTTAGAAACTAGTTTCATAGGAAAAAACACGAATAATCAAGCAGAAATACTTGCTTTTTTAAAATCATGTCAACTAGCAAAAGAAGCCTAACATAAAGATCTGCAAATATTTGGAGATTCATAAATTCTAATTAAAGTTCTAAATACTGATAAACATTTCAGCAATTTTTCCTTGAATGAGACTATGCAAAGGATTCAATTCATTTTGACTGAATTTGACTATGTTTCCTTTTTTCATATACTTCGAGAATTGAATAAGAAGGTTGATTCTAAAGCTAATCGGGCATACCAAATTCCCACAGGAATGCTAAGTCTAAATAAAGGACCTAGCTTGAAGCATAAAATTCCATAAGTTTGGAGCTTCCATTTGTATTATCCTAGAAACTGAGTAGATTTGGAATGAAAGAAATGTAATCATTGACATACTTGTAAATTGGTTGATGGCTTTGGCTAATCAAACTTTTAATTAAAAAATACTTCGTTTAATTTTTAAAAAATCCAAACTTAAGGGATTGATAATGTACCACTACCTATGTAACCAAAATGTCTAGATCGATGGATAATATCTAAATGATATACAGTCGGAACGTCTTCCTCCTTTTACATGTTATGGTTAAAATATTCATTTGATCATAGTTAGATATCAAAGAGGAGACATTCTACAATTTTCCGAAACACTTTATCGAATGTAGCAAAACGCTGAGATAGTTTTACCTTTTCAACAAATTTCCAACAATCCATTTCCATTTGTCGAATCATTACATCAATGTATATATATTTGACTTTATTTTATTTTATTATAATGATATTTATGAAATATTTTGATATGTTAATTATATATTTGAATTTTAGTTGGTTTGATTAAAGATGATATTATCAGTTTTGTATTGTTACTTTATTTATATTGGACTTTGTCAATATTTGTTTGATGAAGAATTAGTATGTATGATGATATTACTACTTTTGGATGGATGTTGTGAATTTCTTTTTAAAATCTTTAGAAATGTTATGCTATAAATTTGAATTCTTAATGATGTTTGAGAACTTTGACATATGTCAATATTTAATTGAAATTAATAAAATGGATGCAAAATCAATAAAAAATGATACATATTTCACTATTAATAATTCAAATTAAAATTCTTAATTAAGAATGGATGCAAAACAAAACGCAAAATGGATGCAATATCAGATGCAATACTAAATGAAAAATTGGATGCAAAATTGGACGTAAGAGTGGACGTGACACCAGACACAAAAGTGAATGTAAAGCTAGATGCAAAAAGAGACAACTCTAGACACAAATATTGGGACACAACTTAGTGCAAAACTAGACATAATACTAGACCCACAACTAGATGCAATAGTAGACGCAAAAGTGTAACATCAAACAAGGTGCTAAAGTGGGAACAAAACTAAGCGTAGCATTGGGCATAAAACCCGATGCAACACTAGGTGCAACATTGGACACAAACAAAGACATAAAATGTGATGCAATATTTGATGGAAAATGGGATGTAACATAGGATGTAACATAGGATGTAAAACATGACACAACATTAGATGCAAACATGGGTGCAAAACTAGGCACAACTCATAGGTGCAAACCTAGACACAAAAGGTGTAAAACAGAATACAACATTGGACATAAACCTGGACGCAAATAACGATGTAAAAAAATATGCAAAATTGGATACAACATAAAAAGTAAATTTGGATGTAAAACTAAAGACATTAATGGGCCAAAATTTGGATGCAAACTTGGACGCAACACTAGATGCAAAATTGGACACATAATTGGATGCAGATTGGGGTGCAAATTTTGGCACAAAATACATCATAAAACTGGGAGAAAAATTGGACACAACATTAGATGCAAAATTGGGCACCAAACTAGGTACAAACAAGGACACAACAAAGGATAGGAAAAAAATGCAATATTAGATGCAAAATTGGGTGTAAATAAGGGAATAAAAAAATACACAAAAATAGATGCAAAAAATTGGGCACAAAATTGGACACAAAAATGGACGTTAAGAAGGATGAAAAAAAAACACAATAGCCGACGTTTTATGAAATTGTCCAATAGCACCAGGTTTAGTGCCAAATTGTTCACCACAATTGGAAAAAAATTACACTAAAATTTGGCACTAAATATGATGCAAATTCCAGTTTTTGTTGTAGTGAAGGAAAGTTGGCCTTGGTAGCTAGAAGAAGTCATCCTTGTTGGGTCATTAGGCCTCTTAGTTGATTATTATAAATAGGAGATGCCCCTCCCTCATTTGGACAAGCAGAACACTCAAACAGTTGCGCTAGAGAGAGAAGGAGAAGTCCATCTAAAGAAGAGGAAGCAATCTAGTCTTATTCTTTGGGTATTACACTGTACTTGGTTGAAGTCTATATACAAGAAATTTTGTTGGGTTTTCTTCCCCACGATGGTTTCCTAGGGAAAATATTTTTGTTATCTTGTGCCCTGTTGTGTTTGTGTTGACACGCTTCAGTCGACGGGGGTTCACTCATTGTTGACACCCTTCGATGTAATCTCCCTAAACACTGGCCTGGATACCCTATCTAGCAACACCTGTGAAGCAGATGCAATCTCACCCGAGATGTTTGAGGGAGGGCTACAGGAACATGTTTCCTCAGAAGGGAAGAGGACTTACGCACTTAATCTCTCTCTATTGCAATGTAACTCATAGATCCAGGAGGGGTTAACCTATCATATATACAAACTATCTACCATTATTCGCACCAAGATATACGATCATAAAATTTTATTATTCATCTCACCTTAACAAAGATATCAACATGTAAGAACCCATTAACCACACAAATAGTTATCATCAGATATGAGGAACAACATAGATAGATCGCATGATTCAGACAAGAAAATCATCATAGATAGATTGCATAACAAGAACAACACACTATTCAGATAAGAAGAACCATATAATAACAAGTTAAGATAGATTTTTCATCTATGCTCATTTATTATTATCTTCGAAGGTCAAAATACATCCCAAAATACATCCGTTGGTCGAAAGCCTCAAAACAAAACTGTAGATTGAAAAATAGTTCACAATCACAAAAGAGAAAGATACTAACTCTCATTCTGCTTCCTTATCGTCCTTCTATCGACTACCTTCCTGATTTTATTTTTAGGCTTGCACCTTTACAAAAGGTCCACATTTAACTAACTTGGACCAAACTTCTAACTACTTTTGACTAGGTCGACCACACTTGTCGGGAACTTACTCCTGTGTATCTCAATTTTACACTTATGGATTTCTCCTTTGTCGCACCTTGCGCACTTGATCTCCTTGCCAACAAGCCCCCAACACAAAATTTTGGCTCATCCTCAAGCCACATTAGTTGGATATTGTGCGTTCGTTCTTTTGGCTTTGAAGCCGTTATGTTCTATGTGCATCTGCTCGACCTCTTCTTTGATTTTTGCGCTCACCGTCATGCATTATTCGACTTATTTCTCTGTAGTATGATCTTCAAATACTATGTTCTGCTCCTACTACATGGTTGCAAGTCTTTCCATTTCCTTTAGTGCCAATTGCTCTGTGTTCTCCTAGAATTGATCTAGTTTCACTGTCTTGCGATGATGTCACTCCCTTGCCTTGGTTATTCTCTATTGTAATGCTTTAAATTATGCTTCCTTCATTACCTGCACTATTGGGGTCATCATTCTTAGTGATCCCCGTATTGCTTGTAGTTGTGCCTCTACCTCATTGAGTTGTGGACCCAATTGCTACAGCTGTTCATCCTGAACAACTTGCATCTAGAACTTTGTCATTGCTTCAAAAATGGAGTTGGTTGTTTTCTCCAAATCTTCTAGCTATGCTGTTGCTTCCTAAATCTTTCTTCTTTGTTCTATTACCTTCTATGGTGGTGTACTTGGTATTTGGCATGCCTGCAAGTCCTCATTCTCTTTCTTTAAACCCACAACAATTTGGTCTAGTCACACTACCTTGGCTTCTGCGAAAATATCTGTAGTGATGTTGGGAATTTCCTCGTAAGCGACTGAGATGGCCTTCTCTAGTCATTCCCTGTCATTGATGGCCTTGGTTCTTTCCATTACCTCTGCTTCTTACGCCTTTTTCATTTGCTTGATATCCTCATTTTCTAATGATATTTTATCCTACGACTTTACTAACTGATCGTGCATGATTTCCTCAGGGTCTGTGATCTCTTGGCTTGCTACCTTCTCCAGACGTGTCAGTATATGCTTCAGGTATTCATCGACATCGAGGCTAATTATGTCGAACTGTTGCATGGCTATGTCGACATCCTCCCTTCCTATTTCTAGGGCGCACAGTGGGATCTACACTAGCCACACCCTTTTTTTAGTACTTATTTATGCCGCTCTTTGGAGTATATTCGTCTACGGTACCTTCTCTAAAATTGCATTTGTCAGGGATTACAACAATCCTATGACTTGGTAGAATAACCTCATGGAAATTTTCTTTATCTCATCTTGGCTTTCATTGGTCGCATTGGTAATCACAACTAATATCCGGCTTACTTGATCCTTCGCCATCTTTGGCGTGCTTCTTGCTTCCCCTTGCTCAAATACTTGCTTCGTCCTTACTTCTTCCAGTTTCCTTTCCATCTCTGAATTCGTCATAGTGGCTAATGACTTTGCTTATGACCCTTATTCAGAACCTTGTGCTTATTCTTTCTCTTGATCGGTTGGGATAATGGGTGGTAACCTGGACTCGGTATCCGACATCTCATCGACACTAACAGGAACCTTTCGTTCAGTTGGGCAGTCATCAACAAAGGCATATAATTCCTCATTTATCAATTTGTAGGTCTTTATGAGCCATTGGTGGTCCACGACTTTCCTTGCTTGGATATGTATTTTGTGCATCCTGATTGCAAGTCGTGCCACCCATCAGTACTTCATTGCGACTTCCTCTGTGAGTCATAGAACCTGCCCTGTTGCGTCTTGAATCCCATCATAGTATAAGTAAAAATATATACTGCAGTAAACTTGTCTCTCATTGACATTAAGCACCCAAAGTTTCTGATACCTCGCTCCTTTGCATGTTCTAACTTCGTCCATGTCCATCCCTTGGTAGAACTTGGGTTCCATCCAACCCACAAGCGCAATCAATATCAACAATCAAGAATAACTAAAAATTTGGTTTCTTTCCCTCCTGTTCCATAATGTAATGTTCCATCAACTAGTTCAACAAGAACAATGACCAATTCATTTGAACCCCTTCTGCGCACTACTCTACGCAGGCAATCACTCCTGATAAACATTGATTGGGTCTGTTCTTCTGCACAATTTTCAGAACCAATATTTTTGCTGCAACTCCGATGACGTTGTCAAAACAAGCATGACTAAAGAGGAGTAAGCATAACCATAGCTCGAATAAGCTTACACATATACTAAGAAGTAATGAAGCTCATAGTAACCAAACTCATGCTTATAGTTACAACCACAGTGTAATCAGATTAATGACAAGCACCAACCATAGTGTTATCATTCAAGTAAAGGGTACTCTTAGTAATTAAATTCGGTACGATGTGAATCCCATAAAAGAGGGTAATATTTCGTGTTATGCTTATATAGGTATAATGATTGCCATTACCAAAGCTCTGAATACTGGTATCAATAAGCTCTTATATTACTGAGATAACTTAATACCTAACCTCACTACAGATCCCGAGCAATATACATATCATATTAATTACAGATAAACAGAGGGTGATAACATGGTGAAATAACTTGTATATAAGGTATAGTATGATTTTGATTACTGGATAACCTATAGCTATTTATATGAGTGGTTTATTGATATCACATTCATTAGAGATATAATGTACATTACACTTACAATATCTGTACACGATATAAGCAGTATGCTCAATGGGAGTCATACTATTATAATAGGGATGTACTATCCTGTATAGTAATACTGGTAACTATTATGTACCTTCTTGTTATGATACTATGTTTCCATAATATATAACATACAATATGTGAATGCAAACTACTCAGCTTTATTGTAATAATGGACAAGCTTATATACCGTATCATGATTAAAGCATGCTTATTTAGCTCTAAGCTTACATAACTTATCATGAAGTAAGACTAATAAATACCACTCAGCTTAATTACTTAATCAATGGCAAGGATAAAGTGATCGTACTAGTTACATTCTTATTCAACTCGATCTATGGTTATACTTCAAGTAAGCAATGATGAGCTCTATTTAAAGCTTTGTACAAACTACTAGTATAAGCTTAGAGTTACATCATTGTATTCGATTCATTAGACTAACTACATATCACTTATTGAATAGATAGAACTAATGCCATTAATTCCATCACTATGATATTAGCTTAAGTTGTTTGTGATTCCAATAGAGTATTATACTTATGATTACATAACCTATATGTTCAATCATTCCAACAATCTATGTTTATATCCTTCCTATCATTACCCTTAAATTATAATTACCTCTTATATAGCTTATGGTATTGAGCTTACATAACTAGGTGTATTATTCTAGTGCTAGGTGTAATCGACTAATACTACTAATACGTATAAACTCACTAAACACCATTTATCATAACTAAAATACCACCTTTTATATTTTGCAAGCTTATTCCAATTACTTTGAGATACTAATTGGTAATAATAAGGTTTGAACATAAAATTAGTAGTTACTAGTAAGATGTGATTGCTCTATAAGCTATGACTATCCATTACCATGTCAATCTATTTCGTGTAACTAAGTGTAATCATACTGTGAACTATCTAAGGTTTTATGTTGTGATAGAAACAATAGTAATAAAAACGATTATAGCAATGATATCTGATTGGTTCAAGCTCCAATTTGTGTACTTTATATTATAATAACTCTATCTTATGGAAATCATTACATAGATCAACTTCAATAGAACATTATCTTAAATTTTATGGAGAAACACTAGTTACCTTATTAGACTTAGTTGTTCAAGCATCATTGCTTGCTTACTAGTAGATACCATTCAATAAGATAAACAAGGTGAAGTTATTACATATATTACATGTAGGTAAGACTAGCTTTAAGGTTATTTAAGGTAGAGAAAGGTATGGTTTGTTCATATTCATTATGTGACATTGATTAGAGTAATTATAAGTGTTAGTATATTATAGGAATTATATAAGTATCAATATTAAGGAACTATAATTAGGGGATGTAAGAGATTTGTTCCCATTTAATTAGGTGAAGAGCATGTTGGAATAAGTCTCAGTATATATGTAATCTTCATCTTATCTCTATGTTTATTTGAAGAGTAAAACCCATATGTACAAGCTTACTGTATTTGATAAGCTCGATTTAAAACACTTTTTTAATGGTGAGATGTTAATACTATTACTATTACTATCACCTTATGGGTATGTTAATTCGAGTAAGTGAGCTTACATGAGCTTAATTCCCATTAGTATCAGTTTAGTTGTAAGTTTAAATTAGAAGTGATTAGGGTTATAAGAATCATCCTCTTGCTTGTTTTACCCTATGTTATAATATGATAGTACCAATAATTTCTGGGATATTTCATACTATTACTAGTTTATGTAATATCCCTATATGAGAGCTTACAACTTGTTTAACATTAGTTATCCTTATATGAGTTATGTTGAGCTTTCACAACCATGTCTATCAAGCTTAATGGGAATAGCTTATAGGTTATACTTAGTGTTAAGTTAATTACTGCTATCAGCTAAGCTTAGTACCAAATCCATTGAATAAATGGGAATATAACACTAGTTACATTTAATAATTATTATCATGTATTGTAGTTATCCCCTGGATTTTTATTTAATCCATACGATAAATCAGAGTATCCTACTCAGCTATGGTATATATTAGTCATGCTATTAGTTCTAAGTGTAAGATAACAGTAGTATGTCCATTTTATCTATGCAAAACTACAGCTAACTGGGTGAGCATATAAAACCATGCAATACACATGAACTAAGGGATGAATGGGTACACATATCACACTAATGGTAGTAATACTTATAGAAATGGCATGTATAAGCAGTATTTACGTATAAGCAATATTTACGTAATGGTTATAGCTTCTTCTTGTTTTACTAATCCTATGAATCAATGATAACACTACTATCATATAAGTAGTAAGTAATGGCACTAATACACAATTATAAGGTAAAGTGCTATATTGAGCTTATACTAGGTTAACAAGTAGTAAGCTATAGTAATCCACATATCAAAGCAATTGAGATAATAGACATTATGAATGATATGGGAATACTTCATTGCCTGTAAGTTACATAGGTTTTATTCCTGTAATCTAAGTAATAAGAACGAGGTGATATGTTTACTTGTAATCTAATAGTAATATGTTTCTCCACCTATCGAAACTAGTATAAGTGAGCTTCATATGAAATCCTTAGTAATTATTAGAATAATACCATTAGATACATAGCTTATATATATTACTATTCCAATACCATCAATAATAATAATCAATAACTATAATAGATAAAAAACTATACCATGTACAACACAGGTAAGGATAAGTTAAGCTCTTAGACTTATCTCATGCACTTAGCTCTTATGATCATGCTTATCTCTTATTCATTAGGGATAATATGTATTAGAATGATAGAACTAGTATGGCTTGTGATTACTTATATACCTCTTTCTCATCCTTGTTATACTAATTATAGATTTATTCTCATATATTATGGATACGAGCTAGTTACTTGGAATAGGGTTTCACTTCTATTTGTTTTCCTAGGCTGTAACCAACAAGTTTTGTTCATGTATCTCTACAAGTTAATGTGTTATATTCCCATTACTTTATAAGCAGCATGTAAAAGGTGTGATATGTAATAGATCAAGCATGTAGTGTCTATGTAAGCTATGTTCACTATTAACTATGACTCTATGCTTAGAGATCTCAATATAAGTAGAACCCTTATAAGGAGTAATGAGTGTAATCACGAGATATATACTACATATTATTGTCTTAGATACGATTTCATTATTATGGAATAAACTAGTATCCATATTAAGCTGATGATTAGGGTATTTCTAGAATAACTAAGATGGACTCTCTAAAAAAAGCTTATCATAGTTAGATTATTAGTACTCCTATATAAGTGCTTAATTATGAAAAAAGAATACAAAAAGAGCTTACCCTACTCATGTTACTATTATAAGTAGATCTATAATCAATGAGAAAGGCATCAGATTAGGTTACAATGGTCATATGTTATAGATCAACACATCTGTTTCACCACTAATATATAGGTCGTTGAATACGAGTTATAGCTTAGGTGATGTCATTTAATATGTATAGCTTAGAGATCAACTGCCACCATGTAATCAAACATATTTATGGAGTAATCTTTAATGAATAACCCTATATGTAGCTATGTTTAGGTAATCATGCACGATTTGATCTTATGATGACATTCCACCTTACAATACAATCTTCAAATACAATTTTACAATACAATCTTCAAATAAAATATTACGATACAATACTCGTGTAAAAGTCCTTCCCTCCCCTTCAAGAAGGCTTTAAGAAGGCAGGAAAATGAAATGAGATCCTCCTTTCTTACTTACTGACCTCCCAATACTTAGCCCCTGTTACCTCCCCGTCATTTGCTGATCCAGGATTACAAAAATCCCTGAATATATTTTCTGACAAGACTCCCCTGTCTCCCTCTGTTCTTCCCCTAGAATCCATCCGCTTTGAGAATGTAACAATAAGGAGGAAAAAAAAAGTCCCCTTCAGAAAAAGAGTTACATGCCCCCGCCCCGTACACACCCTTATCTACTAGACTTAAAAATGTGGCGTGTAAGTCTGCCTCTTCATCCCAAAGGGTCCTTATAGCTTCGACCCCTCTTCAATTTGATACATGATGCGTATTCTATCACTGAATGTTCGAGGTTTGGGAGGTTCTTCCAAACAAAAAAGACTCCATCATATTTTTGTGTCACTCTCACCTGATATTGTTCTTCTTCAAGAGACTATGACCAGCTCTTACCCAGCCCTCTTTGCCTTTTCCAAGCTGTTTCCGGGTTGGGAATTTTGTGCCCTCAGTTCTAAGGATCTCTCAAGGGGAATCCTCTCAGGATGGAATCCGAAGTTCCTCAAATGTAAAGCCTTTCATACTCTTGTTGGTATTTTGCTTAAAGCTTCGATTCAAGGATCGAATTGCTCTCTTTCCATCCTTAATTGTTATTTCCCTTATCTTAACCGTGACTCCTTCTGGAATGCCGTGGCTTCTGGAGGTCTTCTCTCGTTGCCAAACCTTATCCTCACTGGAGATCTGAACTTTACTTTAAATGCCTCAGAGATTTTGGGCAAAAAATCTCAACTTGACCCCTTGGGCCCCTTTTTCTCCAAGCTCCTCTCTGATCATCATTTAGTGGATGTGGCCCCCTCTTTTGCAGGACCTACTTGGAGGAATGGTAGGATGGGGGAAGAAGGAATCTCCAAAATACTTGATCGTTTTTTGTTATAAAAAAAACTCATGAGCTCTCTTCCCAGACATAGGGTTTGGGCCCACATATGTGGGATTTCTGATCACTTCCCTGTATTGCTTGAATGGATGAATCATCAGAACCCTTGTGCTTACCCCTTCAAATTCAATCAATATTGGCTAGGGAATGAGGATTTTATCCATATGATTCGAACTGAATGGCTGCTTATCCGTTTGACTGATTAGTTGGATGATATGAAGGATATGTCATTCAAACTTCGCTTGCTTAAAGAAAAAGTGAAGTCTTGGACAAAATTGGAAGCACAAAAGATGAAAGAAAAATATGCCTACTTGGAGGATGAAATTTGTTCTCTACTTAATCTCACTCAATATGCTATTCTAAGTAATGAACAGCAGGGCATACTGAATTCTCTTAAAGCTGAGCTACAAAAAATATTGGATCATGAGCTGTACTCTGCAAGACTTCAAAGCAGAGTTACATGGGCTATGAATGGGGATGCCAATACCAAATTTTTCCATGTTGTAGCATCAGCTAGAAAAAACCATAATGCCATCTGGAGTTTACAAGATGAGGAGGGATCCTGGGTCTCGGATGATCGGAGCATCAAACTTCTTGGGGTTCGATAATTTAAAAATATTTTTGTTGATGATCATTTGACAAATATTTCTTCTCAGCTCAAGGTTATTCGTCTTTTTCCTTCCTATATCAGCAAGGAAGAAAAAGAGGTCTTTACTAATCCTGTCACTCTCTCGGAGGTAGAGAAGGCCCTTAAAACTTTCAAAAAAGATAAGGCCTGAGGCCCTGATGGCTGGCCAGTCGAATTCTACTTGAATTTTTATGATCTTCTGGCACCTCTCCTAGTCAATATGGTGGAATCCTCAAGAAAAATGGGTAGTGTGGCCCCTTCTCTTAACTCCACTTTTCTAGCACTTATCCCAAAAGTTGAGCATCCTGTCTCTTTCGTTGACTTTCGACTTATTTCCCTCTTTAATCTATGCTATAAGTTGATCTCAAAAGTAGCAGCCCTAAGACTCAAACCCTTCTTAGACTCTTCTATCTCTCCTCAGCAATTCGGCTTCCTGAAAAACCATCAGATCCTTGAGCCCATAGCCATCACACAGGAAGCCCTTCATTCTATAAAAACAAAAAAGAAATGTGCTCTTATCCTCAAGTTGGATTTGACAAAGGCCTTTGTTAGGGTTAATTGGACTTACATCTGTCTTTTACTTATTCAAATTGGGGTTCCTTTGGTGGGGGTGAACTGGATAATGGGTTGCATTACATCTGCAAATTTCATTGTCCTTGTCAATGGATCTCCTTCTTCCTTCTTTCTGGCTTCATGTGGAATCAGGCACGGCTGTCCATTGTCTCCTCTATTGTTCATCCTGGTTATCAAAGGTCTTAGCCTCCTGATTGAATATGCCAAGAGAAATGGTAAAATTAAAGGGATCAAGATTTCATCCCATCTCTTCCTCACTCACTTACTTTTCGTAGATGATGTAATCTTATTTGGCTTGGGTTCTTTTGAGGAATGGATTGCTTTCAAAGATTTACTCGACACTCGACACTTTTTGTGAGGCCTTTGGCATGTACATCAATATAGATAAATCCTGTTTTCTCCATAATGACTTGGATGCAACCCTCCTCGGTAGAATCACAGGTCTTCTTCCATTCAGATTTGCACACCTTAATCAAGGTTTCAACTATCTTGGTTACCTCCTCAAGCCCTCGGGTTATTTGGTCAAGGATTGGCATTGGCTTATCTCTAAATTTGAGAAGCGTATCTCTCATTGGACCTATAGGCTCTTGTCTATGGGAGGTTGACTTGTCCTCATTTGATCTGTACTTTCGAGCATACCTGTCTTCTGGATGGCCCTTGTTTCGATTCCATCCTCAATCCTTGACAAACTCAGAAAACTGATTTTCTCTTTCCTTTGGGGCTCCTCATCACAAAAGAAGAAATTTTACCTCGTAGACTGGCATCTTTTGGCTCGACCTATCTCTTTAGGTGGCTGGGGTATCAAGCATCTCCCTAGTTTCAGTTTATCTTTGAGAATGAAGAGCTTCTAGAATTCTCTAAACAACGATGGCATCTGGCATGAACTCCTCTCTGTAAAATATATGAAGAAGCTGCCCTTGCACGCATGACTCAGAGAGAAATGTTTCTTTACTCATAATGCTTTGATCATTTGGAAAGGCTTCGTAAAAACTTTGCATTGGATTGGTAAAGGGATCCTCTGGCAAGTTGGCAATGGCTCAGATATCTGTTTGGGAGTGGATCCTGTAGTTGGTATGAGCAACTCTTTTATTCTCCCAAATGACTTAAGAGCCTATCTTGAATATTATGGGATTAATACCTTAGCTCAAGCAAGGAATAAAACCCCCTTTGCTACTGGTTATTGGTTTACAGCAGAGGAACTTGATCTTTGTGGATATTGGAAATATCTTTGGGATAACTATATCAGAGGGATGGAATATAACATAATTCACCTTAAATATCTCTGTGATACGCTTCTCTGGTCACATAGCAACTATGTGGGCATGATAAGTGCAGCAAAAGGATACGAGTGTATCTCTTCGATCAGTAATTTAGAGGATTGAAACCCTGTTATTGATATCATTTGAACTCTTAACATTCCTACTAAAATAGCCTATTTCATATGGCTATTAGAAAAAGGAAAAATTCTTACTTGGGAGCAGCTTCAAACCCGTGGGTTTCATGGTCCGAGCCATTGTGTACTGTGTGAGAAGAATATCGAGGATATCCATCATCTATTTTTGGTCTGTCCCTTTATAGTGAATATCTTTCCCATTTTGCAGCTCGGTATGGGTTCTCTTCTACCATTTCCAACTCTGTCCCTTCCTTTCTGGTACATTGGTACAACACCATCGCACGTTTGGCCTCTTTCAAACAGCTACCCCTCTTTATATTCTGGTGCATTTGGATTATCCGGAATAAATGTCTCTTTGAAAATTGGAAGCCTTCTTTTCATTCTCTCATCTCCAGGGTTGAGAGTTTACTAATTCTGTATCCTGTTCCTCAAAAAATACAAAAAAAACAGATTATTGGTCCTAAGCCTCTGAAGGTATTTCCATGTGGATTTTTTGATGGGGCTGCTGCAAATAATTTAGGAGGCGCGGGATTTGTGATTTATCTGAATGATAACCATTATTTTAGCTTCTCTTTGGGTTGTGGATGTAGCACGAATACAAGAGCGAAATTATTGGCTCTCTGGGCTGTTCTAAGAGTAAGTTTATTAATGGGACTTCCCATTCACTTGATATTGGGAGACTCTATGGTTATTATTTCATGGCTCAATAGACTTTCTGCCCTTGATATTCCTTCTTTGAGGCATTGGTGCGATGATATTAGAGATATGCTCCATCTTGACCCTCAGGTGATCTTCAAGCATATATTCCGAGAGCATAACTCGCTGGTAGACAGCCTCTCTAAACAGGCTTTGAGTTTAGATATGGGATATGGAACATTCTCTTAAACATTGGATGGAATGGTCATAGCACAGGACCATTTTGTGCTTTTTTAGCTGCTGATTCCCAATTGTATTTCAGCATTTGATTTGTATTTTCTCATCTTTTATGTTTGAGACTTTCAGCCAGCAATTTTTGCTCAGGATTGTCTGTTTGAGATCACCTCCGATATTCTCTATTTTTCTGACCTGATATATCAGGGGTGATGACAAAAGTCTGCTATGATCATACTTTCTTTGTTCTTCTGTTTGGCTGGATTTGCAGGCATAATCATAGTATGATATGCTGAGTGGTCTCTTCTTGTTTCTAGCTGACAAGACAGTTGATATATGTATATTATGTCTTTTGATTCTAATGAATATCAAAGATTGGTATTTTTTCCTCTGAAAAAAAAAAGTAGGTCGGGCCAATAAACACTCTTATCAATAGTTGTGAACCTTATTCTCTATGGTGGTCGAATTAACCCTTTGATTATCCCTTAGGAGAAATGAACCCAGCCCTTTATTTTATTCTTTTCATTCAAAGAGAACAAAGAGAAAGCTGAAGGTCAGGTTAGGGATTCTCCATGTGGGACTTGCTGGCCCCACGACCTTACTTAGCCCGGATCGCTAACTTCGGTCACTTCAAGTTTCGATGGTCCAACATTACTATAGCAATGCTCACATTTAAGAATTTTCTATAAGCTAAAATTAGTGGCTGACATTGAAGGAAATATTACGAAATTCTATATTAACAAAGTACATATATTTACCTTACATTTAATAGAGGTAAGAGAGGCATTCCTCCATGAATAACACTTGTCTCCTCACTTTATTTGATAGTGTATGCACCAATATAAGATCTATTAAGTACCATAAGATCCATAACCGTACCCATCAGAGATACATACCCATTAGAGCCATAGATATTTTATGTGAGAGATTGGGTAAGAGGGAGTGCACTCATCCTTCCTTTAAACCCGCAGTTTATGTCTTTCCCTTAAACACATAGAGTAAGGGAGGTGCTACTTTACCAAACCAATAGTTGTAAGTAAAAGGCATTCTAAGCGCACTTCTTACCTCCAATGGAAAACCCATAACTCTATAATTATATTAGTTCCAATAGATTGTAGAATATTAATTAAAGGATTATTTTTACCCCGACCAGATACAACAATGAGCACTAAACCTTGATGAGACATTATCCCAGGTGCATGCACCATATATTTTTAATTATTCATTCTTCTATGTATAGTCCTTGGGATTTATGGTCTTGATGACATATGCCCGGTTGTCCTTGATGACATCGTACTTATTCTTGAGCTTCATAGCCAATCTTTTTTCATTATCCTTGTTGCAGAAATACTTCAATGGATCAACTCCTGCCATTGGCAGTCCATTGATTTGGGAGATGAGGTCAACCGTAACAGGGACTTTGGTGTCCAACCAAAGGTATCCACCATGGAAGCATGATAATATTTTCTTCACACATGCATTTACCTCCACATAGTAGCTGAAATGTGACATATGGGTAATTGCCAATAGTCTCGATCGCTGCAAACCTATGGCTAATTGCATCGACACCCTAGTGACCGGATCTCCTTCTCCTTGTTGTTGCATCTCAAATGGTTCCGTAGTGAATTCTGGATATGCCATAATATCATGGTTGTTGTAAGCAATATTTTGCAAATTTGAGACGATGTTCATGGTGACATGCACACCCTTTGATGTCACCAACAACTTAATGTTGTAGCATTGATTCTTTGAGTGTCAAACTAGTGGTGCATATACTTTCTATGGTTTATGGGTCAACCTCTGCCTCTGCCTCTACCGCCCTTGTTGTGCTCCGAGTTGACTTAATTTTTCTTTGTGGAGATTTTGGTCAATTTGCACCCCTCTTCTTCCTTACTATTCATGAAATTTCCGCTTAAAGGTTTGGCCTTTCTTCCTCAATTGAAGTAATTATGATTGGTGATCCTTGGGTGCTACCGCTCGAGATAATATGGGCCATCGATGTCAGTCTATCACTCTCTCACTATTCTATGTCAATGGAACTTGCTCTTACTTGTTTGATCAATTGTCACGATGGTTCAGTCGACGCCCCCCTTTGGTGTTTCTTATAGCCGTGATCATGCTTATGCGGATGATATTGACCATCATAACCTAATCCCTCATCGATCGACTGAATCTGTCGTCGATTCTACAAATCCAACAGTCCAATATCTTCATAAATGTGTGTCTTGTCCACTTATGTCATCGTCCGTCGATTTTAACTGTTGTATTTATTGCCTAATTTTATTGTATCTCCCTTGATCGGATGTCATTGAGCTCCCTTTTTTATATTACGTGTGCTTCTTTCCCTATCTTGCGACCCTTCTTGCTGCGATTAACTCCTCCTCATTGTATCTTACTCATCTCATTTTTTTTATTTATTGCATGAATTTTTAGACATGGTGCCGCACCTGGCTATCCCGATAGGGTTTTAGCCAAGTTCCATTCACTAGCTTCGGTAGTAAAGTGCCATCTAGTTGTTGTAATTTCATTGCACCTCTATTGGTGATAAAATGAATCATGTAAGGACCTAACCAATGAATTTGGAGATTACCTGGGTGCTTTGAGAACTTGATTTCATAGAGGAGAACCATGCCTCCAAAATAGAAGTAATTCGCTTTGACATCACGGTCATGCCATGCCTTCTATCAATCCTTTTCCACTTGTTGATGAAAACCTGCAATGAACCAATCCTCCTCAAGTTGTAACAATTGTGTCAACCGTTCTCCAATCACTCCATCATCACTTTGTCGCTGCCGCTATGTACAGGCTAGGGATAATGTACTCCATTGGAATGACTACTTCTTGGCCATATACCAGCTTGAATGGTGTTTTCCCCATCAACCGTTTGCATTTAGTTTTGTAGGCCCATAGTATCGTAGGAATTTTCAAATCCTAGTCATCGCGGTTTGTGTTACATACCTTGGTTAGCACATGTTCCAATACCTTGTTGAATTCCTCGACTCTTCCATTCGCTTGTGGGTGATATGGAGTGCTCTTCTTGTGCTGAATCTTGAATTTCTTCGTCATAGCTAATGGTGTGATTGATAAAGTGACTCCCTTAGTCACTCATCAATATCTTGGGACAACTGAACCGAGTAATGATATTATCAAATAGGAACCTCGTTGTAGTCGCAGTGGTACAATCCATCACTAGTGCTTCTTCCACCCTTCTAGGAAAGTCGTCTGTTGCGGTGATAATGTATCATGCACGCATCCTTTTTCCAGGAAGATTGATGGGTCCTACAAAATCCACTGCCCACTTATCAAATGGTTGCAGCATCACCTAGGGTACTAATAAAATCTTGTCCCATCATGATGGCTTCCCTGTCCTTTGACAGACATTGCAAATTTTTGCATAGTCCACAACATCATTGTGCATGGTTAGCCACCACAGGATAGCTCGGAGTTTCTTCCTAGCGGTTGTGTGACCTCCATAATGTCTTCCTGCAATTCCATCATGTTCTTAGACCAATATTATTTCCTTCTCATGGGGTAGAACACACCCACATATAATTTCATTCGGCCCCATTTTATAGAGTTATCCAATGATTAGATAAATAACTGCAGCTAGAACGACCAATTGATTCTTCTAACTAGTGGTGAATTCCTTTGGTTCTTTCCCTGTCGATAATAATTGAATAATTTGTTTATAATCATCATCTACCATTACAACCTTAAATAGTTGCACATCAGGTAATCCATCCTCGATGCTTCTTGGTTCTTCGTCTATATCAATCCTTGAAAAATTATCAGTTTCAGAATTCAATCGTCCCGACTTCACAATGATATCGAAATCAATTTCTTGGAAGAGTAGAATCCATTGGCAGATATCCCGCCCCCCCCCCCCAACACAGGCTTGTTGACCAGGTATTCCAATGCTGAATTATCGGTAAACATCTTGAAGTGTCCTCCCAACAGACAATGGAGGAATTTCTACAGTGCATATACCATCGCCAATCCTTCTTGCTCTGTCACTGTGTAGTTCCTTTTTGCATACGACAACTTACGCCTTGCGAATGCGATTGGGTGGTCAATTGCTCCTTCTCCTGGATGCGCCAAAATTACTCCTAATGCAATCAACGATGCATGGACATGGACATGAAATTCCTTTGTCCAATACGGAAATAATAATATCGACGTTGTGACCATCTTCTTTTTTAGAGTGTCAAGAATTCCTTAACACTCATGGGTCCATTCAAATTTTGCATCCTTCCTCAATACTTTCTCCATTAGTTCTGGTAATACCCCATATGGCCCAACATAATCATGATTTGTTTCACTATTGTTGGTGGGGGAAGATTAACAATTATCACAATTTTAGCATGATCAACCAACATTCCCTCCTTGCAGATGTGTCCCATGAAAATTACAAATGTCACACAAAATATATACTTTCGCATATTTAGCGGTATCTGATGTTATCGATATATTTCCAACATCAGTCATAGGTTTGTGATGTGGTATTTTACCAACCCATAGAAATTCCAATCGTCCATATATAGTGCCAAAATTGTTTGAATGAAATATTTAAACGTAGTGACTACTATCCTTGAGAAGATTGCAGGTGTGTTCTTGAGGCCAAATGGCATCACTGTGTACTAGAAATGTCCCCATTTCGTCACAAAAGTAGTCTTGTGTCCATATTCATGTTGATATATTTGTAACTTCAGAATGTATTCACTTGTATATCTTATGTATTGTACTCCGATGTTTATTCTGGGAAGTATCTATAATGTAATTGAGTCATGTCATGCCCCTATGTTCCTATCCATAGATTCAATAATGTAAACAAGTCATGTAAAGTCATTGAGGTTAACCTTCCATTGTAAGTTGGGGAAATATTCCCCACAATTGATTTAAGGTTAACCCTCCTTATTGATCAAGGGAAAATTCCCCACAGTTGTGGGGCACTGGGGTTATTAGAATATCCTAGAGAAGTCGGCCCTAGTGAGTTAATGCCAAGTCGAGTCATTAGTAACCTAAGTTGTGGTTAATCAAGCCTACATAACTGAGTTAGGATTAATCGAGCCTAAATAACTAGGTTAAAGGTTAAGTGAACAAAAGAATATAAATAGAGAGTGAGACTCTCTACTTATCACACACACACCCACTCACTGGGGCGCATGAGTGAGAGAGGAGAAGCTCTCTCAAGTGAGAGAGAGAGAACAAGTTGTTGGAGATCATCTTTATGTTTTTGGGTTTTATTGCTACCATTGGTGCTCATTCTATCTCTAAGGAAGTTGTGGGTTTTTCTCCTTTATGGTTTCCCCGAGAAAAATTCTTTGTGTCTCTTGTCTCTTGTGTTTATTGCTGTGCATGTTATTCTATCAGATAAGATCCTAAGATCATATTGCTTAAATGATAAAAATCTAACATGGTATCAGAGCTAACATGAGAAGAAGACATTGTGCAGCTATGGAAGGTATGGTTTCTTACTTTTTTGGTCTCTCTCCACAATCCATCGGCAAAAGCATGCTAGGATGACTCTCCATTGAAGGGCGCATCTTTTTGTCGAAGCAGAATTTGATTCTGGGCATTTTCAATTTTTGGTGCGGGAAATTAGGGCCTTTTACAGAAGATGAAATTTTGAGTGAGCCTGGCATAGGATTTCTCTCCTAATCAAAATCAAATTTTAGAGTCCTGGTTCGATATTTTTGGTTGGGTGAAACTCCGAGAAAGTCAAGCCCTAGTTTGACCCCGGGCCTGAAAAACCATAAAATACTGAAACTGATAAGTTTTGGTACATTCGCTATATCTCAAGCTTGAATAAGTCTCAGGGGATGAAACATTCACAATTCAAAGATACATTTTTGATGTACACTGTTTCCATGTTTCAGCCTCAGATTCACTATATTCTAGGAGATATGATTCCTCCAAGTTAGGGTTCCATCCTCTCCTAGGATTCCTTCCCAAACAGGACACCTGGGGAGAATTGCTATATCTCAGGCTATGAAGGTCCAAATGAAAATTTTGTAGATGTTCTAGAAAGGGCACAGAATTTAATTTCTGTGTTCAAAGTTTCAGACCTAGAAGATGAAATAGTGATACGTGGACGTCCATACAACTTCGCTATGCTAAACAGTCCTAAAAGAGGTCACCTTGGGAAAACGCTCATAAGTCCCAATTGTTGAAACCAATTATGATGAAACCTATTGTGTTGGAAAAAGGATATATGATGATACCTCAATACAAAATTTCAGACATAGAGGAGCTGTAGTTTCAGAGATACCCTAGAAACAATATCAGGAATTTCTGCAGAAGAAATTGGTAAACTAGGGCTTCCTGTTCCGAGAGTTTCCCTCCACTGTTTTCAGAAAAGGAGTACATTGGACAGCTCGACTTGAATAGGTCTATCTTTATATCCAATCATATCTGAAATATTCCAAGTTTTGAAAATTATGGTTTCTCTGACAAACCCTAGATCAGCCAGCTCTGGAACCAGGTTGGACAGCTCAAATCGGTAAGATCTAATCTTTTTCTATTTACAGTTGAGGTTCTCATTTCAAGATGACTAATCACACCATCTTGATGACAAGCTTGGTGAGGCTAAGAAATTCCAAACATGGAAGTATAGGATCTCACTATTTCTTGAAGGAAATTAATTGGACACCCAGATAAGTAGAGATGTTCCAGTTCCAGAGGGAGATGAGGCTAAAAGCCTTACACAAGAAGATCATTGTTGATTCAATCACGGATCACCTTATAGCACACATTTATTCCCTAAAGACACCTAAAGAGATATTTGATTCCTTGACCAAGCTATTTAAAGGGAAGAACATAAATCAAAAGATGAATTCAAGGAACCAGTTGAAGAATGTGAAGATCTAGAATGCTGAGACCATACAATCATACTTTACAAGGGTCTCTCAAATCAAAGAACAACCTGACGCAATAGAAGAAGAAGTGGAGAATGAAAAAGTGATGATAACCACCATGAATGGCCTCCCACGATCAAGGGATTCATTCATTCAAGGAATGTGTTCTAGAAGGAAGTGATTACTTTCAGCAGACTCTGGAAAGAGCATACAAAAGAAGAAGCTGAACTCATAATAAGAGAAGAGGAATGGGGAGAAACTGAATATCAAGCTCTCATGATTCAAAGAAGATCCCTTAAGTAATAAGGAATATGAAGGACTCAATTCTTGAAGAACCTCTTATCCATCTTGAGAATTTGGATAAGAAATGATGATGTCATGAATGAAGAAGCTGATGAAGCAGAAGGCTCAAGAAGGAGTCTACCCACGAAACAAATAAATATAAGTATTCAATTGTCATTTCATGATATTGTTATGCATTTGTTTATATTCAGTTAATGTATTATGCATGATAGAATGTTTTGATTAATGATAGTATACTACTAATACGCATGTGATGGGTAAGTAGCTCATGGTACTATACAACTCTCCATTACTACTTCTCTAGAATGAAACCTCTTTGCTGACATATTGGATTAGTGCACAATCATAATGCTATCCTGGTAGAGATGGAAGGAATCTAGAAAAGTTTCCGTAGATATGGATGAATGTTGTATTGGATAAAATAGTTGTATGGTCATATATTTATGCATAAGAATTTTCCATTATGAATATGCCTTATCAAATGTTTCTAACCATACAATTAATGCATATGACTTGTAGGAAAGATCGCGTACAATCACCTACAAGCAAACACGAATGAGACTTGTTTCGAAGAACAAGTGACGACAATTCAAGAAAGAATCCAAGATGAAGAATAATATGATGATACTTTCAAATAACATATCTCAGACATAGTGTAGTTATGTAACACTGTTGAGCGACATCATTGATGAAGAACCTTCCAAGAAGTAGCTAAGAAGAAAGGGAAGGAGTGTACCAGTTCAAGAAGAATGATGTCTAGGATGCAGTATCGAGACCTAAAGAGAAGTTCATAGTTCCATCATGCAGTAGATGGAAACATTGTGGGATACAAGGAAAGATTCATAGCATGAGGATTCTCACAGAAAGAAGGCATAAACTATGAAGGGACATTTGCAGCCACTAGAATTTAAGACACATGATAGGTAGAATCATGTGTTCAAATGAAAGAAGGCCTTGTATGAGCTCAGAAGACACCAATGGGATAACACATACATGATGAGCTTGATGAAGATCTTAACCTTTGTTACAAGGTTGAATATTAAAGCCTATAGAGGATGACAAGCTCACAGATGGGTGCGACAAGAACTTTTGAAATGGTTCAAGATAGAGGATCTTGGTATCTAGTGACCATATATGGATACATAGAATATTAGTAGCAGAGGAAGCTACTTGTTACTCTGGTACATAATGTATCAGTGCATAGAGTACGAAATATAGAGGGAGAATGATGCTCCGCTTCAAAGGGAGTGACTGTAGAAGATCCTATGGTTCGACATGGTATGACAGGATGGACAAATTACTGATGGCTCTAGGCTTTACTGAGAGTAAAGAGGATTCCAACCTTTGCTTCAATGTTGAAGGTGGCAGACCAGTGATGCTCCTGTTATATGTCGATGACTTGTTCCTGATAGAAAAGAGGAACTCATTAAAGTTGCAATAAGGAGACTTGCTGCCGAGTTCGAGATGAAGGACTTGGGTATGATGTACTTTCTAGGCATGGAGGTGTGGCAGAATGTGGATGGAATATCCCTGGGACAAGGGAAGTATGCAATAGAGATCCTGAAGAGGTTCAGGATGATGGACTACAAGGCCATGGCCACACCTATGGCATCGAACCTGAAGCTATTGAGTGTTTCTTCATCAGAGTCGATTGATGCCATGATGTATCATTAGATGATTTGTTCCTTGATGTACCTGGCGAATACAAGACTAGATATTTGCTTTTTTGTGAAAACATTGAGACATGTTCACCTAATGGTTGCAAAGCATGCAGTGAGGTACCTAAAGGGTATAGTTGAGTATGGGATCAAGTATGATACGAATTAGAAGATTAACCTGAAGGGTTATGTGGATTCAGATTGGGCAGGCAGTGCGATTATAAGAAGAGCACTTTAGGGTGTTTCTTTAGTATGAGATCAGGAGGGATCTCTTGTTTTATCAAGATGGAGTCCTACATGGCACTAAGAACAGCCGAGAGAGGAGCAGTGAAGCTCCAGTATGTGATATAGATCGAGATCTCTCAAAAGAGGGAGTTCTAGCATATCTAGTGAGACAGGTTGTCTCAGCATAAAACCTGGCGAAGCTCATAGGTTGCTCAGACGTAATCGATCATGTAGGTTGTCCTCAGATGTAATCAGTCCTAGAAAAGCTCGTAGGTTATCCTTGGACGTATCAGCCCTGATGTGATTCTATGTTAGAAATGGCTAGAGTGAAGTTTGAGTACTTTAGGGAGAATCTTGGTGTTCTCTAGATCAAGATTCCCTCCAAAGGGAAGTGATGAGTCCATGAGCCATTCTGACATGGTGGGAGGATTGGTTCCTTCCATGGTTAGATGTAAGTGCAGAGATGATTTGATATGATTGTGGGTTGTGTTACCACATGATCAATGCAAGGCCGTTCTTTGGGAGAATGGAGGACCCTGGTTAGTTACTAGGAATACTTAGCCTAGAGTTGATGGCCATTTTGATGTGACTATGGGATGTGTTCCCAGATGATCAGATGTAAGGGTAGAGCCATTCTGACATGGGGGAAGGCTGGGCCCTCCCATGGTCAGATGTAAGGGATGAGCCATTCTAACATGGAAGCATGCTAGGCCCTGCCATGGTCAGATATAAGTGTTGTGCCATTCTGACATGGGGGCAGGATGGGCCCTGCAATGGTCAGATGTAAGGGCAAGGACATTTTGACATGGGGGAAGGCTGGGCCCTCCCATGGTCAAATGTAAGGTCAGGTCCATTCTCACATGGGGGCAGGCTGGGCCCTCCCATGGAAAGATGTAAGGGTTGGGACTTTTTGACATGATGGTGGATGTGTTCCTCTCATGGTCAGATGTGAGTGGTGGGAATGCCATTCTGACATGGGGGCAGGAGGGGCCCTCCCATGGTTAGATATAAGTGTTGGGTGGGCCTTTCTAACTGGGTTAGATATGAGTGCTGAAGAAAATGAAGACCTACATGGAGACTAGGCCTACAACCAACATGAAAAAGGGTTGGCTCTATAGAACTTCCTATGACAAGAATGATTAAGAGATAGCACCAGTTGATTGAGATGGCAGAAGCAGTAATGATGATGATGATCCAATGATGATCCAGTGATTATCCAGCATTGATGATGATCCTATGATGATCCAGTGATGATTGAGCCTTGATCTAATGATCCAAACTTGATGTTGATCTTGTGATGATGATTTGATGATCTAGACTTGATGAAGATGACTTGAAGATGACTTGATGATACATATGATCCAGACTTGATGATGATCTAGAATTGATCCAGATAAGATGACTTGTGCTGATAAATTGTGTCGAGAGAATACCTTCCTAGTTAAGAGGGAGTGTTGATGTATTTGTAACTTCAGAATGTATTCACTTGTATATCTTATGTATTGTACCCCAATGTTTATTCCATTAAGTATCTGTAATGTAGTTGAGTGATGTCATGCCCCGATGTTCCTATAGGGAGATTCAATAATGTAAACAAGTCATGTAAAGTCATTGAGGTTAACCCTCCATTGTAAGTCGGGGCAATAGTCCCCATAATTGAGTCAAGGTTAACCCTCATTGATCAAGGGAAAAGTACCCATAACTGAGTCAAGTTTATCCCTCCTTATTGATCAAGGGAAAAGTCCCCGTAGTTGTGGGGCACTAAGGTTATTAGACTCTCCTAGAGAAGTCGAACTTGGTGAGTTAATGTCAAGTCGGGTCATTAGTACCTTAAGTTGTGGCTACTCAAGCCTACATAACTGAGTTAGGATTACTTAAGCCTACATAACTGGGTTAAAGGTTAAGTGAACGAAAGAATATAAATAGAGAGTGAGACTCTATATTTATCACACACACACTCACTCATTGGGGTGCATGAGTGAGAGAGAGAGAATAAGTTGTTGGAGATCATCTTTATGTTTTCGGGTTTTACTGCTGCCATTGGTGCTCATTCTATCTCTGAGGAAGTTGTGAGGTTTTCTCCTTTATGGTTTCCCCAAGGAAAATTATTTGTGTCTCTTGTCTCTTGTGTTTATTGTTGCACATGTTATTCTCTCAGATAAGATCCTAAGATCATATTGCTTAAATGATAAAAATATAACACTTCCTTTGCAATTTTTATCTGATGGTTTCCCAAAAATACATCTTTGAAAAAAAATATATCTTGTCCCCCAAATCCCTCAAGTACTTTGTCAGTAAATGGTGTTGGGAATGGATCATGGAGGCATGCATCATTTAGCTTCCGGAGGTCGACACAGATCCATATTTCTCTTGTCTTATTTTCTTGAACAACCATGGGGCTGATCCATTCGAACTCTTCCATGGGCTTGATGATTCTAGCATCCAACATCCTGTCGAGCTCAACTTTGTCTTGTTCTTTGTACCACGGGTTCAACTGATAAGGACATTGCTTTACTAGATTCACATATGGATTTAGAGGGATTTTCATGTCTCCCAAGTCCCCTGAAATCCCTTTCATATCAGCAAATAAATCCTGGAAATCATGCAGCAGATTAGTGATTTTCACCATAGTGGCTTTGTCCCAATAATATCCTACATTGGCGAACTTTGGGTCCTTTGTTGTCCCAATATTGACCTTCCGTATCTTAAGGGGTTGCTGGAATTTGTCGGTCGATATCTCCTGTGCTAGGATATCCTGACTTCCTTCGGATTTTGCATATTAATACTCCTTAGGTCATCCCCATCACCAGGTTCTCCTGTCACATTGTAACATTCTGTCGTCAACTGTGTTGCTGGTGTTTCATGCGATTATGTAGGAAATTCCATTGGAAATATTTCCAAGATGACATTTTGGATGTGTTGAAGTGTGATATGTATTACTGGGTCAGCATTCACAAAACTGAAAGGGTGAATGAAGCAGATGGTCAAGTCTTCCCATGTTGTAATCTCCCTTCATAGTTCTACTGATATGTACCATTGTCAAAACATCTCATCCAACGTATGGAAAAAAGCATGTACCCCTTCGTCCTTTAGTCTTGACACCCATACGATCTGACGTGCAACTAGATGATCACTGGGATCATTCCTTCCATCATACTTCTCTCCCTGGTAGTGATCTGTTACCCCAAATCGAACTTCCACCCATATGCAACATATTAGCCAACCGTTGATTCAGTTTTTATGCCTCACCCACCATATTGCTCGAGTGGCCTTCAATGCTTCCTCCAATACCAACATTCATTGAGGTTCTGATACTTTTTCCTCAAATTTGTTGATAAACTCAGTCAATTTGGGTATCCCTTCATATGTTGATAGCTCGATAACCTCCCTTGCTATCCAGGACAGCGGCTGAGTGACTCTCCCACATTTTCATACCGATACTTCATGTAGTCAATTTTGCTGATTATCCAGTGCATCATTAGAATCCGATGGCGCAAAGCTAGTACTTCTCCAACCTAGATCCCCATCCGCGATGAGATGGATGTAATCCGATGTGATATTGGATGCATGATCCCATCCTCCCATGACTTCCTTCTTTACTGGTTCGACGTATCTTAATCATTCACTCGGGTCCAATGGGAAAATGATATGCATGTCACGATTCTCAAAAGTCATAACTGTCACATACCCCAATTTTGCAAAAACAATTTTATATTATTTGAGGACAATATGTTAAATTTTATGCTAAGTTGTAATTGATGACTTAGTAGGGTCAAGGATATTTAATGTAAATTCTGAATATTTTATTTATAAATAAATAAAGGAGGAGACAACAGCTTAGGAGAGCTGTTAAAAGAGTGTTTACTGGTCAAATTGGTGGAGTCTGGGTGGAGAGCAAACTGACATGTGGCAGCATCCTCAAACCACTTCCAACTGTTGTAGGTGGGAACTTCCCTACATTTGTGGTCATCATTCCCCAAGAAAGTGGAATCAGAGTAGGTGGCTCAATTAATGAAAACTGACCCAAAAGACATAGGAAATATTTATAAAAATTCCCATTGAAGAGAGCTGAGGCTGCTCATTCTAGAGAAGTGATCATTCAGGTTGAATGAATGTACTTAAGAGAAATTCAATGGAAGGGAAATTTGGAAAGTGTTTGATGGGATAACTATTGATTGATCTAGTGCAGCTTTTAAGTTGAATATCATACTGCTGAGAGCAGAGTATTTTACTGAGGTATTGAACTAGTCAATTGAAAAAGGGTTCTACTGTTTGCATTCTTCACCAGTTCTCATCCAAGAAGACGAGGAACAGGCTCAGGGGTCTTGAGTAAGCGTTGTTTGAGCACTCTCCATGAGATTGGTAGGGAGGAACGACCTCCTAAAGTTGTTGTCGTTTGTCCTCAACAGGTTATATGTTATTTTATTTTACTGTGTTAGTTAAATAAATATTAGTTTGACTGCTATGTGAATGTTAAAAGTTTGGAGTTGATGAAATGCTAGATTTATTAATTCTTATTAGATTGTTATAGAAATGATAGTGGTTTAGAGAATTAATGAAATAGATTGAAAATAAATTTCTACACTGTGTTTTTCCCCACCTGGAAACTAGGTCGTACTCTAGCACAGTTAGAATGTTTTAGGTGGATGAAAGGATTATTAAGAGAATGAAAATAGCAAATAGGATCTTGTATCTGTAGATAGCAGAGTAAATTTATTTCAATGTTCTAAATATTAGGAAAACAGTGTTATGGTTGATTTGTGTTTGTTTTTTTTACTATAGTATAACTAAATAAAATGCAGGAAAAGAAATAGTAACTACACTAGAGTTATAGTAAGAGTATACTGATACAAATAGAAGTTATAGAAGATACTGATACATTATATCTTATAAACTAATTACTAAATTCTAAACCTTTACTTAAAAATAAACCAAATTAGGGTTATTTATATAAACCCTTATTCTGTGAAAAATAAATAGAGTTCCAAGGTTAACCCTCTATTCTTACAAATTTTCTGAATAACTATAATCTACAGAATAGTAAATGGAATAAATGTAAATATAAATATTAAACTAAATAAAACTAAGAATTGCATAATTAGGAACTAATTAATTTAAAAAAATAGGCTTATAACCTGTGAAGGAAAAACCTGAGGGTCGAAACCCTAACATTTAATTTATCTATTATAAATTAATTTATTTAAGTTTGAATCCATTTACATTGATAACTATGTAAATAAACTTTACAAGAATATTACAATTCATACTTTAGATTGTTTACAATCTTTTCTTAAGACAAATATCTTTTATAAACAAGCAATATAAGTTTACAGTTAATAGGTTAATATACCATCACACACCTGTAATATCCAAACTGAAATAACAAGAAGCAGAGTCTAAGTAATAATTAATTGAAGAACATATTTAGACGAGGGTTTCATTTCTAGTAAACCCTAGCTATTATATTTTGGACAAGTAAGTATAAAATTATAAATTTTACATTACGATTGAGCTACAGTATTTATATTAACAATATTGACTTACAAAAAGATATCTTAAACAATAAATCTCCTCAATGATAGTTGAAGAAGGAAAAACTCTAATTACACAGTATCATAATTTACAAGGTTACAAAATCATTGCAAAAATGAGACAGAGCTCAAAGTTAAAATCCTTTTTAAAAACCAATTGTATTACATTGTAGGGTCGTAAGGATAAAAACTTAACCAAATATATAACACAGCTCAAAGGCCGATATCACCCAGCAGCATAGCGAGGGCTTGTAAATAAAAACTGGAAAACAACTTATTAAAACCTCATATCTAACGAAGAAACCAGATAGGATTCCAAGCACTGTGTTTCTCCTTCAACAACCCTCTTTTCAAGTAGGGTAAAACCCATTTTGAACTTAGGGCTTACCGGTTGGGCCATGAGTCCACTGAAGATGACCATCATTTTCTTTTCACCAAAGCTTGGAGCTGTCATGGGTTCCTGCATTTAGCACATTACCAAAAGTCAGTATAATCATCAACTTCTAATCACTTAAACCCTAACTGTGTTATTATATAAACAAAGGATTTACTCATACTAATATTTGAGTTGTATTTACCTGTAAATAGAAGAGTTGTCAAGCAACGAAGAGGCTGTCACCAACTTTGCGATATACACATAGGATTTTTCGAACCCTACGTCGACCATGGAGTAAAAAAAGTGACAAAGAAGCTTAAGCTTCACAAAGTCGTGACAGGCCATGAGAAGAACAGGACTAAGCTATGGACAGGCCAAGAGCCAAACACAAAAACAAGTAACCACTCATGCTGTAAGTTTCACAACCACGAAGGTTTGGAAATCAAAGACTGAGTTTTGGAAACTACGGAAACATCAAACAAAAGATTTGGAGCAAGCAAGTAGAGGAACAACCTCCCATGGCTGCCATGGAAACTACACAGAGCAGCCCACAGGCCAGCGAAAACCTCGAAGGTAAATGACAAGCGAATAGGGTTTCCAGGTCTTTTTAAGTCACCAATGCATGGATGAGAGGTGACCACATGCCCTCCAAATCTTTTAACAATGCAAGGGTTGAATTCTATAGTTCATCTGCATTCAATGATCAAATTATTGTTGCAATATTCAGTAAACAATTATGCAATCAACTATTGGAATGGATATATATGTTCATGAAGAGAAACATAAACTTTATTCAATAGTTTCAAGGTCTGTGATATATTATTAAAAATGATTCATGTCGTTGACCATAGAGTAAGGTCGTGAAAAACTTGCCATGGTAATATCCCAAGGTCGACCATAGCATAAACTATTCCATTAACAATTCATTTGATACTATGCAAAACGACTTAAAATATTTACATATTATTGAAGCTTAAATGATGTTATTTTGAAATCGATGGTTTAAAGTTAGTAGAATTGCTAGTAACTATCATATGTCATTTGACTATGGAGTAAAAGTGTTTTTAAAAATGACAATAAACAATGTCAAGGATAAACCTTAGTGTAACCCTTTACAAGTAATGTTTTGTATGATCGACTTGCTAATAACAATAATAATGAAGCTTATAGTTACAAAATCAATAGTGCGTAATTGGTTCTAATATAATATAGGAGTTTTTTAATGTCTCATTGATATAGACCTTAGAATAGAAGTTCTAGGTAGTAAAATATACCATAGTAGTTAGAATACACTAGAACTTATTTTGAGTGAGGCATCTTGGTAATAATAATTTTACTATGGTAAAAGCCTTGCACAAGGGTTACACGTTATAGGAATACAATGATAATGTGCTTACCTATGATTTAAACTTTATAAAAATGGTGGTAGGAAGTATTCTATCTAAGAGACGTTGTATTTAGTTATAAGCACCTAATTTACAATGTCATGGAAATTTCTAGATAGAATATTTCTACAGGATGCAATTAACATTGATATTGGCACACTATAAAGTAAGATGGTATTGTACATAGTTACAATAATTCATGCAGCAAGCAATGATTCAAGTACTAAAGTTCATAACTTGAGGATTAGTAATTTCACATACAAGCTACAGGTTGATAAATTCCATGACTAGTAAGATAGAGACGAAGTAGAAACCTTGTACTCTATTGGAAATCTTTACTATCAAGATTGATAGAAGTACTTCCATGAATAAAAAGGCAGTACGGATGAATATAACATTAGCATTATAAGCATATTAAAATAGAAGTAAATTTAAAATGAAGAACATGAGCTCTAAGCTCTCTGTAAATATCTTTTGCTTCGTTAAGTAGAATAAAGATAACGATATTTATATCTGAACTTAAATACGGTCTGAGAAAAACAAAGTGTAAAGAAAACAAATACGTTACCTCATTAGAGCTTGCGAAAGAATAATCAGTTTGTTTACTAGCATATTAACATGCAACATAATTACTTCTTACTACCTTATGAATTAATTTCTACTTGATCGATCGTTACCTGTTGAACCTGTAAGAACCAGTAGTTCATCTGCGTTAGCATAAATGCTAAGTAAGCCCAAGTATTCAAAGATAGATTTCACCTACTTTCCAAAAGAAAACTTGTTAGTAAAACTAAAATAAAGATGAATGCAGGTCAATCTTACATACATTATGAAAATGAAATCTGTATTAGTTATCGTAATATGAAACTGATTAATACTAAATGTTAGACTGTTTCATTTTCCGCTAACCGCTAGTAGTTAGTAAACTGCGTATTCAGACATTTTATGTTATCTTAACAATTTTAAATTTTTATGAAATTTTGTGGTTTTGACATGTGGTATCAGAGCACAAGGTTCAAATACTAGGCCTTGATGAAGCTCAACTTGCTTTTATGAAACAGTGTATTAAATATTTTTGCTAATGTTGTTTTCTTTTAATGTTATTCAACAAAGAAATTTGTTTCTGAGTTTAACAATAGGTATGGAAATAATGGAGGAATATGCGGAAGAGGAATCTCCCTTTATTGAACAAGAAAACTTACAAAGAGAACCTATACAGGAAGACATAACCACTAATTCCTCAGAACTTTTACAAATAGTAAAAGAATTAAAATCTGAAATGGAATCTGTCAAAAAGAGAAATGAGAGGATTTTGAGAGCTCAGGAGGAGCTGAATCAGATCCTAATAGAAATATTTCATGTTGAGGGAAGGGGTAAAAGAGCTGATTCAGAAGATATAAGTTACCAACATATGTATAAAAAGGCTAAACAGACTAAAAATGAAAGCAACTCATCTTCAGAAGTATTTGGTGATCAACATAATTTTCATTCCACTAGTGATAGTAGTGATGACAACCATTATACTAAAAAGAGAAAATATAAACCTTATGAGGAAATTTCTAGAGAGTTTAAAACAATCAAACCACCAACATTCAATGGGGAAACTGAAAAGGGGGAGGAAGCAGAATTCTGGTTATCTGGGATGAAGAAGTACTTCCAGATATATAACTATTCTAATGAATTAAAGGCTAGAATGGCTATCTATAATCTTTCTGGGAAAGTTGATATATGGTGGCAAGATTTAAAGAGAGTGAAAGGAATAAAAGAAAAGAATGTAAATTGGAGTACCTTCAAGATGTACTTTAATTTTTTTTTTATCTGAGCAGTACTATGAAGAAAGAGCAAAAGAATTCTGTGAGCTTAAACTAGGTACAATGACTATGAAAGATTTAAACAACAAGTTTTTAAGTCTACTTAGGTATGTGCCATACCTTGTAGATGAAAAACCGAAGGTACAACGATTCCTCAGCTGTTTACCTTATCACATAAAGGATAGGATTGAGTATGACAATCCAAAAATTCTAGAAGAAGCTATGAGGAAAGGCAATTTCCGTTATGAACAGAACCGAAAAAAAGAGAGCATGGCCAACTAGAAGGCAAAAAAGAATAATAATAATTATGATCAAAAGAAGAAGGAGTTTGTGCCCAATCAGAATTCTAAAAATAATAAGGCCAAAAATTTTACTAACAAGAATTTCCAAGGGAATAAGAATAATTCACCAAGCAATCAGAACAATCAAAAGGGTAAAGAGTTTGCTAATAATCATGGAAATTACACAAAGAAATTTGAATGCAAAGAACCCATAAAGTGATGTAAGTGTAATGGCCCACATTATGCCTTAGTCTATCCTAATCGAAAAAAGACTATCAATAATATCCATATAATACAGGAGGAGATGACTGTTGGAGATTTAGTGAGGACTATGCCCAGGATCAATGTAGCCTTGGAGAATTGAGAGGAAGACTATCAAACTTCCATGGTGGAAGTATAAGGTAAGATAATCCAAACCCCTATAGCTATTTTAATTGATCCAGGAGCTAGTCTAAGTTATATTTCACCTGAATTGGTAGAAAAATATAAGTTGCCTATTGAAAAATTTGAAAGTTCTTGGTTGGTTCAGTTAGCCACTGGTGCAAAAAGGAAGGTAACTTGTTTTGTAAAGAAATGTGCAGTAGTTATGGATCAATTTGAAACTTTTGTAAAGCTTAATGTATTGCCTCTTGGTTCTTACGACCTACTAATTGGTATGGATTGGTTAGAGAAACATAGGGTGATCTTAAACTGTTATGATAAAACCTTTACTTGTATAAATAATGATGGAAAATCAATAAGTGTAAAAGGAATCCATAGGAAAACAACCATAAGGCAGATTTCTGCTCTGCAGCTTAAAAGAGCTATTAGGAAAGGTTGTAAGACTTATGCAGTAACAGTAACTAATGAGAAAAATTTATATAGTACAGATAAATTAAAATTGGAGGATATACTAGTTTTAAAAGAGTATGCAGATGTATTTCTGGAAGAGATTCCGGGACTGCCTGCAAAAAGGGAACTAGATTTTACCATTGAGCTGGTACCGGGTGCAGTACCCTGCTCAAAGGCCCCTTATCGAATGAACATACTTGAACTTAATGAACTAAAGTCACAATTAAAAGAACTTATTGACAAGAAATATATACGACCCAATGTGTCTCCCTGGGGGGCACCTGTCATCTTCATTAAGAAAAAGGACAGAACTATGTGACTTTGCATAGATTACCGTCAGTTGAATAAGATGACTATTAAAAATAGGTACCCATTGCCTCGCATAGATGATCTGTTTGATCAACTACGAGGAGCTACGGTGTTTTCAAAAATTGATTTAAGGTCTGGATATCACCAAGTCAGGATTAAAGATGAAGACATCTCTAAAACAACTTTTAGGACTCGATATGGCCATTACGAGTTTGTTTTCATGCCATTCGGGCTTACTAATTCCCCAGCTATTTTCATGTGTTTAATAAACAACGTGATGCATAAATATCTGGACAAGTTTGTGGTCATGTTTATCGACGACATATTAATCTATTCGAAATCTAAAGAAGAACATAAGGAACATTATTTTTTTTTTTTGCAAGAGTTACGAGATCATCAACTCTTTGCAAATTTTAGTCAATGCAATTTCTTTAAGGATAAAATCTAGTACTTAGGTCATGTGGTGACTAAGGAAGGAATTTCGGTAGATCCCGAAAAGATAAAGGTGATTGAAGAGTGGCTAGTTCCTAAAGATGTAACTAATGTTCGATCCTTCATGGGAATTACCGGTTATTACCGAAGGTTCATTAAAAGTTTTTCAAGAATTACAAATCTGATAACTTCTTTGTAGAAGAAGGGAAAGAAATTTGATTGGAATAAGAAGTGTGAGGATAGTTTTAAAAAGTAAAATTTTTTATTAACCAGCACACCTATTTTAAGAATAGCTGATCCAAATAAAGATTTTGTAGTCTGTACTGATGCTTGCAATGATGGTTTAGGCGGAGTATTGACTCAAGAAGGGCATGTTATCACTTATGAATCTAGGAAATTAAAAATTCATGAAAAGAATTATGTGACTTATGATTTGGAATTAGCTACTGTTATACATGCTCTAAAGATATGGCGTCATCATTTAATTGGAAGAAAATTTATTCTAATGACTGATAATAAAGGACTAAAATATCTTTTAGATTAGCCTAACCTGAATGCTAGACAAGCTAGGTGGCTAGCTTTTCTAAGTGAGTATGATTTTGAAATTCAGCACATTAAAGGGAAAGAAAATAAAGTTGCTGATGCATTAAGTAGAAATGCACAACTAAACTTTGCAGTAGTTATCAACACTTATACAACAGATCTGGAAGAACAGCTTAAAGCAGGGTTAGAACAAGATGAAATTTACCAAAATTTACAAGCAAAAATGAAATAAAATCCAACAGAAAGTTTAAGTAAAGGGTACAGCTTGAATGATAAAGGATTTTTACTGTATAAAGATAGAATGTATGTACCTAATGTACCTTAAGTTAAGTTAACAATTTTAGATGAAATCCATAAAACTCCATACTCAAGCCATCCGGGTTATCAAAAGACTATAACTATGTTAAGAAAAGAATATTTTTGGCCAAACATGAAGACTGAACTGGAAGAATATATCGATGTTTTGAATGTCAGCAAGTAAAAATTGAACATCAACACCCAACTAGATTACTTCAGCCATTTCCCATTCCTAGCTGGAAATGAGAGATAATTAGTCTTGATTTTGTTACTAGACTGCCCAAAAATAAGAATTTAAATGATTCTATAATGCTAGTAGTTGACAAATTGAGTAAAGCAGGCCACTTTATACCTGTTAAAAATACATATAAAGCTGCAAACATAGCTGATATCTTTTTAAAGCAAATTTTCTGACTACATGGGATACCGAAAGTTATAATCTCAGATCGAGACCCTAAATTTACAGGTAACTTTTGGAAATATTTGTTTAAAGGGTTAAACACTACACTAAATTTTAGTACTTCGTTCCATCCTCAAACTGATGGACAGACTGAAAGAGTAAACCAAGTACTGGAAGATTTACTAAGCATGTATGTAAAGGATCAACCAGGTAAATGGGAGGATTATTTGCATCTGGTGGAATTTGCTTATAATAATAATTATCAAGCTTCAGCTAGATTTAGTCCTTTTGAAATCTTGTATGGAAGGAAGTGTAACACTCCTATTTATTGGAGTAATACAGTGGAAATATTAGTATTAGGTCCTGAACTATTGAAAGAAATGGAAGAAATTGTAAAGCAGGTGCAAGGTAATCTGAAAACTGCGCAAGATCGACAGAAAAGTCAAGCAGACCTTAAAAGAACTCCAAAATAGTTTCAGGTAGGTGAACATGTGTTCATCAAGGTGAGACCCAAAGAGAGCTCTCTGAGGGTGGTTAGTTGTGCCAAACTAGCACCTCGTTACTGTGGTCCATTTGAAATACTGTCTAGGATTGGACAGGTAGCTTATCAATTAGCATTACCACCGAATTTAAGAGTTTAGTAATGTTTTTCACATTTCTGTATTAAAGAAATATGTTCATGATGCTACTCATGTTCTTAACTGGAATGATGTACAGGTGGAACCAGAAGGATATTTTCTGGTGCAACCAGACTGTATCCTCGGGCAAAGGGAGATCACACTTTGGAACCACACCATTGGCCAGGTGAAGGTGCAATGGAAGCACCTTAGTCCATAGGAAGCCACCTGGGAATTGGAAAGTAATATACAGGATGCATATCCAATTCTGATCTAGGGGAATTCTGAGGATGACGAATAAATAACATTGAGGACGATGTTATAATTTAAGGGGGTGTGTATTTCACATACCCCAATTTTGCAAAAACAATTTTATATTATTTGAGGACAATATGTTAAATTTTATGCTAAGTTGTAATTGATTACTCAGTAGGGTCAATGACATTTAATGTAAATTCCAAATATTTTATTTATAAATAAATAAAGGAGGAGACAACAGCTTAGGAGAGCCGTTAAAAGAGTGTTTATTGGTCAAATTGGTGGAGGAGACTGGGTGGAGAGAAAACTGACATGTGGCAGCATCCTCAAACCACTTCCAACTATTGCAGGTGGCAACTTCCCTACATTTGTGGTCATGATTCCCCAAGAAAGTGGACTCAAAGCAGGTGGCTCAATTAATGAAAACTGACCCAAAAGACCTAGGCAATCTTTATAAAAATTCCCATTGAAGAGAGCTGAAGCTGCTCATTCTAGAGAAGTGATCATTGAGGTTGAATGAATGTACTTCAGAGAAATTCAATAGAAGGGAAATTTGGAAAGTGTTTGAGGGGATAACTGCTGATTGATCTAGTGCAGCTTTTAAGCTGAAGATCATACTGCTGAGAGCAGAGTATTTTACTGAGGTATTGAACTAGTCAGTTAACAAAGGGTTCTACTGTTTGCATTCTCCACCAGTTCTCAACCAAGAAGACCAGGAAGAGGCTCAGGGGTCCTGAGGAAGCATTGTTTGAGCGCTCTCCAGGAGATTGGTAGGGAGGAACAACCTCCTAAAGGTGTTGTCATATGTCCTCAACAGGTTCTATGTTATTTTATTTTACTGTGTCAGTTAAATAAATCTTAGTTTGACTACTATGTGAATGTTAAAAGTTTAGAGTTGATGAAATGCTAGATTTAGTAATTCTTATTAGATTGTTATAGAAATAATAGTGGTTTAGAGAACTAATGAAATAGATTGAAAATAAATTTCTACACTATGTTTCCCCCCACCTGGGAACCAGGTCATACTCTAGCACAGTTAGAATGTTTTAGGTGGATGAAAGGATCCTTAAGAATATGAAAATAGCAGATACGATCTTGTATCTGTAGATAGCAGAGTAAATTTATTTCAATGTTTTAAATATTAGGAAAATAATGTTATGGTTCATTTGTGTTTGCTGTTTTTATTTAGTATAACTAAATAAAATGCAGGAAAAGAAATAGTAACTACACTAGAGTTATAGTAAGAGTATACTGATACAATAGAAGTTATAGAAGATAACGGTTATTAACCACACATTATATCTTATAAACTAATTACTAAATTCTAAACCTTTACTTAAAAATAAACTAGATTAGGGTTATTTATATAAACCCTTATTTTGTGAAAAATAAATAGAGTTCCAAGGTTAACCCTCTATTCTTACAGAGTTTCTGAATAACTATAATCTACATAATAGTAAATGGAATAAATGTAAATATAAATATTAAACTAAATAAAACTAAGAATTGAATAATTAGGAACTAATTAATTTAAACAAACAGGCTTATAACCTGTGAAGGAAAAACTCAAGGGTTGAAACCCTAACATTTAATTTATCTATTATAAATTAATTTATTTAATTTTTAATCCATTTACATTGATAACTATGTAAATAAACTTTACAAGAAGATTACAATGCATACTTTAGACGGTTTACAGTCTTTTCTTAAGACAAATATCTTTTATAAACAAGCTAGATAAGTTTACAGTTAACAGGTTAATATACCATCACACACCTGTAATGCCAAATTGAAGTAACAAGAAGCAGAGCCTGAGTAATAATTAATTGAAGAACATATTTAGACAAGGTTTTCATTTCAAGTAAACCGTAGCTATTCTATTCTGGACAAGTATAAAATTATAAATTTTACATTACAACTGAGCTACAGTCTTTATATTAACAATATTTACTTACAAAATGATATATTAAACAGTAAATCTCCTCACTGACAGTTGAAGAAGGAAAAATCCTAATTACATAGTATGATAATTTACAAGGTTACAAAATCATTGCAAAAATGAGACAGAGCTCGAAGTTAAAATCCTTTTTAAAAACCAACTGTATTACATTGTAGGGCCATAAGGCTAAAAACTTAACCAAAATACATAACACAGCTCAAAGGCCGGTATCACCTAGCAGCATAGCGAGGGTTTGTAAATAAAAACTGGAAAACAACTTATTAAAACCTCCTATCTAACAAAGAAATCGGACAGGCTTCCAAGCACTGTGTTTCTCCTTCAACAACCCTCTTTGCAAGTAGGGTAAAAGCCATTTTGAACTTAGGGCTTACCGGTTGGGCCACGAGTCCACTAAAGATGGCCATCGTTTTATTTTTACCAAAGATTGGAGCTATCATGGGTTCCTGCATTTAGCACATTACCGAAAGTCTGTATAATGCTTAACTTCTAATTGCTTAAACCCTAATTGTGTTATTATATAAACAAAGGATTTACTCACACTAAGAGTCGAGTTGTATTTACCTGTAAATAGAGGAGTTGTCGAGCAACGAAGAGGTTGTCACCAGCTTCACAATATACACATAGGAGTTTCTGAACCCTATGCCGACCGTGGAGTAAAAATAGTGAAAAAGAAGCTTAAGCTTCACAAAGTCGTGACAGGCCACGAGAAGAACATGACTGAGCTATGGACAGGGCGAGAGTCAAACACAAAAACAAGTAACCACTCGTGCTGTAAGGTTCACAACCACGAAGGTTTGGAAATGAAAGGCTGAGTTTTATAAACTACAACAACATCAAACAAAATATTTGGAGTAAGAAAGCAGAGGAACAGCCTCCCATGGCTGCCATAGAAACTACACAAAGCAGCCCGTAGGCCAGCGAAAACCTCAGAGGTAAATGACAAGCGAATAGGGTTTCCAGGTCTTTTTAAGTCACCAATGCATGGATGAGAGCTGACCATGTTCCCTTCAAATATTTTAACCATGCAAGGGTCTAAGTCTATAGTTCATCTGCGTTCAAGGGAGATCACACTTCAGAACCACACCATTGGCCAGGTGAAGGTGCAATGGAAGCACCCTAGTCCAGAGGAAGCCACCTGGGAATTGGAAAGTAAAATGCGGGATGCATATCCAATTCTGTTCTAGGGGAATTATGAGGATGACGAATAAATAACATCGAGGACGATGTTATAATTTAAGGGGGTGTGTATGTCACATACCCCAATTTTGCAAAAACAATTTTATATTATTTGAGGACAATATGTTAAATTTTATGCTAAGTTGTAATTGATGACTCAGTAGGGTCAATGACATTTAATGTAAATTCTGAATATTTTATTTATAAATAAATAAAGGAGGAGACAACAGCTTAGGAGAGCTGTTAAAAGAGTGTTTACTGGTCAAATTGGTGGAGGAGACTGGGTGGAGAGAAAACTGACATGTGGCAGCATCCTCAAACCACTTCCAACTATTGCAGGTGGCAACTTCCCTACATTTGTGGTCATTATTCCCCAAGAAAGTGGAATCAAAGCAGGTGGCTCAATTAATGATAACTGACCCAAAAGACCTAGGAAATCTTTATAAAAATTCCCATTGAAGAGAGTTGAAGCTGCTCATTCTAGAGAAGTGATCATTGAGGTTGGATGAATATACTTCAGAGAAATTCAATAGAAGGGAAATTTGGAAAGTGTTTGAGGGGATAACTGCTGATTGATCTAGTGCAGCTTTTAAGCTGAAGATCATACTGCTGAGAGCAGAGTATTTTACTGAGGTATTGAACTAGTCAGTTAACAGAGGGTTCTACTGTTTGCATTCTCCACCAGTTCTCAACCAAGAAGACCAGGAAGAGGCTCAGGGATCCTGAGGAAGCATTGTTTGAGCGCTCTCTAGGAGATTGGTAGGGAGGAACAACATCCTAAAGGTGTTTTCGTATGTCCTCAATAGGTTCTATGTTATTTTATTTTACTGTGTCAGTTAAATAAATCGTAGTTTGACTACTATGTGAATGTTAAAAGTTTAGAGTTGATGAAACGCTAGATTTAGTAATTCTTATTAGATTGTTATAGAAATAATAGTGGTTTAGAGAATTAATGAAATCTATTGAAAATAAATTTCTACACTATGTTTCCCCCCACCTGGGAACCAGGTCATACTCTAGCACAGTTAGAATGTTTTAGGTGGATGAAAGGATCCTTAACAGAATGAAAATAGCAGATATGATCTTGTATCTGTAGATAGCAGAGTACATTTATTTCAATGTTTTAAATATTAGGAAAATAGTGTTATGGTTCATTTGTGTTTGCTGTTTTTACTTAGTATAACTAAATAAAATGCAGGAAAAGAAATAGTAACTACACTAGAGTTATAGTAAGAGTATACTGATACAATAGAAGTTATAGAAGATAACACTTATTAAACACACATTATATCTTATAAACTAATTACTAAATTCTAAACCTTTACTTAAAAATAAACTAGATTAGGGTTATTTATATAAACCCTTATTTTGTGAAAAATAAATAGAGTTCTAAGGTTAACCCTCTATTCTTACAGATTTTCTGAATAACTATAATCTACATAATAGTAAATGGAATAAATGTAAATATAAATATTAAACTAAATAAAACTAAGAATTGAATAATTAGGAACTAGTTAATTTAAACAAACAGGCTTATAGCCTGTAAAGGAAAAACCTAAGGGTTGAAACCCTAACATTTAATTTATCTATTATAAATTAATTTATTTAATTTTTAATCCATTTACATTGATAACTATGTAAATAAACTTTACAAGAAGATTACAGTGCATACTTTAGACTGTTTACAGTCTTTTCTTAAGACAAATATCTTTTATAAACAAGCTAGATAAGTTTACAGTTAACAGTTTAATATACCATCACACACCTGTAATAGCCAAATTGAAGTAACAAGAAGCAGAGCCTGAGTAACAATTAATTGAAGAACATATTTAGACAAGGTTTTCATTTCAAGCAAACCGTAGCTATTCTATTCTGGACAAGTATAAAATTATAAATTTTACATTACGACTGAGATACAGTCTTTATATTAACAATATTTACTTACAAAAAGATATATTAAACAGTAAATCTCCTCACTAGTAGTTGAAGAAGGAAAAACCCTAATTACACAGTATGATAATTTACAAGGTTACAAAATCATTGCAAAAATGAGACAGAGCTCAAAGTTAAAATCCTTTTTAAAAACCAACTGTATTACATTGTAGGGCCATAAGGCTAAAAACTTAACCAAAATACATAACACAGCTCAAAGGCCGATATCACCCAGCAGCATAGCGAGGGTTTGTAAATAAAAACTGGAAAAAAACTTATTAAAACATCCTATCTAAGAAATAAATCGGACAGGCTTCCAAGCACTGTGTTTCTCCTTCAACAACCCTCTTTGCAAGTAGGGTAAAAGCCATTTTGAACTTAGGGTTTACCGGTTGGGCCATGAGTCCACTAAAGATGGCCATCGTTTTATTTTTACCAAAGCTTGGAGCTATCATGGGTTCCTGCATTTAGCACATTACCGAAAGTCTGTATGATGCTTAACTTCTAATTGCTTAAACCCTAATTGTGTTATTATATAAACAAAGGATTTACTCACACTAAGAGTCGAGTTGTATTTACCTCTAAATAGAGGAGTTGTCGAGCAACGAAGAGGCTGTCACCAGCTTTGCAATATACACACAAGATTTTCTGAACCCTATGCCAACCGTGGAGTAAAAATAGTGAAAAAGAAGCTTAAGCTTCACAAAGTCGTGATAGGCCATGAGAAGAACAGGACTGAGCTATGGATAGGCCGAGAGTCAAACACAAAAACAAGTAACCAATCGTGCTGTAAGGTTCACAACCATGAAGGTTTGGAAATGAAAGACTAAGTTTTATAAACTACAACAACATCAAACAAAATATTTGGATTAAGCAAGCAGAGGAACAGCCTCCCATGGCTGCCATAGAAACTACACAAAGCAACCCGTAGGCCAGCGAAAACCTCAGAGGTAAATGACAAGCGAATAGGGTTTCTAGGTCTTTTTAAGTCACCAATGCATGGACGAGAGGTGACCATGTTCCCTCCAAATATTTTAACCATGCAAGGGTCTAAGTCTATAGTTCATCTGTGTTCAATGATCAAATTATTGTTGCAATATTTAGTAAACAATTATGTAATCAACTATTGGAATGGATATATATGTTCATGAAGGGAAACATAAACTTTATTTAATAGTATCGAGGTCTGTGATATATGATTAACAATGATTCATGTCGTTGACCATAGAGTAAGGTCGTGAAAACCTTGCCATGGTGATATCCCAAGGTCGACCATAGCATAAACTATTCCATTAACAATTCGTTTGATACTATGCAAAACGACTTAAAATATTTACATATTATTGAAGCTTAAATGATATTATTTTGGAATCGATGGTTTAAAGTTAGTAGAATTGCTAGTAACTATCATATGTCATTTGACTATGGAGTAAAAGCATTTTTAAAAATGACAATAAACAATGTCAAGGATCAACCTTAGTGTGACCATTTACAAGCAATGTTTTGTATGATCGACTTGCTAATAACTATAATAATGAACCTTATTATTAGTTACAAAATCAATAGTGTGTAATTGGTTCTTATAGAATATAGGAGTTTTTAATGTCTCATTGATATATACCCTAGAATAGAAGTTCTAGGCAGTAAAATATACCATAGTAGTTAGAATACACTACAACTTATTTTGAGTGAGGCATCTTGGTAATAATAATTTTACTATGGTAAAAACCTTGCACAAGGGTTATACATTATAGGAATACAATGATAATGTGCTTACCTATGATTTAAACTTTATAAAAATGGTGGTAGGAAGTATTCTATTTAAGAGACGTTGTATTTAGTTATAAGAACCTAATTTACAATGTCATGGAAATTTCCAGATAGAAGATTTCTACAGGATGCAAGTAACATTGATATTGTCATACTATAAAGTAATATGCTATTGTACATAGTTACAATAATTCATGCAGCAAGAAATGATTCAAGTACTAAAGTTCATAACTTGAGGATTAGTAATTTCACATACAAGCTACAAGTTGATAAATTCCATGACTAGCAAGATAGAGGCGAAGTAGAAAAATTGTACTCTATTGGAAATCTTTACTATCAAGATTGATAGAAGTACTTCCATGAATAAAAAGGCAGTATGGATGAATATAACGTTAGCGTTATAAGCATATTAAAATAGAAGTAAATGTAAAACGAAGAACATGAGCTCTAAGCTCTACTTCGCTAAGTGGAACAAAGATAACGATCTTTATATCTGAACGTAAATACGGTTTGAGAAAAACAAAGTCTAAAGAAAACAAATACGTTACGTCATCAGAGCTTGCTAAAGAATAATCAGTTTATTTACTAGCATATTAACATGCAACAAATTACTTCTTACTACCTTATGAATTAACTTCTACTTGATCGATCATTACCTGTTGAACCTGTAAGAACCAGCAGTTCATCTGCGTTAGCATAAATGCTAAGTAAGCCCAAGTTTTCAAAGATAGATTTCACCTACTTGCCAAAAGTAAACTTGTTAGTAAAACTAAAAGAAAGATGAATGCAGGTCAATCTTACATACGTTATGAAAATGAAAGTTGTATTAGTTATTGTAATATGAAACTGATTAATACTAAATGTTAGACTGTTTCATTTTCTGCTAACCGCTAGCAGTTAGTAAACTATGTATTCAGAAATTTTATGTTATCTTAAAAATTTTAAATTTTTATGAAATTTTGGGGTTTTGACAATAGATCTCTTCTTGAAGTCGATAACCTCTATATTTTCATCAGCCCATCCAATTTTTGATGTATTTATAACTTTGGAATGTATTCACTTGTGTATATTATATTGTACCTCGATGTTCCTATCGAGAGAATCATTTATATTTCATTGTATCCGATGTTCCTATCAAGAGAGTCATTAATATAATAAAGTCATGTAAAGTTAATGAGGTTAACCCTCCGTTGTAAGTTGGGGAAATAGTCCCCACAATTGAGTTAAGGTTAACCCTCCTTGTTGATCGAAGGGAAAAGTCCCCACAGTTGAGGGGCACTAGGGTTATTAGACTCTCCTAAAGATATCGACCCTGGTAAGTAATTGTAAAATTTGAAAATTGTATAAATAGAGAGTGAGACTCTCTATTTGACACACACACTCACTCAACTGGGTCGCATGAGTGAGAGAGGAAGTGCTCACAAAAGTGAGAGAGAGAACAGTTGTTGGAGATCATATTTTTTGTCTTTGGGTTTTACTACTGCCATTGGTGCTCATTTTATCTCTGAGGAAGTTGCGGGGTTTTATCCTTTATGGTTTCCCCGAGAAAAAAATATTTGTGTATTTTGTCTCTTGTGATTATTGTTGTGCATGTTATTCTCTTAGATAAGATCCTAATATCATATTGCTTAATTGATAAAAATATAACATGGTATCAGAGTTAACTTGAGAAGAAGTCACTCTGCATTTGTAGAAGCTAGGGATTCTTACTTTTTGGGTCTCTCTCCACAATCCATCAACAAAAGAATGCTAGGGTAATTCTCCATTGAAGGGTGCATCTTTCTGTCGAAGAAGAATTTGATTTCAGACATTTTTAGTTTTTTCCTAAGGGAAATTAGGACTTTTCAGAGAAGAGTAATTTTTGAGTGAGCCCAGCATAGGATTTCTCTCCTCATCAAAATCGAAGTTTATAGACCAAGGTTGAGATTTTTGGTTGGGTAAAACTCCGGGAAAGTTAAACCCTAGTGTGACCCAGGGCCTGAAAAACCCTAAAATACTAAAATGGGTAGTTTTGATACATTCAATATATCTTGGGATTGAAGAAGTCTCAGGGGCCATAATGTTCACAGGCTTAAGATAAAATTTTGATGTACCCTATGTAAAATTTCAGCCTTAGATTCAATATATTCTAGGAGATATGTTTCCTCCAAATCAGGGTTTTAGTCTCTTCCAGGATTCATCCCTAAACAAGACACATGGGGAGAATTGCTATATCTCAGGCTACGAAGGTCCAAATGAAATTTCATAAGATGTTACGGATAGGGAACAGACTGTAATTTATATGGTAAATGTTTCAGACCCTGATGATGAAATAGGGACACGTGGAAGTCCACACAAGTTCTCTATGCTGAACAGTCCTGAAATAAGTCACCTTGGGAATACTTTCACAAGTCCCGATTGATGAAACCAATTCTGGTAAAACCTGTGGTGTTGGAAAGAGGAAAAATGAGGTTACCACAGTATGAAATGTTAGACATAGAGGAGAAGTAATTTTGGAGATACCGTAGAAACGATAGCAAGAATTTATGCAGAAGAAATTGGTAAACTAGGGCTTCCTGTTCCGGGAGCTTCTGTCCACTGATTTCAGAAAAAGAGTACATTGGACAACTCGCCTTGAACAAGCCTATATTTCTATCCAATTAGATCTTTGAAATCCCAAGTTTTTAAATTTAGGTTTTCTCTGATAAACCCTAGATTAGCCAGCTCCGGAACCAGGATGGACACCTCAAATCGGTAAGATCTAATCTTTTTACAGTTGAGGTTCTCATTTCAAAATGACTAATCACACCAGCTTGATGACAAGCTTGGTGAGGCTGAAAACTTCCAAGAATGGAAGTATAGGATCTCACTAGGTCTTGAAGGAAATGAATTGGAAACCTACATAACTAGAGAGGTTCCAGTTCCAAAGAGAGAGGAGGCTAAAGCCTTACACAAGAAGAACTTGGTCAAGACCAAGAAGATCATTGCTGATTCAATCAAGGATCACCTTACACCACAAGTGTCTTCCCTAAAGACACCTAAAGAGATGTTTTGATTACTTGACCAAGCTATTTGAAGGAAAGAACATAAATCGAAAGATGACTTTGAAGAAACCAATTGAAGAATGTGAAGAATGTGAAGAATGCAGAGACCAAACAGTCATACTTTACAGGGGTCTCTCAAATCAAAGAACAACTTGAAGCAGTAGAAGAAGAAGTGGAGAATGCAAAAGTTGTAATAGGCCCAGGATCATTGGATTCATTCATTCAAGGAATGTGTGATAGAAGCAAGTGATTACTTTCAGCAGATTCTGAGAAGAGCACACACAAGAAGAAGCTCGACTCATAATAAGAGAAAAGAAGATGGGAGCAACTGAAGATCAAGATTTCATGATTCAAAGAAGATACCTCAAGCAATGAGGAATCTGAAGAACTCAATTATTGAATAACCTCTTATCCATATTAAGCATTTGGATAAGAAATGATGATGTTATGAATGAAGAAGATGATGAAGCTGAAAGAAGGAGTCTACCCACGAAACAAATAAAGATAAGTATTCAATTGTCATTTCATGATATTGTTTTGTTATGCATTTGTTTATATCCAGTTGATGTATTATGCATGATAGAATGTTTGCATTAATGACAGTATACTACTAATATGTGTATGATGGGTATGTAGCTCATGGCGCTATACAACTCTCCATTGATACTTATCTAGAATGAAACCTCTTTGCTAACATATTGTATTAGTGCACAATCTCAATGATGTCTTGGTAGAGATGGAAGGAATCTAGAAAAGTTTCCGTGAGATATGGACGAATGTTGTATTGGATAAAATAGTTGCATGATTATATCTTTATGCATCAGAATTTCCATTGTGAATATGCCTTATGAAATGTTCCTAACCATACAAACACATTTGACTTGTAGGAAAGATCGCGTACAATAACCTACAATAAAAGAAGGATGAGACTTGTTTTGAAGAACAAGTGATGATAGTTCAAGAAATAATCCAAGATGAAGAATAATATGACAATACTTTAAAAGAAAGAAAGAGGCCTCAAAGACAATCTAGTTATGTGACACTGTTGAGCGACATCATTGATGCAAATCCTTCCAGCTATGAAGAAGTGTCCAAAAATAAAGGGAAGGAGAGTACCATTTCAAGAAGAATGAGTTCTAGGAAGCAGTATTGAGACCCTAAGGGAAGAACATAATGTCTTCCACATGGATCTACATGATTGAGCATGTAGCAGATGAAAACATCGTGGGTTACAAGGAAATATTCATAGCACGAGGCTTCTCACAGAAAGAAGGCATATACTACGAAGAGAAATTTGCAACAAATAGAAGTTAAGACACATGACAGGCAGACTCATGTGTGCAAATTAAAGAAGGCCTTGTACAAGCTCAGAAGACACCCATGGGATAACACATACATTAGGATATTGAAGATCACCTATAGTGATGAAGATCTTAACCTTTGCTACAAGGTTGAAGATGAAATACTATAGAGGATGACAAGATCACAAATGGGTGCGAGAAGAAATTTTGAAAAGGTTCAAGATAGAGGATCTTGGTATCCAATGAACCTAGATGGATACATAAAATATTAGTAGTAGAGGAAGCTAATAGTCACTCCAGTACATAATGTTTCAATGCATAGAGTACGAAAGGAAGAGGGAGAATGATGCTATGCTTCAGAGGGAGTGACTGCAGAAGATCCTGAGGTTTAACATGATGTGACAGGATGGAAAACTTACTGATGAGTCTAGGATTTACTGAGATTAAAATGGATTCGAACCTTTACTTCAAGGTTGAAGGTGGAAGACCAGTGTTGCTCTTGTTATATGTCGATGACTTGTTCCTGATAGAAAAGAGGAACTCATTAAAGTTGCAAGAAGGAGACTTGCTGCCGAGTTCAAGATGAAGGACTTGGATATGATGAACTACTTTCTAGGCATGGAGGTGTGGCAGAATGTGGATGGAATCTCCCTGAGACAAGGGAAGTAGGATATGGAGATCTTGAAGAGGTTCGGGATGATGGATTGTAGGCCATGACCACACCTATGGCATCAAACCTGAAGCTACTGAGTGTTTCTTCATCAGAGTTAGTTGATGCCACAATGTATCGTTAGATGATTGGTTCATTGTTGTACTTGGCGAATACTAGACCAGCTATTTTCTTTGCTGTGAACACATTGAGACATGTTCACCTGATGGTTTCAAATTAGTGAGGTACCTGAAGGGTACAGTTGAGTATGGGCTCAAGTATGAGGTGAATTAGTAGATTAACCTCGAGGGTTATGTAGATTCGAATTGGGCAGGAAGTGCCATTGATAGGAAGAGCACTTGAAGGTGCTGCTTCAGTATGAGATCAGGTGTGATCTCTTGGTTTAGCAAGAAGGATTCCTGCATGGCACTGAGAATAATCGAGGCAAAATATGTTGCCACTTTCTCGTCTATCTCAGAGGTAGTATGTTTCTTTTCAAAACTACTATTTGATTTAATTGATATGACTTTCATTTATGTATGATGTAGAGAGGAGAAATGAATCTCGAGTATGTGATCTAGATTGAGATATATCGAAAGAGGGAGTTCTAGCATAGCCAATGAGATAGGTTGTATGAGCATAAAATCCTATCGAAGCTCATAGGTGGCTTAGACGTAAAACAGTCCTATAGGTTGTCCTCGAATTTAATCGGTCCTGGCGAAGCTCGCAAGTTATCCTTGGATGTAATCAACCCTGATGTGATTCTATGCTATAAATGGACAGAGTGAATTTTGAGTACTTCAGGGAGAAGCTTGGTGTTATCTAGATTGAGGTTCCCTCCAAGGGGAGGTGATGAGCATGAGAGCCTTTCTGACATGGTGGTAGGTGGGTCCTCCAATGGTTAGATGTAAGTGTAGATCCTTTCTGACATGGTGGTAGATGGGGCCTCCCATGGTCAGATGTAAGTGCAGAGCCTTTCTGACACGGTGGCAGGCTGGGCCTCCCATGTTCAGATGTAAGTGCAGAGCCTTTTTGACTGGGTCATATGTAAGTGCATATCCGTTCTAATTGGGTCATATATAAGTCCTAATCCTTTCTGACATGGTGGCAGGTTGGGCCTCCCATGGTTAGATATAAGTGATGAGCCTTTCCAACATGGTGGCAGGGTGGGCCTCCTCTGGTCAGATGTGAGTGTTGAGCCTTTTCGACATGGTGGTAGGTTGGGCCTCCCATGGTCGAATGTGATTGCTAGGCCTTTCTGACATCATTGTAGTATGGGCCTCCCATGGTCAGATATAAGTGTTGGATGAGCCTTTCTGACATGGTGGCAGGATGGGCCTCCCATGGTCATATGTGAGTGCTGGGTCTTTCTGACATGGTGGTGCATGTGTTCCTCCCATGGTCAGATGTGAGTGTTGGGCATGCCTTTCTGACATGGTGGTGGATGTGTTCCTCCCATCGTCAGATGTAAGTGCTACGTGGTCCTTTCTAACTGGTTCAGATATAAGTGCTAAAGAAGATGAAGACCTACATGGAGGCTAGGCCTACAACCAGTATGAAAATGGGTTGGCTCTATAGAACTTCCTATGATGAGTAGAATTGAGACATAGCACTAGTTGATTGAGATAGCAGAAGAAGTGATGATGATGATCCAGTGATTATCCAGTTTCGATGATGATCCAGTGGTGATCCAACTTTGATAATGATCCAGGCTTGATCTAGAGAAGAAGATTTGTACTGATGTATTGTGTCAAGAGAATATCTTCCTAGTTAATAGGGAGTGTTGATGTATTTGTAACTTCGGAATGTATTCACTTGTGTATATTATATTGTACCCCGATGTTCCTATCAGGAGAATCATTTATATTTCATTGTACCCTGATGTTCCTATTGAGAGATTCATTAACATAATAAAGTCATGTAAATTTAATGAGGTTAACACTCCGTTGTAAGTTGGGGCAATAGTCCCCACAATTGAGTTAAGGTTAACCCTCCTTGTTGATCGGAGGGAAAAGTCCCCACAGTTGAGGGGCACTAGGGTTATTAGACTCTCTTAGAGATGTTGCCCCTTGTAAGTAATTATAAATGTTGGAAACTAGTATAAATATAGAGTGAGACTCTCTATTTGACACACACACTCACTCAATTGGGGTGCATGAGTGAGAGAGGAAGTTCTCACACAAGTGAGAGGGAGAAAAACTGTTGGATATCATATTTTCTATCTTTTGGTTTTACTGCTGCCTTGGTGCTCATTCTATCTCTGAGGAAGTTTGAAGGTTTTCTCCTTTATGGTTTCCCTGAGAAAAAATTCTTTGTATTTTGTCTATTGTGATTATTGTTGTGCATGTTATTCTCTCAGATAAGATCCTAATATCATATTGCTTAATTGATAAAAATATAACACCAATCCCCAACAACATGGGATATGAGTTACTTTAGTCGACAATTTCAATAATGTCAAATTCTGCATAAGTCTTAAGCCCTACTATTTCGACGAGTAAGTGTGGTACTTGTCCAATTGGAAACACTCTAGCCTGATTTTCCAGTCACAATTGTATAGGGGACCAAACCAACTGTGGTTTCCCCATCCTTTCCCATGTTTTCTTCTTCAATATATTAACATCTGATCCTAGATCCAACATGACTGAATCCACATCATAATCACTGATTTGGACATTCATTCTCATTTCTCTTCCATTTTTCTTTTTATGCAAAGAGTTCATGGTGTAGTCATGTCTCCCTTTCTCTTGGCGGTATAACATACTTTCTATTTCAGCTAGTGCATCGGGATCTTTTTCTAATGACATACAACTTTCTAAGAAATTTTGCAATGTTCCAACCTTCCACGATTGTCCTGCTACAAGTGTTGAATGAAAAGTAGGTGGCATTTCATAGATAGGTAACTTACCCATATCCCTTTTTATGATGTCTCTTGCATCAGAAAATGTTTCTTTGGTGGTGTCGACATCAAATCGTACTGTCTTTCAAGCTTCCAATTGTATTTGTGGGAGTGGATCATCATCTCCCATTGTCACACCTCCTTGAGTTATGACTCCAACATCTGCATGTTGAGTCCTAGGTTTTGCCAAAAAAATTCCTACGATTGGTCCTTGATTCTGATTTTGAGGTTGGTTCATAGTCTGGTTTGCATTCTGGTTCTCATGTTGGTTCGCATTCTAATTCAACTGTGCTTATGGCCTGTTCTTGTCTTGCCACTTCGCAATAAATTGTGGGAATTATTTGACATTGTGATTAGCGACAATGCAATACGTACATTTGGATTGTAGGTTTAGGAAGTCCCTCTTGTAATGTACCAAAACTCCACAATTATAAAACATCATCAGTTTGTGGCTTCATCTTATAGAACCTCATCGACTGAATCCTCCATTGTGACCTATGTGGAATCCACCTTGGAATCCTCCTTGTGGTGGATACTGCGGTTCGTTAAACTATTGTTGTTGCTGATTAGGGTGCGGTGGAGTGTATTGTGGTTGAGTATACTATGGCTACTGCTGATTTTACTGCATCTGGTTGTACTGTGGTTGCGATGGAGAAAATTTTGGTTTCTATTGCGTGAACTGTGGTGGATGTTGTGGTTATGACCTCTCCTCCAGTCGGTGTTCTTATCCTTTCATGAAACACATATCCATTATTATTTCTTAGAGAAATTCATATGCTCTACAATGCTTCTCTTCATGACTAACTGATCGATGAAAATTGAAAAATATATTTGTCAGCTTTGACACAACATTTTGGAGGTACACACATTCCTCATATCGATGCCCTCTAGTTTTATAGATCCGACACCATGGAAAACCACCTTTACTCAATGGATTAGGGTCTCTAGACTGTAAGTATTTGCAGAAGTCTGGACATTGATCCTTATGGTGTCCTTCTGTGTGACATTGAGTACACCATGCTTCTTTGCGGATTCCCTTTCCCTTCTTGATATCCTGCAACTGAATCGTTAGATTGGCCAATTGCGATTGGATATGATTCATCCCAACCCATGTTTCGCCAACTATCAAAGACTGTAGCTTCATCACAATTTATAAAGCCTCAGTTTGTGTTGCAATCCTCTGCTACATTAATGGAATTCGAATGTGTGGAACCAATACTGCGATGAACCATTCTTTTTGTTTCACTTCACTCATTCTGAAACTAACCTTAGCCATTAGCTTTTTGAACCACTTATCAAAATCCCATACCAACTCGTTCCGATATTGTTTGATTTCCTTCAATTCAGTAATGTACTGTGACTCGAATTTGTGTTTTCGGAATTCCTCAATTAACCCGGTCCTAATCTACGCCAGTTTCTTCTATTGATTCCCTATCGTAACTTGTACGAACTTTATGTACTAATACAATGCTCAGCCTTGAAAGTTCATCGCTAGTCCATACTTCTTCGCAAAAAAACCTATACTGCTCAGGATATTCAGTCATGTTCCCATGGAACAAAGTTAGTTTTACATTGTAACCCACCATTCTAGGCCTTCTTATGGTATTTTATCATCCACTACTATTAATCCTGTGGTGGCACACCAGGAATTCTTGCAATGATCTGGTGTTTCCTTTTTAATTTGGTGTAGTACACAGAGGTGTAGGTATGTTGTCTCTTTGGGTTTTTCCTTCCTCGGGATTGGCCATACCCTGGTCATCTCCTTTGTCATTGAAGGGTCTCTTAGTCCCTTGTGATCTTCTCTCGAAGTTTCTTGTTCCAGTCATAGCAGGGATCTCCTCAGTCCGCTACCTCTTCTCTTGTCAAAACCTCATCCCACTTCGTAGAATACCAAACTCTTCGTCGAATTCCCTCACACTCTCATCGTAACTCCCATCCATATAACCCTTATCATTCCATCCAAACCTGGTCTCTACAGTACCCATGACCTTTGCACAACAGGTCTTTACTTTGTTCATGATTTTACGCAGTAAATATTGAAGATAAGAGGAAGGTTGTGTTGGCTCAATTTTGTTCTCGATGTTTCGAGCCATAGAGTAGGGCTCATCATCAGGAGGAAGTCTCTCACGGTTAATTTAGTTCCAGAAAATAACTTATTAATAAGTGTAAATTTTTTTTAGGTTTTTTATATCTTTTAAGCCGACTTATTTAACCCTAAAGTTTTTATTATAATGATTTTTTTTTAATTTTTTATTAGTTGAAATTTTTTTTATTATTCTTTTTATTTAAAATTTTTATAAAGAAATATTAGTAAAAAAATTTTAAAAAATTATTCAATACCTAAGTTAATTTTTAATTTTTATACATTTTTAACCTTAATATTAATTCTAGTAAATTTTCCTATAAAATAATTATTAAAAATATTTTCATAATTTAATTCTTTAATTTTCAAAGTAACTCTTAATAACCTAAAAAGTTACTTTTTGTTAAGACTAGATTAATAAATTATTTTTTTCCAAAGTATTAAGTAAAGTTATATTTAAAACTTTTTTTATTTTAATTATAATTATAATTATCATAGGAGTTTTTTAGTTTAATAATTTTCAATTTTTTATTCTTTATAATCTTGATAGCCAATATAATTTTTTTTTATTATTAATTTAATAATTGGAGTCCTTTGTTTTTTGTTTTTGTGTATTAGTGTCTTTGAGATGGCGGATAATAGGGCGCCAACACTCATTGAGTTTAAGGCCATCATCCCTATTTAGGTTTAATGGAAATTTTTCTATCTCTATAGCCTCCCTAATTTCCGCCTTTTGCAATGTTCCTCTATAGTGATAAGTTTAGTTTCTTCAATGCGTATGTGGTGGCGAGATTGGTGGGCATGTTTAGCAAGAGCTGATTTTTGTTGGCGATCGTGCATGATGTCAGCACAATGTTCCTTGAGCCTCACCTGAATAGAGTGTCCAGTTTCCCTAATATAGGGGATCTCACATAAGCAAGGCACACTGTAAACACCTTTCTGTTTTAATGGCTCTACTGGGTCTTTGGAGGTATCTAGCATTCTGCCTATCGAGTTTGGAGGTGCAAAAGTGACACCAGTGTTCTTTTTACAAAGAATCCTAGCTATAACATCTGTTGTTCCTTTGATATAAGGAAGAGTGACCTAGGTTCCATCAATGCACCTATTCTGTTTTTGAGACCTGTTACGAGCTTTCCTGATAACCCTCTTAATTTGATATTTTATTGTAACCATTCACTTGGAAGATGTTAGTTAAGTGGTCAATTTCAAGGTCTAGGTGGTCTTCATCCGAAATTCTGATGGCTCTAGTTATTAGTGTGTTTAACACCCATATCTTTTGTGTAGGAAGATGGTGTGAGTCCGCATGTAGGTACCTATCGGTATGGGTCTTTTTTCTGTAAACAAGAAGAACTGTATTGTAATAGGTTAAGACATAATTTTCATCACTGATACTTTCTTATTAGCTTGAAGGTCAAAATACATCCCATGGTTGAAAGCCTCATACCGAAACTGCAGATTACAAAACAATTCACAATCATAGAAGACAAAGATACTAACTCTCATTCTACTTCCTTATCCTCCTTCTATCGACTACCTTCCTGATTATATTTATGGGTTTTCACCTTTACAAAAAAGTACACATATAACTAACATGGACCGAAATTATAAATACTTTCGACCAGACCGACCACACTTATCGACAACTTCCTCTTGTGCAATTCACTTTGACACTTGTCTCTTTCTCCTTCGTTGCACCTAGCATAATCGATCTCCTTCAAATCATTCAAATCTCCCTAGGAGGGTGCATATTTCTATCAAAGTAGTTTTCAATTCTATGGATTTTCAGTTTTTGGCCTACCACTACTGTCGGGAGAAACCAGGGAACCCAATTTCTCAAGGTTCCACCACATATTATAGAAAATAAAGATATAGTCTAGATCACCTTGGGGAGGAACATATTTTCCTTCAATTATCTCTACAAGTGATCCCATTTAGACAATTAGGGTTCTTCAGACAAACACTAAGTCATCCTGAAGTAGATTCCAAAAGCAGTCCTCAAATTGGTAAGTTCTATACCTTAAAGTTCCATTTCAAGTTCTCATTCATTAAAGATGACAAACAACACCAAGCTTGATGAAAATATTGAGGGATAAGAGAACTTCAGACCATGGAAGTACAAATTCATGATCATCCTTGAAGAGCATAACCTAGAAGGCTATATCAAAGATGAGGTCAAGGAACCAGAGGGAGAGGAGTAAAACGCCAAGAAAAATATGGATATGATCAAAGCCAAGAGGATCATTGATAATTCCATCAAGGATCACTAGATCCCCGATGTGTCATCAAAGAATAATGTAAAGGAAATGTTTGATGCGCTAAGCAGTATGTTTAGAAGCAAGAACATAAACATAAGAATGACCTTGAGAAACCAACTCAAGGGTGTGAAGGTACAAAATTAGAAACTATACAATCATACCTATCAAGAGTATATTAGATCAAAGAACAGTTAGAATCTATTGGTGACATGGTGGAAGAAGAATAAGTGGTGATGACTACCCCGAATGGTCTCCTGATAGATTAAGACTCCTTCTTTAGAGGAATATGTGCTAGAAGAATGTTAACCAAGTTTAGAAAACCATGGGAAGAATGTGTACAAGAGGAAGGAAGAATATCCAACATATAAGAGAAGCTAAATGATAATGAAGATAAAGATATAGCTACTCACACTATTAATGGGAGAAACAAAAGGAATAATCAAGGATCACCTTCCAGAAGATCAGCAAACTTCAAAAGGAGTAAGAGACCTAGAAAGGATTACTCATTCTTTGAATGATATTCATCTCATAAAATGAGACGCATTACTAGACATTGTCCTCTTAAGAAAGATCAGTTCATGACGAAGAACTGAAAATACCATGCCCATGCAGCTGAAGAAAATGAATCAGGTAAAGAGAGGGTTAGAGAAGATGAAGACTCTAGTGAATACTATTTCCTAATTTCAACTCTCACGGGATCAATCTCTCATGGAAGTAACACTTGGCTTATAGACAGTGGTTCTTCCAAACATATGATAGGTCACAAAGATTCACTCTCATGTATTACTCAAAATGACTATTCACATAAGGTACAACTTGGAAATTATTATCAGCACCCCATAAAAGGAACGAGAGAATCCTCTTACAAATTAAAATCTCATATGTTCCAGGTTTGAAGAAGAGTCTTCTATCTATCTCAGCTCTAGATAAGAAAGGATTTAGCGTTGCCTTTGTAGATAGTAAATTTCTCATGTGGACAAAAGGAAAGACAATAGATGATGATACTATAATTGGTGTTGAAGGAGGACTCTACAAATTGAAGGGACACATAGATTCAACCCTTATAGCTAATACCATCATCCAATGTGAACTTTTGCATAGAATACTTTCTCATCTGAGCAACAAAGTATTTCCAATTGTGAGCAAGGTACTGATAGGTCTACCAGGGATCTAGATCAATCATGAAGGTATATGTAAAGGATATCCTCAAGGAAAGAACATCAAGAACCCATTCCCCATCAACAACGACAAATAAAAAGGGATCTTGGATATTGTAAACTCATATATGTGTGGACCGATGTCATCCACTTCCTTAAGCCGGTATGTATACCATGTCTCCTTTGTTCATGACTACTCTTATAAAACTTGGATATATTTCTTGAAAATCAAATATGCAGTATTTGGAAAATTCAAGGAATTTAAATCTCTTGTAGAAAATCTTTACGAAAAGAAGGTCAATAATTTAAGACCAGACAATGGAGGAGAATTCACTTCAAATGAATTCAAGGAATTCTATAAGGAAGTTGGTATTAAAAGGGATATTACCACACCCTATAATCCCAAACAAAATGGAGTGGAAGAAAGTGTTGGGGCGCGTACCCTAAGGATTATTAGTTTTGGTAACTTCGCGGTTGTTTGTAAGCGGAGTTAAGGGTCAAAATAGTCTTAGGGGTGACGGGGTAAGTCAAAACCCCTTTTTGTAATAAAACCATGGTTTGAATCCAGGGTTTAGGGTTTTTTTGGGTGCCCATGGTTTGAAGCCATGGTTTTGTAAATAGCGCGATGTATAAATAGGAATTTTTGTAACTAAGAAAAAGTTAGGTTTTTGATGTAAAGAAAGATTAAGGCGAAGCTACGGCTGATTGTGTAAGGAAAGGTTAAGTCCCAGCTGTGTGCGTGGACGACCTCTGCAGCTGTGTGCACAGAGGGTTTTGTAAGAAGATTAAGGAAAAGATCTGCAGCTGTGTGCACAGAGGCCTGCTGCTGTGTGCGTGGCTATTAAGGACTGAAGGGATCTGCAGCTGAGTGCGCAGATCAAACTGTGGTTTTGTAGCAAGTTGAATAAAACACAGTTTTTGGACGTAGCCCCTACACTGGGGGTGAACCACGTTATATTTGGTGTTGTGGTTTCTCGTGTTGCTTCTATTCTTGTTATTTTTATGCATTAATATCTATATACATTCGATAACTTAGATCACTGCTAATAATAAGCTTCGCTGTGAATTCCCTGTAGTGGGTTAAGCAAGTCACGGTCACTTATCTATCTGCGAAGTTATATATAAGCGAATGAAAAAGTTGTGTAACTGTTGATTAATAAGTTTATTATAGGCTAAGGTACAGTAATATCCCTCTTTGCTTGCAGAAACCTGATTCTGCGGCACCCCATTGCTGTTTCGGGTGAGACTGCAACCTGCGCGCAGGTTGTTGCCGAAAGGGCCAACACTGTGGGTCTTTTGTTGGTGCGACATAAAAGGATTAAACCCGGGTCTACCCTATTTCCCAACAAATTGGTTCCGTTGCCGGTTGAACTCAGTATCTGCTCAAGAGGGGTTTACATCGTACCTTGAGGGCTATGTTCTGGAGGCCCTCTGTGACGGAAATCGGGGCTTGGCTTGATGAGACTTATCTGAAATTTGCTGAGAAAGAGAACACAAATCCGCGTCGTAGCGCACGTGACTTTTTACAGAGGTATGCTTTTTGTGACGTTTATGAAATTTTATTTGGTAGTATCCACATAGAGTTGCACCAGTGGCTGTCTAGGTTAGCTGAGAAGCGAACCAACTTTCGCGAGGGGCGGTTTTCTGTTTGGACCCCCGCGAGAGTTAATATAGTACAAAGTGTGAACAACGAGATCTCCCGAGCGGTTGAATTCTGGACCACACGGACCCTTGAGGCCTTCGTGACAGAGTTCGCCATTGACACGGGCACTTCCTTTAGTGACGCTGAGCGCCGATTTTTCCAAGGACCACGGGGTAAGATTTTGAATTTATTTAGCTTAAGAATTAAAATGCTATTGGTTGAAAAGGGAATATTGCTATTTGAATCAGATTGTTAGCTTTTGTGTTACTAACATATGTTT
>LPNX011006521.1:195897-292192 GCA_001517045.1 Pseudotsuga menziesii
GTTTAGGCATGCGGGGCCTTTTGGCTCTTCGACTTTCTATGTCATTTCGCTGTCTTCTGGCTTTCCGAGGTCACAACCTAGGAACAGTTTCAGCATTTTGATAATGAGGGGTACATTTTCATCATGTTCATTGAAGCGCTGCGCTGTGTAGGTGAATGATATTTGCTTGAATGCCATCGTCGTCGTCTTGTTCTAGCGTGAGAGTATGAATTTCCTGGTCCAACCCAATCGACCTGCTCCAATCCAACCGACCTGCTCCAACCGACATGCTCCCACCGACATGATCATATCGACCACTTGAAATGCCGACCAAAGCGAGTTGGACCCACAGAAGAATCGACCATATTCTTACAACTTAATCAACGCTTAGTCAATCAAGGAGGCAAGGTATTTAACACAAAATAAACAACTCCATAATGTTACCTCTCATGATGCATCAAAATTTTTTTAATCCGTAGTCGGGACAGGGTCGACGAAATGGTGGTCGACCAACTTAGTCGGGTCACTGGCCAAGTGTGCTAGTCGGTGGCTTGGTCGAAACTGCTAGTCGGTGTGAAGCCGACTGCCATAGTCGGTACTGAGATTTTGGTTCGACTTCGACATGTAGGTATTCTGCATGAGATTGAATGCTTCTGGAATCAGTGAAAGCGTTCAGATTCCCGAATCTTTAACCCTCCATTTCTTACCTCGCTGCCAGCTTCCACATGCATGGTCTCCTCCAACGCATCCATTCCACCCATCGTTCTGCACGTCCACCCTCCTTCCCTCATGCTTGGATGCCATGTCCATCCCGACTGTCTACGTATACGTTGCGGGTCGGATCTCAGGTTTCCCGATAATTCCAACTCAGACTTGCAATTGAATCGAATTGCTTGGTGAATAACGTGTGGTCGGCTGGAACACAATCGTATTACGCCTCAGATCCTTCACAGTCACGGTCTCTTCTCGACCATCCGCTAAAAGCCTCACAAACCGGGAGCACTCTCTGTAAAAGAGGCGGGGGCTTATTAATGTGCCGTTCACGTCCAGCCGGTCGAGGATCGGGTCGGCGTACGCCCGAGAGCTGGCCGTGAAAACCACCACCTCGAAGAGCTTTGCAGCCGCCTCCATGAATTCGTCGAGGCCGGGCCTCTTCAGAATAAAGATGACACCGGCGTCATTAAAGTTATCAGCAGGATGTTCTATTAGGAAATCGTAATGTGGTATTGGGACGAAGTAAGTATGGATTAACGTTATTACAATCGCCCGACTCAGCGTGCCTGCGCAGAGTGATGGAAGCATGCTTATTCAGAACTCGCAATTCAGAAGAGGAGCAGGTGGGACAGAGCACGAGCAGTATTTCTTCTTCACGACAGTTTCTCCTTTAGGTTCGACCACCTCCATCCGCTGCTGCTGTCACCCAGACCGGATAGAGGCGGCAACGGCGCCAATGTTGAAGTCTAGGGGTTCAACATCATTCAAGCATACGTTAAGTTCATACACAGCAATCAAAGACAAAGAAATATGGGAAGGGACGTCCAATCCGTCTTTGCATTATCTTTGTTAATTATTTATACATTATGAGGTAGGTTGGAGCGGTTGTACCCGCTCCAACTACCTATTTATTAATATTTATTTATCTTTTAAACTATAATTACATGATGACATTTAGGAGGTAATTATCCCCCTCTACAAGACCCCTACCTTAGATGAGATTAAGGCAGCCATCACCAAAGAATTTAAGAAGCCTAAATCAGAATCGCAGAGCATCACTGAGCTCAAAGAGATTCAACAGCAGCGTGGTGAATCCATGTGGGACTTCAACCAGAGATTCAAAGTTCTACTAGACCAAGTCAGCTTTACCATTAGCCCTGCGTAGCACGAGGAGTGGTTTATTGCAGCGTTATTACCACATATCCGAACTCCGCTCATGCAAAAGAAGGTTGCTGACCAGCAAGAAGCTTTGGAAATTGCAATGAAGTTAGAAACCGCCCCCGTCGGAGATGATTCCGGTCTTGCTCAAATCCAAGCGCAGCTAGCAGCCATGGCCCTGGAGCTTCGCGATATGAAAAAGGCTAAAACCAGTCGAGAGGAGGTTTGGTGTATGCAATGCCAGATAGAAGGTCACGATAGGGACTAGTGCCCTGGGGTCAGAACCTACTTAAATACGGGTGTGCCCAACCAATTCACTCCCGGTGTTCTATATTGTGAGATTTGTTGAACCACTGGCCAACATCGCCCAAAAAACCGCCATCTCCTTCAGCGATATGTGCAAGTTCCCAAGAACCCCTACTGCAAGTTTTGTAAATCAGTAGGGCATAATGAAGAAGAGTGTCGTAGCTATGACCTCATGCGAGAGCGCATTTCTGACGTCTACCGAGTGCAAAATGAAGCCCAGAATAATGACGGCTATGGTTACCGTGGTAGTACCTCTGGAAGAGGTGCTTTTGGAAGTCACGGCCGTGTTGGTATGCCCGGGAGAGGAAGAGGTCAGGTGGTGTGCTATAATTGTAACCAAGCTGGCCATTTGGCTCGCGACTGTTGGAACCCCACAACAACCTGTCGTTACTGCCGCGCAGTAGACCATGTGATTGAACAGTGCCCCCATCTCATAGCGAAGATTTAGGAAAACAACAGTGGCCCTACCCAGAATCTTCAGTTGATTTCTATTGAGCAGAGACCTACCGCAACCATCAATGTGGTCACCCGGAGTGGCACCACGACGCACATTCAGCATTCGCAGAAACAACCTGTCGAGGTGTGCGCAAGTAAGGCCTCCACGCCAGTCCCAGCACTTAATCCTGCGCAAGACTAGGCACCAGTCAAGGTGGCCCAGTGCGATATTGTTGACCCTCATACACCTGCAGTACCTGTGCGCCAACCTCTGCAGGCATCGCAGCCGCAAGATGCTTCGCCGGATAAAGTAAGTACACTCTCCTCCTTTTTACAGAGTTGTATGAAACTCTTGCGGAATCAGAATGCTTTAAAAGAGCTGCAAAAAGTTCTTGCTGTCACAGACCCTCAGAGAGGAGTTGATCAGGAGAAAACTGTTAGTCGTGTCCAACGAACGGGGAGGGAAATGAGATTGAATGTTCAGATAGGGGAATATGATATGACTGATGTCATTTTGGATCTTGGATCAGAAGTTAATTTCCTACCCAAGTAGACTTGGGGACAAATGGGAAAACCCTCCCTAGATTGGTCACCTATACAACTGAGATTAGCTAACCAGCAAAAGATTGTGCCCCTAGGGAGACTTCTTAGTGTTCCCATAGATCTTGATGGGGTAAGCACTCTAGCGGATTTCGAAGTTATTGAGATCATTGATGACAGCAACCCTTATCCAGCCCTGTTGGGAATCGAGTGGGCCATGGAAAATGCTGCAATCATCAACCTCAAGAGGAGACAAATGACCTTCAAAGGAAATGGTCTGCGAGTTCTCATGCCCCTCGACCCATCCCAAGGAGAAAGATATACAGAACCGATAAGAGACGAAGGGGAGCAGGATACTCTAGACCACATCTACAACATAACAGCCCAGGAAGCAGATTATGTTGAGCCTGATGCCGAAGGCATACTAGATTGGCAATGTGATAGCTCCTGCATGTCTGATTCAGACGATGGTCTAGAGAATTGGCAGAATTGACTATACGAGCTACATGGCCACAGGCGCACGCAACTCACTAAGTCTATTAGATGCCTTAGTGTGTAGTTGAGAGAGTTGCCTCCCTGTGATGGGTTTACTGACCATGGAGAACTTATTGTACAAGCACCTCAGTCACTGAGGATGCAGACTCTGGAGACAACATTAGGAGCTACAGCAGAGGGACGGAATGATAACAACAAGTCTACTCCCAGATTGGAATCCAGTCATAAATTTCTGCGCTTCAGCTTCATAACCCAAGTCCAAGAGGTGCGAAGCAAGTTCATTGGGTAGAATATCCCTCAGAAACAAGTGAGGCATAGCTATGCAGCCTGGGACACCACACCGCGCGAAGAGTACAAAAATGGTATGAGGAGGCTGCGCTCCGACATGGAATTGAATACCAAACCGAGGGGCAGAACCAAGAAGCCAGCTCATCAGACCTAATAGCCCTGTCACCGACATCCCCAGGACGGGTCGAAGGGAAATACTGTGTCGAGGGTGCTTGTTCTCACGAAGCTCACACCTGGATTCTGCCGAAGTCCACAAACACAGCGAGGCTTAAAATCTGACCATTGGGAAGCAGCCAATTTGGCGGCAGCAGTGTTTTAATTACCTTAAATGGCTGTACTAAGACCAGTATTGGAAATTAAGCTCCACATGGCCAAGATTTTCGTCAGATTTGGTGCCTTCAATGCACCGTCCTGCCCGATTTGATTGGTGGCGTGTATAAGAAGATGCCTAAGTTAGGGAAAATTGTATTCTGCAATTCTTCAAGATTTACGAGTGAATCCATGACAATAGAATGCGAGATTGACGCTTTGGTCATACAATTCAAGCAAGAGGGTCTGATAAGTTGTTCTAATCGGCCGCCTGCCCTTGCTCCTTGTGAAGATGATCCCCCAGCACCACCACGGCCGATGCAAACACGGTCTGCCAGGAAAAATTCTAGAACTGAAGTTCGCTCCAAGCGAAACCAAGACCCGCAGAGGAAAATAGGGCAAACACCAGCAGATCATCCTATAGATCCCTCCGGTTCCGCCCAGGTCCCGGCTGGGGGTAGGGAGAATATTACACCACTGCGGCCACCATATCTACAACCTGTTCTCCCAGGTGCCACGTTTCCCTATCAGACAAAGCAATTTACATTAGCCACACCCTCGCTGCCACAAGGGGTTCAGCTGATAGGAAGCATGACAGGGAAGATCGATCAGCTTAAGTACAGTGATCACAACACCAATGACCATGGCAAGTTTCCACAGTTTGAACCAGCAGAATACTTGCACCGCGTCAAGTACCCAGATCATAAGGTCACACTACTGGAAGTGCAACCATGAGCTGCGGGCCTGGACAAAGCTGGCCTCCTCAAGATGCTTGATATTCCCCATTTCGGTCGTGGCATACATGTGACCGTAGTGGCCAAACAGTTACTAGCATTGGTGCATCGCGGCTATTTATGGATAGGGGACCAGCAAATCCCTATTGACGCTGCACTCATCCATAAGATCACAGGTTTACCAATGGCAGGACCTGATCCGGGAATTGAATTTCCGTCCAAACATGATGATACAAAGCTTGCGCAAACCATGAAAGAGCGGTTTGGCCTGACAAAAGGGAAATGGGGGTATCACACTTCCACGATTCAGGAGCAACCCATTCGCTTTGCAGCTGAACTCTTAGCCTGCAAACTCATACGAAAATGCAGGCCAATTGAAGTACCTGCCCCGGTTATCCGGATCGCTATGAACTGCGCTGAGGGGTATACTTATAATTGGGGTGAATATCTTGCGAAGGATTTCCTGGAGGATGCCCGCGATGCACAGGAAAAAGGTAGACCTTTTCATTATTCATGGCTTTTAATCCTTATTGCATTAGTTGGGTGGAAAGAACCCACTGAAGCCCAGTTTGTAGAGTTAAACCCAGGCATGCCAGGGGCAGCGAGGTACGCCTCCCTATGGATATCCTCAAATAAGGTAGCTTAGCAGATGACGAACACTGTGTTCATCTTTTATGCCATGAGTATCCACTATGAGATTGTGCGAACACCACAACTCACCAATGAAGTGTTCTCTAAATACGAGGGCGTCGCGCACTTTAGTGCCGATATGCATCATGTTTTCATTCAAGCTCGTGCAGATCCACAACTTCAATGCTTTAAATTACCATATGTAGTCACCGAACCAGATATCAAGGGTATAGTTCAGAATTGGCCGGCTGAATGGCTGAAAGATCCAGGAAAAAAACCTTCTATTCCAGTTCCCCCAGCTACCAATATTGGCGCAGGTACCAGTCAGGCGCCGCAGCAAAGCCCCTTGGAAGATAGCAAAGACCTAAGTGATTCGCAGATGGATGACGACGACCAGGGTGGAGACGGGGGACAGGATGAATAGGATGAGGAATGGATCAAGACCATATCAGATCCTAACCTAGCAACAAAGCGCAATTCACCAGAAGTACCAGAGGTAACCAAGCCGTAGTCCCACAAAAAGGCAAAAGTGTCGAGGGACAAATATATTGATGACAAAGCCACTGTAACGCTGGATGCGCTGGAGCAAGCTCTAGAACAGTCTACGACGACGCTTACTAAAAAATGGTCAGAGTTTGTGGAACTGCATCTTGCTGGGCTCTCAGGTATCGCAAACAGGGTGTCGGAGCTAAAAGAGTTAGCAGCAAAATCAACACACAGTACTGCGACAAGTAGCACTACAGCACCCACGCAGCGGGATATTAGGCAATGGCCACCCAGAGATCACCAAGGACAGGTATCAAGCGCAACTCTGATACTTCCTGATACAGATTCCCGACCCCAGATGGGTATGCCCGTGGGGCTCGATTATACAAAGATGTCTATGTCAGAATTGCACCTCTGCCAGCTCGCTATTACGAAGGAGATCCATGCACGAGACCAATTGTCCCAACTCCAATTGGAAGACGCCATCAAACAAAATAAAACCTTTGCAGCGCGCCTAGAAGAAATAGCACAACAGAAGAAACAGGCTGAACATAAAACAACTACGCTGATGCAAGCACTGGATGAGGCATGTCGGAGTCTTTCTGACTCCGACATACAGGGAGCAGAGGAACCAGAGCAGAGAATCGCTAAGCTGAGAGACTATGCCCAGTAGTCTCGCAGCGAGGTAGAAAGGATGAAGGTAGAACACCAGCACCAGATTGCAGAACTTCAACTGCGCATTCCTCCTGAGACTCCACCAGAGGTCCGAGAACAGCGCCATCAGGACATCAAGGCTTCGACAGCAAAAATATCAGATAATGTGGCCAGCGTCGCAAAACTAATGGAAGACAACATAGAAGCATGGGTGAACCTACAGGACCATCCAGATGTAGGTAAGATCCAAGAAACCATCAAGTTGCGCCAGGATGAATTAGATGCCGTCAGAGTAGAAATTAAGACGCTGCCACCTATGCAGAAGATGGCTAAAGTGAAGCGCAGCAAGGAACTTCAGTAGGAAATTGAGTCCTGCAGGACGAAGGTAACGCTGCTGGAAAATGCGTTACAGCTTCTGGTTGATGAAGCATTAGAATTGAGCAATATTGTAGAGAGCCAGCTCAAACTTTTGAAGACCTATGACACTTTTGTGCAGGAACGGGCTGACACAGAATCATCTTCAGTATTACAGGAATTGGTAGAAAAGGAGAAAGCCACTGATGATATACTACACAATCTCACCAGTCGCTTCCAGACTCTCGCGCAGAATATTCTCCCACCAGAGCCCTCGCAGAGTGTCCCGGGACGGGCCACTAGTGAGTCTTAGGGGCCTGTTGGGGTGCGTACCCTAAGGATTATTAGTTTTGGTAACTTCGCGGTTGTTTGTAAGAGAAGTTAAGGGTAAAAATAGTCTTAGGGGTGACGGGGTAAGTCAAAACCCCTTTTTGTAATAAACCCATGGTTTGAATCCAGGGTTTAGGGTTTTTTTGGGTGCCCATGGTTTGAAGCCATGGTTTTGTAAATTGCGCGATGTATAAATAGGCATTTTTGTAACTAAGAAAAAGTTAGGTTTTTGATGTAAAGAAAGATTAAGGCGAAGCTACGGCTAATTGTGTAAGGAAAGGTTAAGTCCCAGCTGTGTGCGTGGATGACCTCTGCAGCTGTGTGCACAGAGGGTTTTGTAAGAATATTAAGGAAAAGATCTGCAGCTGTGTGCGCAGAGGCCTACTGCTGTGTGCGTGGCTGTTAAGGACTGAAGGGATCTGCAGCTGAGTGCGCTGATCAAACTGTGGTTTTGTAGCAAGTTGAATAAAACACAGTTTGTGGACGTAGCCCCTACACTGGAGGTGAACCATGTTATATTTGGTGTTGTGGTTTCTTGTGTTGCTTCTATTCCTGTTATTTTTATGCATTAATATCTATATACATTCGATAACTTAGATCACTGCTAATAATAATCTTCGCTGTGAATTCCCTGTAGTGGGTTAAGCAAGTCACGGTCACTTATCTATCTGCGAAGTTATATATAAGCGAATGACAAAGCTGTGTAACTGTTGATTAATAAGTTTATTATAGGCTAAGGTACAGTAATATCCCTCTCTGCTTGCAAAAACCTGATTCTGCGGCACCCCATTGCTGTTTCGGGTGAGACTGCAACCTGTGCGCAGGTTGTTGCTGAAAGGGCCAACATGGTGGGTCTTTTGTTGGCGCGACATCAAAGGATTAAACCCGGGTCTGCCCTATTTCCCAACAGAAAGAAACATTATATCTATCATGGAAGTAGTCAGAGTAATGATACGTGATCTAGATCTACCGATGCATTTATGGGTCGAAGCAGTGAGAACCGCAATCTATGTCCATAATAGAATATCTCATAGTTCTATTGGAAGTAAAACCCTAGAATAAATGGTCACTGGTGAAAATACCGAAGTAATCCACCTAAAGAAATTTGTTTGTCTTGTGTACTTGGATGTTCCAAAGGAGATAAGATCAAAATTGGACTCTTTAGGAAATAAGGGTATATTTATTGGATACAACTAATAGTCAAAATCTTATAGAATCTATATTCCAGGTTTCCATCATATCAATATCATTATAGATGTTATATTTGATGAAGTTAGTTCCTTCAAATCCAAAAAGACATATGCAGATGAAGATCATGAAGAAGAGGAGGAGACTCTAAGAACCATAGAATCTACCATACCACAAGTAAAAACATTGAAGAAGATACTATACCAGAAGATCATGACCTAGGAGAACCCCAAGGACTCTTAAAAACACCTCAAGAGGTGATCTCAACAAAAATAAGACCATCTTGGGCTCATGATATAATTAGAGAAGTAGAAAGAAATGGTGCACCATAAGGAAGAAAGAGACAAATAATCTACTCAAACTATGTGGCATTAAAGGGAAACCTTCTTGATGAAGAACCCACATGTTATGAAGAATATACAAAGAATAAGGAATCGATGAAGGCCATGATCAAAGAATACCTATTTCTAATAAAGAATGATGTTTGGTATGTGGTGCCAAGAACAAAGTACAAGTCAGTAGTTTATTCAAAATGTATTTTCAAGACAAAGCATTCAACAACTGATAATATTGAAAAGTTTAAAGAAATATTTGTTGCACAAGTATTTTCACAAAAATAAGGAACTAATTATGAAGAAACCTTTGCACCAGTAGAAAGATATACTTCTATTAGAACTATCCTTTCCTTGGCAGCCAAAATGAAATGGAAGCGCAGGAATGGGAAGGAGACAGATAGTTAGGCAGGGGGAGAGGCGTGACACTTTACGTTTATTAAAGAATTCGTTTCAAGTCATAAGGCAAGCATAATGAAATATATAATTTGATATCTCTTTGTATACGATATTATTCATGCATGTTTTCGAACTCACTTCAAGTATGATCTCAGTTTCTCTGTGTGAAGAGTTGGCTTTTCTGGTGTAGGCGCACTGGTAATTATTTATATATGTAATTACGTTTTAGCTATGAACTTACTGTATAGAGGAGTTCAAGTTAGAGACAAGCTTTATTTTTCCTAGGACCAGCACTGGCAGGCTAAGCTTAATTCCACTAGTAAGAATTAGTTGTTAGTCTTAAGCAGTAAGTACTAGCTGGACTAAGAGTACTAGCATGACCGGTACTAGCTCTAAAGACTTTCAGTAGGTACACTAATATTCTTAGTGATGGTATGGTTGGACCTTTCTTACCAGCATTAGTACAAGCACTTAGTCGGTCTTCCCTTAAGGTCAGCACTTAAGCCGAGTAAGTGTTGGGGCGCATACCCTAAGGATTACTAGTTTTGGTTAGTTCGCGGCTGTGGTAAAGCGGAGTTATGGGTCAAGATAGTCTTAGGGGTGTCAGGGTAAGTCAAAACCCCTTTTTGTAATAAACCCGTGGTTTAAATCCAGGGTTTAGGGTTCTCTTGGGTGCCCATGGTTTAAGAACATGGTTTTGTAAAAATGTGCAGTATAAATAAGCACTTATGAAAAGAAGATAGGTTAGGATTTTTAATGTAAAGAAAGATTAAGGAGAAGTTACGGTTTGGTTTTGTAAGGAAAGGTTAAGTCCCAGCTGTGTGCGTGGACGACCTCTGTAGCTGTGTGCGCAGAGGTTTTTTGTAAGAAGAGAAAGAAATACCTGTAGCTGTGTGCGCAGGAGCCTGCTGCTGTGTGCGCGGATTTTGAGAACTGAAGGGATTTGCAGTTGAGTGCGCAGATCAAACTGTGGTTTTGTAGCAAGTTGAATAGAACACAGTTTGTGGATGTAGCCCCTACACTGGGGGTAAACCACGTTATATCCGGTGTTGTGGTTTCTTGTGCTGTTTCTGTTTCTGTTTCTTTTATGCATTAATAACTGTATACATCTGATAAGTTAGATCGTTGCTAACATTTAGCTTCGCTATGAATTCCCTGTAGTGGGTTGAGCAAGTCACGACTGTTTATTTATTTGCGAAGTTGTATGTGAATGAATGGTAAAACATTATAAATATTGACCAATAAGGTTATTAAAGGATAAGGTACAGTGATACACCTATCTGCTTGCAGAAACCTGATTCTGCGGCTCCCCATTGCTGTTTCGGGTGAGACTGCAACCTGCGCGTAGGTTGTTGCCGAAAGGGCCAACACGGTGGGTATTTTATTGGTGCGACATATAAGGATTAAACCCGGGTCTGCCCTATTTCCCAACAAATTGGTTCCGTTGTCGATTGAACTCAGTACCTGCTCAAGAGGGGTTTACATTGTACCTCAAGGGCTATGTTCTGGAGGCCCTCTGTGAAGGAAATTGGTGATTGATTTGCTGAGACTTATCTGAAATTCACGCAGCAAGAGAATACGAATCCGTGTCGAAGCGCAAGTGACTGTTTACAAAGGTTAACAGCGAGGAGGACGAATTTTCAAAGCTCGATGAATTCCTGTGTGGACCCCCGCAAGGTGGTAAGTTTTTGAATTTATTTAGCTTAAGGATTAAAATACTATTTGCCGAAAAGGGTACATTGCTATTTGAATCGGACTATTTGTTTCGTCATACTAACATATGTTTGCAAGTAACACTCCCTTCGACGAGCAAAGTGGGTTGCTGCGGAACAGAAAAAGGTATAAGAGAGATTTTGACCCCTCTTCCTTAAGTCAGGATACTGCGTCCACCCCTGTAAACCATAAAGCGTCATATTCCGACGAAAACCCTTCGGTTCGAAACTCTTCGGTCACCTCGCAACGCCGCTCCGCTACCCCTGGAAGTCCATCACCGTCTAAGGGTCAACCAGGCCCGAGTACCCCGGCCACAGGCCAGTCTACCCCCCACCCCCATAGAAACTCCATGGCCCACCTCGTTGATGACATCAAACTCCCCATCTTTAAAGGCACGGGATCAGAGGACCCCGAACAGTTTTGGTTTCTCTGCGAAGCAGTATGGAATGCGAAAAAAATTACAGATCCAGATGTACGAGCCGCGTAGCTCATTACTTCCTTTTGGGACAGGGATCTGACATGGTTCATGAAATTTTCCAACACTCAGAGCCCTACTTTGGGCGAGATCAAGGCGGCCTTACTCAAGGAATTTAAGAAGCCTAAATCAGAGTCGTAGAGCATCACTGAACTCAAGGAGATTCAACAACGGCGCGGCGAATCAGTGTGGGACTTTGATCAGAGATTCAAAGTTCTACTGGACCAAGTCAACTTTACCATTAGTCCTGCGTAGCACAAGGAATGGTTTATTGCAGCATTGTTACCACATATCAAAACTCCACTCATGCAACAGAAGGTTGCTGACCAGCAAGAGGCTCTGGAAATTGCAATGAAACTAGAGACTGCCCCTGTTGGAGATGACTCTGGTATTGCTCAAATCCAAGCGCAGCTAGCCGCGATAGCCTTAGAACTTCGCGAGATGAAAAAGGGAAAACTTGATCGTGAAGAGGTTTGGTGTACGCAATGTCGGATCGAAGGTCACGACAAGGAACGGTGCCCTCTGGTAAACAAGTACTTGCAGACCGGTGCGCCAAACCCCTTCCCACCACAAGTTCTCTATTGTGAACTCTGCAGAATGACAGGTCAGCATCGACCTGAGAACTGTTACCTGCTGCAAAGGTATGGGTAGGGGCCTAAGAACTCCTACTGTAATTTTTGCAAATCTGTCGGTCATAATGAGGATGAGTGCCGCACCTATGATGCTTACCGGGTGCACATTGAAGGCCCAAGAAACGATAGTTATGGTTACCAGGGGGGTGCCTCGGGACGAGGTACTTCTGGAAGCCGTGGTGGCATGGTTGGGCGAAGCCGAAGCCAATTCGTGTGCTACAATTGTAACCAAGCTGGGAATTTGGCTCACGACTGTCGGAACCCCACTACGACGTGTCGGTATTGCCGTGCTGCAGATCACGTAATTGAGCAGTGCCCCCAGTTGATAGCCAAGATTCAGGCACGGCAGACTACCCCTACTCAGAACCTCTAGATGATTTCTGTGGAGCCCTGCCCTGCTGCGACCATCAATGTCGTTACAAGAAGTGGAGTTATGACACACGTCCATGATATGCCAAATCAACTTGCCGAAGCTCTAGTTCGTAAGGCCCCTGAGAAAATCCCTGCATTTGATATCATCAGAGAGAAAGAGACATTCATGGAGGCCAAGAAATATTTTGCTGGGTCGCCACCCCGCGACGCGTCGCTGGATAAAGTAAGTATACTATCTCCCTTTTTGCAAAGTTGCCTCAAACTTTTAAGAAATCAAGCTGCTCTGAATGAGCTGCAGAACGTCATTGCTTCCTGCGAATCTCTGTAAAGCTGTGGTCGGGACAAAACTGTGCATCGAGTCAGTAGGACTGGCAGGGAAATGCGATTGAATGCTCAGATAGGGGCATATGATATGACCAATGTTATTCTGTACTTAGGGTCCGATGTAAATGTTTTAACCAAACAAACCTGGGAACAAATGGGGAAACCTACCCTTGCCTAGTCCCCCATACAGTTGAGGCTAGACAACCAGAAAAATATTGTACCTTTCGGAAGATTCCTGGATCTCCAAATAGATATTGACGGAGTCAGCACCTTCACGGACTTCGAAGTAATTGAGATCATTGATGACAGCAACCCTTACCCGGCCCTGTTAGGAATTGAATGGGCAATGGAAAATGCCGCAGTCATCAACTTAAAGAAGAGACAGATGGTCTTCGAAGGGAAAGACTTCAAGGTCATCCTGCCCCTGGATCCCTCATAAGGGGAACGGTACACTGAGCCACTACGCCATGAGGATCAAGCTGATGTAGAACCCATCTCTACTATCACGGCATAGGAAGAAGGTTATGAGGATCCTCCAGCCGCAGGGTGGGAGTCTGGTAGCTCCTGTATGACGGAATCTGCAGATGAATTAGAAAGCTGGCCACACCGATTATCTGAGCACCATCGGGGCAGCAATATCTGCCTTACCAAGTCTCTCAGATGGGTCGACTCACAACCCAGAACTATACCTATGTATGATGGTTCGACAGATCCTGAACCGTTTATTGCACAATTCTCAGATCAGATACCTGACCTACAGAAAAGGGAGGCCCTGGAGTTAGCATTCAGAGCCACAGCAGTCAGATGGTGGACGAGCCATAAGAAACAGATCCCTACCTGGGAAACATGTCAGAAGCTCCTTCGCCTGAGGTTCTCAGACCAGTTGGAAAAGGCACGAAGCAAGTTTGATGGGAAAAATTGCCCCCAGGACCATTTAAGCAAATGCTACGAGGCTTGGAGATATGTACCTCAGGATGAGTGGGTACATAGATTTGTGCACACGCTGGGACCACTAGCGAAGAACTAGTACGCGGAGGCTGAACTTCACCAAGATACTGTAAGTTGGGTCTGTCTTGTTCATAGCTTTATCAATACTTTCTCTACTAATGATGTCTGTCCAGCCCTCGATGCAGCTATCAGGATCATCCATACTAAGGTATTTAACGAACAAGAAGTGACAGAGAATCACCCCGATTGGGCCACACAAGAAGCCCTCGCAGTCGAATGTTATAACTTCACAGTCGACGAAGAGGAGGAACCGCGCCGTCTTGATATCCCTGAGTCAGAAGGATACTGGGACGTGCATGGACCGGTAGTTGAAGTTCCAGAAGTGATGCAGCCCTTGAAGATGCGTACAGTTAACATTGGATCCGAGGCACAACCTAAGTTTGCTACCATTGGTGACTATTGGGATGACGAGATGGTAAGCAAGGTAACTCAACTTCTCCACGAATACCAAGATCTTTTTTCGACAAAGTTCTCTGAAATGAAAGGTATCTTGGGAGATATTGGAGTAATGAAGATCCCCCTGAATTTAGATGCGAAGCCTGTGAAGCAGCGCCCTTATAGATTGAATCCAAAATACAAGGAAAAGGTTAAGATCGAGTTGGATAAGATGCTTGCTGCAGGAATAATCGAACCTGTTGAAGAATCTGAGTGGGTCAGCCCTATGGTCGTCCAGGAGAAAAAGGCTAAGGGTGAAATCCGAATCTGTTTCGATCTAAGGAAACTCAATGATGCCTATCTGCACGACCCTTTTCCCACTCCCTTTACAGATGAAGTGCTCGACAATGTCGGAGGTCAAGAATTCTATTCTTTTATCGATGGGTTTTCGGGCTACCATCAGATCCGAATTGCTCCAGAGGACCGACACAAGACCACCTTTGCTACCGAAATGGGATCCTTCCAGTATACTGTCATGCCCTTCGGGTTGAAGAATGCACCTGTCATATTTTCTCGAGTAGTCATATCCGCGTTCAAGGAATACATACATAAATTCTTAGAAGTTTACTTTGATGACTGGACTATTTTTGGGCTAGTAAAAGACCATATAACTAGTTTGAGGCTTATGTTGGACAAATGCAGACAGCACCAAATCTCCTTGAAATTAAAAAAATTCATTTTCTGTGTGCCCTTTGGCATTCTACTTGGTCATGTGGTATGTAAGCAGGGATTGATGATGGACCCTATGAAGATCGCTATTATTGTGAACCTGCCACCTCCGAAGTCCATCAAACAACTCCGCACAACGCTGGGTCACACCGATTACTACAGGAAATTCATCCAAGGATATGCCAAGATTAACACCCCAATGGAAAGGCAGCTAAAGAAGGATATTAAGTTCGAATGGACACCAGAATGCCAAGCAAGCCTCGACATTCTGAAGGAAAAAATGGTCACTGCCCCTATCCTAGTATTTCCCGACTGGAACAAGGAGTTTCATGTGCATGTTTATGCATCCTCTATTGCTTTAGGTACTGTGCTCGCTCAGCCAGGTGCAGGTAATATCGATCACCCTATCTCTTTTTCCAGTAGAAAGTTATCTACAGCAGAGAAAAATTATACTACGATAGAACGTGAAGGTCTTGCTATGGTATATGCATTACAAAAATTTCGTCATTATCTGCTAGGATCTCATTTTAAGATGTTTACTGACCACTCTGCTTTAAAGTACTTGGTTAACAAACCCATGCTAGGTGGAAGAATATGCAGATGGTTAATTCTATTTCAAGAATATGATTTTGAGATCATTGTTAATCCTGGAAAACTTAACCTAGGACCTGACCACTTGTCGAGGCTCGAGTCAGGCGAAGAACCTACCAATATGGATGAAGGCCTCCTAGATGCACAATTATTTGCTATACAGATAGTTGATGAATATTTCCAGGATATTGCTCAGTATTTGTTTATAGGTACCCCCCCTCCAGGGATGACCACACAGCAGAAGAAGCAGTTGGTGGTTCGAGCCGCGGACTTCACTTTAATAGCAGGACAGCTGTATAAAATGGGACCAGATGAGATTCTGCGCATATGTGTTTTGGAACACGAAAAACTCCTAATATTGGCTGAAGCTCACTCTGGTGCAGCAGGAGGTCATTATGCAGGCAAAGCCACAGCGCAGAAGATTTTGACAGCTGGCTTATGGTGGCCCACACTTCACAAAGATGCAAGAGAATATTGCCACAGCTGCGATATCTGTCAAAGGACAGGTAAACCATATAGGAGGGATGAAATGCCCCTAGCTCCGCAAGTCACATTGCAAGCCTTTGACAAATGGGCCATTGACTTTGTTGGTCCTATCAACCCCCCTGCGAAAAATTCAGGAGCTAGATACATCATTACAGCAACTGATTATCTTACCCGTTGGGCCGAAGCCCAACCAGTCAAAACCTGTAGCGCTGCTACTGCTGCGAAGTTCATCTTCGACAACATCTTATCTAGATTTGGGTGTCCCAAAGTTCTTATGAGTGATCAAGGGTCACATTTCCTGAACAGGACCATTGAAGTATTGACTGAGGAATTTTAGGTGTATCATCAAAAGAGTACCGCATATCACCCACAAGAAAATGGGACTGTCGAAGCTTTTAACAAAATCCTTGAGCATGCCTTGACAAAGGTTTGTAATGCTAACAGGAATGATTGGGATCTTCGAATTCCTGTAGTGCTATGGGATTACCGAACTACTTGCAAAAATTTGACAGGCCATACACCCTTTTGACTAGTTTATGGGCAAGAAGTTGTCATGCCCATGGAATACATTGTTCCCAGCCTCCAGATATCTGCTTTCACCAAGATGGATGACCCAGCCATAATCACTGAGAGACTGAAACAGATACTCAAACTCGAAGTGGATAGATTTGTCACAGGCTTCCAACAACAGGTGCAGAAGGCTCGAGAAAAAGCGTGTCATGACAGACACATCAAGAAGAAACATTTTCAGCAGGGTGATCTTGTGCTCCTTTATGACAACAAATTCATGAAATTCCCTGGAAAGTTTAAAACACATTGGAAAGGACCGTATGTAGTATAGAGAGTTACTGACGGGGGCGTAGTCCAGCTAGCTAAGTTAAATGGTGATCTTTTTCCCTCTATGATAAATGGGAGCCATTTAAAAAAGTACACGGACAGGCCAGGTACTCAGAATAGGAGGTAGCACCAAGCAAATACGCGCAAATGCTTGTAGCATTATGGATTATCGTAGTCCGTTTTGTTTACAGGATGCGAAGCTACAAGTTGGTCCTAGGTCGCAGGGACAGATTGTGTCGAAGTCGAAGGTTATCAAGGTGTGTCGCAGCCCAAAATGTGACAGATGGGACATATTGCAGTCGGCGGCGCTGGCACGAGAGCTGCTCTCATTACTGGTCATAATGAGATTTTGGGAAAATCCGGCGCTGTGTGGAAAAGATTTCCGAAACGTCGTCAGATTTGGCGACATCACTGCACCATGATGCCAAATTCTGCCTCGGGATTTTATAAGGAGCCATCTCGATCTGTGTTTTCTGTCTTAAGCACATCTGTGAGATATTCAGCCCGAACCATGTCGAACGACTGTAGCGTTCAGAAGCTAGTGCGAGAAGTAAGGGACAAAGGTCTGCAGCACCGTCTGAGTACTCCGCCAGTACAGCCCTACTTGGCTAAGTACATCGACAGGCAGGAGTTTGCTCTAAATTTGCAAATACGGCCAGGAGTTTGCTCTAACATAGAGCAACCAAGGGCATGCGGCCTCGCAGACAGATTCTGGGGAATCCCGCCATGCAATAATTCGGCGTAGAAGAACTATGGTAGCTATATTCCTTCTGCAGTGTGACATGCAATCCCAGGGGACCCCAAAGTTGTGGATGGTCAGGCATCGGCAATTGGAGTAAAGGATGGTGTTGCAGGTGGACGCGACGGATTTCATCAGCAAAACTTCTGCAAAGGACAGAAGTATGCAGCCAACAAGCAGCATGGAGAGCTTCCACAAGTAGTACACTATGCTTCATCAGCGGAATTCTGCCACCAGTGAAACTGAAGAGTGTCCCGGGATGGGCCACTAGTGAGTCTTAGGGGCCTGTTGGGGCGCGTACCCTAAGGATTACTAGTTTTGGTAACTTCGTGGCTGTGGTAAAGCAGAGTTATGGGTCAAGATAGTCTTAGGGGTGTCAGGTTAAGTCAAAACACCTTTTTGTAATAAACCCGTGGTTTAAATCCAGGGTTTAGGGTTCTCTTGGGTGCCCATGGTTTAAGAACATGGTTTTGTAAAAATGCGCAGTATAAATAAGCGCTTATGAAAAGAAGATAGGTTAGGCTTTTTAATGTAAAGAAAGATTAAGGCGAAGTTATGGTTTGGTTTTGTAAGGAAAGGTCAAGTCCCATCTGTGTGCGTGGACGACCTCTGCAGCTATGTGCGCAGAGGGTTTTTGTAAGAAGAGAAAGAAAGACCTGCAGCTGGGTGCGCAGGGGCCTACTGCTATGTGCGCGGCTTTTGAGAACTGAAGGGATCTGCAGCTGAGTGCGCAGATCAAACTGTGGTTTTGTAGCAAGTTGAATAGAACACAGTTTGTGGACGTAGCCCCTACACTGGGGGTGAACCACATTATATCCGGTGTTGTGGTTTCTTGTGTTGTTTCTGTTTCTGTTTCTTTTATGCATTAATAACTGTATACATCTGATAAGTTAGATCGCTGCTAACATTTAGCTTCGCTGTGAATTCCCTGTAGTGGGTTGAGCAAGTCACGACTGTTTATTTATTTGCGAAGTTGTATGTGAATGAATGGTAAAAAATTATAAATATTGACCAATAAGGTTATTAAAGGCTAAGGTATAGTAATACCCCTCTCTGCTTGCAGAAACCTGATTCTGCGGCTCCCCATTACTGTTTTGGGTGATACTGTAACCTGCGCGCAGGTTGTTGCCGAAAGGGCCAACACGGTGGGTATTTTGTTGGTGCGACATATAAGGATTAAAACCGGGTCTGCCCTATTGCCCAACAGTAAGTCCTCACTTCCATACGCTCAGTGCCATATTACTTATATATGGGGACCCACTAGCATCATAAAATACAAAGGTATCTGGATCTATAATAGCGAGCAGAGGCAGACGTAGAAGTATATACACATATGTAACACCGCTACATCAAATGGACGTAAAAACATGCTTCCTAAATGGTGTCATAGAAGAAGAAGTATATATTGAACAACCACCAAGATTTGAGACTCATTACAAGGGGACACACGTATGCATATTAAATAAATATCTATATGGGTTAAAACAAGCACCCAAAGCATGGCATGGAAGAATTGATGGATTCCTGATGAACTTGGGATTTACCAAAAGTAAAGATGATTTCATCCTTTACTCTAAGGTTGAATATGAAGGGATCATGATATTATTGTTGTATGTAGATAATATATTTTTGACAGGAAAGGAGAAGCTCATTAACGGATGTTAGAAGAAAATTGGGGCAGAATTTGAGATGAAAAACCTTGGCACAATGCATTATTTCCTAGGTCATGAAGTATGGCAATTTCCTGATGAGATTTTCCTAAACCAAAAAAAATATACACTTGATATCCTAAAGATATTTTGGATGTTAGATTGTAAGGAAATGAACACTCTGATATTGAAAAAATTGAAGCACCTAAATGATGAGTCTTAAGAAAGAGTAGATGTCACATTATATAGACAGATAATTGGCTCATTGATGTATTTTATAATCCAAAGCTCTTCCAGGTTATTGATGTAGTGGTAGCAGACATACCTGATGTTTATGGGTTGTTCTTAAGTTGTGACTGGTCTCAAGCTTTAAAAGGATATTTTTCAACCGATTGGTCACACTTATGGTTACCTAAAAATAGGCGACCAAATCAGATTAGGATTTACAGAGACAGATACATGAAACACACAGTGACTGAGATAAACTCTCCCAACAAAATAGTCTTGTTTAGTGATTCCATTTGGGGAGTTTCCCTGCACTTATGATTCCGATTTGGGGAGTTTCCCTACACTTAAACTGCATTTGTTGATTTTATAAATAAATCAAAAATTTTACATTGTGATTTTCAAGAAGCTTCTCCTAGTTTGATTAACGCTATGAATAATGTAAATGATGTAATTAGTCTTGTTGATAAACCTTGACATTTGTACTTTGATGGTTCTCGATCTAAGGAAGGTGCAGGAGTAGGTTGCATGCTCCTAGATCCTGTAGGAAACAAACTTATGCTATCTCGTAGGCTAGAATTTCTTTGCACAAATAACACAGCCAAATATGAGGCCCTCATCCAGGGACTCAAGAAGGTGTTGGAATTAAATGTTAAGGTTCTAGTTGCATTCAGCAATTCTGAAATCATTGTTCAGCAAGTCCGCAATTCCATTCATTGCTTATCTAATCATTTGCAAAGTTATAAAAAAGAGGTATGAAACCTAATTTCAGCATTCGATGCCTTTAGTAAGTAGTCTATTCCTTGTTTTCAGAATCAGGAAGCTGACCTCTTGGAAAATGTAGCCTCGCGGCTCATTCCCTCAGAAATTTTTTTTCCCAATGTTTTTTCTATTGAATTATTATTTAGAACGTCAATCCCCGATAACATCACTAACTGGCATGTCTTTAATGATGATTCACATATCATTTCATTCTTAACAGGATAATATGATTTTAAAGAATCAGCAATTGACGAGATCACACATGATGAAGATCTGCACAATTTCTCAATAATCCATCCACCTCATCCTATTGACCAATCTTTTGAGCTGGTAAATTCGATCCCTACATCGATTCTTAGACTTGAAAATTTTATGACCTACATGATAATTTTAAAGTAGTGCCTAATTGCAAGATGAACAGTTCAAACATGCAGTATGAAGCCATAAATTTAGGTATAGAGCAAATCCTCAAAATATCAATTTAGGATCAGATTGTACCCATAATGAAAAATCAGCCTTTTTGAAACTGTTTAGTGAATTCAAGGATATATTTACATGGTCATACGATGATCTAAATACTTTAGATACACAGATCATACAACACGTAATCCCTATGAAATCCCAGTCAAAACCATTCCAACAGAAAGTAAGAAAAATGCACCTTGCCTTAGAACCAACGGTAAAGAAAGAATTGAATAAATTGATTACCACCCGGATTATATTTCCTGTATGCCATACGTAGTGGGTGGAAAACCTTGTTCCTATTAGGAAGAAAAATGGAGATATTAGGTTATGTGTAGATTTCTGAAACTTAAACCGATCATCAGAAAAGGACAACTATCCCGTTTCGCCCATAGAGCAAATCCTTTAGAAGGTATCAGGTGCTTAGATGATGTCTTTATTAGATGGTTTTTCTGGGTATAATTAGGTTCTAGTTTCTCCTACAGACCAGTTGAAAACTACTTTTAGGACCCCTTGGGGAACCTATGCCTACAGGAAGATGCCTTTCAGATTGATAAACACTGGGGCTACATTCCAAAGGGAAACAGACACTGCTTTCAGAGGTCTGATAAATCACTCTGTCGTTGTCTATTTAGATGACGTCATGGTGTTTTCCAAAAATAGTTCTGATCACATTTCACACTTACGCAAAGTGCTTGAACGTTGCTGAAAGTTCGGTATTTCTCTTAACCCTAAAAAGACAATATTTGCAGTAATCGAGGGAATTTTTCTAGGATTTGTAGTGTCAAAGGAAGGGATCATGATTGATCCAGAAAGAACTAAAGATATCTCTAGGATTCCTTTTCCCTTCTACTAAGAAATCCATGCAATCGTTTATGGGAAAGATAAATTTCGTGAGAAGGTTTTTTCCCAGTTTTTCTGAAATTGTGCACCCGCTGCAGAATCTGATAAAGAAAGATAACAGTTTTACATGGGGAGATAAAGAGAAAGAGTCATTTGTCACAATTAGAGAATCCATAGCTGAGGCACCCGCACTCGTAATCCCTGACTTTAGGAAAGACTTTATTCTCTATACTTTTGCATCTGACATATATTACACAGTTGTTCTTACTCAGAAGAACCAGCAGGGGGATGAAGTACCTATCTTTTTCATGAGCTCAAATTTAAAAGGAGCTGAGTTGAACTACCATGAAGTGGATAAATAGGTTTTTTCTATGTTCAAAGCAGTAAAACATTTTTGGCCTTATCTCCTCAAATCGAAAACCAAGGTAATTGTTCCATTCTCTGCTGTGAGAAATTTGTTAGTGCAGAAAGACCTTGAAGAAAAAAGGGCACATTGGATGGCTGCTCTGCAGGAGTATGACCTAGAGATTAAAACCTCTCAAGTTGTATGTGATTTGGGGTTGTGTAAATTGGAAGCTGAATCAGTACATCTGCATGCTGACCAGAATGGCATACCTTTAGATGATTCCTTGCTGCAAAAGGAAGTCTGTTTTATCCCAGATCCTACTAGTTCATGGTATACTGATATTCGAACTTATCTTGAGACTGGAAGTGCTCCAGACCATTTAGAGCCAAAGAAGAAGAGAGTTGTAAGATTAAAATCAGCACCCTACCAATTGGTAAATGATGTACTTTTCAGGAAAAATGCAGACGGAGTTTTGCTTCGCTGTCAAGAAAAAGAGGAATCTGATTCAGTTTTAAAACAGCTGCATGATGGGCCTACTGGTGGCCACTTCAGTGGTGATACTAATGCTCATAAATTTTTAAGTGCAGGTTATTTTTGGCCAGCTTTATTCAATGATTCCCATTTTTTCGTAAGAAGGTGTCAATATTGTCAGACTGCAGCTGGCAGAGTAAAAAAACCAGCATTTCCTTTACAGCCCGTGGTGGTGGATAGGCCTTTCTAGTAATGGGGAATTGATATCGTCGGACCAATAAATATATCCTCCTCTCTTCAGCATAAGTACATTATAACTTCCACTGATTACTTTAGTCGATGGTCCGAAGCGGAACCGTTGCGGATGGTTAATACAAATTAGGTATTTCATTTTCTTGAAACTAACTTAATTACCATATTTGGGGTGCCAGAATCTCTCATGTTTGATAACGCATCTTATTTATTTTCTAGAGAATTAACTGAATTTTCATTAGAAAAGGGAATCAGAATCAACTATTCGACGAACTATTACCCACAAGGAAATGGCCTTGCTGAATCAACGAATAAGAACTTGCTGAAAATTCTAAAGAGATCTAAGCTGAACATCCTAGGAATTGTCATACTATTATATATCAAGATCTGTGGGATGATAGGGTTACCCCAAAATCATCTGTTGGTAACTCTCCTTTCGTTTTGGTATATGGAATGGAGGCTATTCTTCCTCCAAATATGTTTCTGCCTTCATTACAACTTGCACGAGCTGTGCAAGAGACAAAGTGTTTAGCCATTGAAGAAAGAATCAATATGCTATTAAAATTGGAAGAAGAGAGAGAGAATGCTAAACAACATTTTACAAAGCATTAGCAAATTATTAAATCATGGTTTGATCATGCCTCATCCTCGAGCAGGGAATTACAAGTAGCTGATCTAGTTTTGAAATGGGATAAAGCACATGAGGATAAAGGGGAACATATGAAATTCCAACGTCTCTGGTTAGGTCCATACGCGATAGCAAAAAAACTTGGTCCTAGTACTTTTCGTTTGCAGACTTTACAAGGACAGCTTGATACCCTCCCGATAATGGGCATATCCTTAAGAGGTACTTTCAGTAATCCCATATCATTAAGTCATTTTCATTGTATATTTCCATTGTGTATATTTCTGTACATATTTATCGTTCTGTTCTGATTTCTAGATCTGTTGAGTCTTTTGATCTTGTACTTACTGATCATATTTCCTTCCATCATCATGTTTACTTACTTGAAATTTTGGATGACGGATCATAAAAATAACTCATTTCTTTGAAATCATTCATTGTACATAAATCTGCATGCTTGCCTCTATAAATATTTGCTTTATCATACACATCTTCCATCTTTTCTCATAAAAATCAGCATGAAGCATTTCGCATGGTGTTAAGGATGAGCCTGATGGTGAAATATGTCAAACTGGAATGACTAAAATACATATCAGATCGTAATCACTGATTTTGGCTGGGAGTATCCAATGTCTCACAAGTGATTTGGTTTCAAACCTGTATTAGTTTTTTTTACCTATATAGTTTTTCTTTAGCAATCCTTAATTGTTGTCTCCAGATGCCTTCCTATAAACATATATCTCAAGAAATTTATTTACTGGTTCCAATGGATGTCTACTAGGCTTGAATATTAGTTGAAGATATCTAGTCATCTTTAAGCTGTCTTAAGAATTCTGTGGTTTTCTCCCTCATTTTTGTGAATATATCTAGTCACTTAGCTAGGGAAGTACTCTTGAACTAAAGGTAAATATGAAAGAGGTTAATCAGGAAACAGGAGGTCTCATCACGAGTCGGTCTATTTATGATCATAGGTTCTATTGGAATGACATTGTCAAAATCTGGTCACCAAGCCAATGACAGCGACTCTCAGTCGAATAAACTGAGAGACGGGAAGTCTCATCATGAGCTGGCCTGATCAGTTTCTGGTAGGATTGGTGAATAAGGCTATCATCATTTGGTCCCCAAGCTAAGATAGTATTCCTGATTAATGCTTTTCATATTTATCCCTGTGTATATGATTTGTATATAAAAAATAAATAAATAAATAAATATATAATAAAAAAAAGAAAAAAGAAAATTGGATGATTAAAAGTGAATACTGTCTGCTACTTTGCTTGAATGAGAGGAAAATCAGCTGATGTTCTGGAGAAGCTACATATATACTGTTATTGGCTAACATATCTTCGGTCTTATAGATTTACATTGGAATTAAGTTATTCTACTCTATACCTACCTAAGGTTGAAATGGACCAGGAATACCCAGATAACAGCTATAGTATTGTTGTGGGAAATCTGTTGAGGTCTGGTTATATGTTTAGACTGATTTGGATATTGAATCACTTAAGTAGATGTTTGATACTTTAAAGACATCATCTTTGATTATCTGAAGTATGGACGTTGTTTTTACAGAGATAACTGGTTTGGTCCCAGCATGTTTCCATTTGTTGGCAAGCAACACCCTCTGGAGCAATTTGAACAGAAAATTTCAAATTTGTCATTCCATCAATTTTTGAACGACATTATATATCACAACCTTAATCAACACTCATTAATAAATATTTTAGGAGTGCCTTCAGAATCTTTGATTCTGAAGGTACTCTTAATATAAGTTGATGGATGGATTGATTTAGGGGGATTAACATCAGCTTATATCGAGTTTGAATTTCTTGGATTTAGTTTCTCATTTCTTCTTGATCATTTGTAAAGGTAATAATCCTGAAAGTTAGCTACTCCTAATTTTACAATATCTCTCATTCATGCATATTCAAGGTCAAGTAAATTTATTACATCAATGGTTTTCGACTATTAACCTAGTAAGTTGATACATGATATGATATTTGTTTTTCAATTTATATGCGAGGTCTAACGAGCTCTTTCACTTCCAAAATATCTATCTCATCATAATAATCATGGGGATAAAAGTGTATTTCATATTAATTTCACAAGTTCCCCATTGTTATACACTTGTCCTCATTTATGATTTCTGTATCTTTAGATGAGAGAAGATTTATGGGATTATGAACTTTTCTGACACCTTGAGGTATAGTCAGCGTTAAATTCCATCATAAGTGGCTAAAATGATTTTTGAAGGTTTGGTATGGGTTTGGCTACATTTACTAATAGTTTTTATTATTATTATTACAATATCAACCATGATTCTAATTTCATCAATTGTATTTTTTCCTTATTAGTCTTGGTATTGTTGATATTCGATGATGAAAGATTATGTGATTGTAACCATTAACTTATGCTTTGAAACTAATAGTTTTATTAGGTCATCACATTGGTATGAAAAAATGTTAATCAGTATTGGTGTTATTATGGAAATTGAGGGTTTTGATGTTTACGTAATCCAATTGTTTGCCATCTGTTGATTTGCAATCATGCAAGTATCACGCATAAGCTATTACCCGCTTGATTTTTCTGGAGACCATTATTGTATGGTAAGTGTTCTGCATGTCCCATTAACTTGTCAATTCGAAGGTATGATGACCCTGCATTCCATGAATGGGCATGAAAGTTCACAGTACTTGGGTGAAATAAGGCTGTTTGGAGTGTTGGTTGATATGTACGAATTCTGGATAAAACGATTGTGTTTCTCAGTGAGGGTTTTGAAAATCCTGAAAGCCTGTGTAATTGCTATTATGGCCCCTATTTCAAGATTTGAGTTCATGGGTGATGAATATTTAGACGCTGCTCCTGAATGCTGTGAATTGGTGGTAAGGGTAGGCTGGTTAGGGTTTCTGTAGAAATTCTCTAGTTTTAACCTGGCAATTTCCAGAGCATTTGCAACATAATTCGATGGTATCAAAGCATAGATAGGGTATGTCTCGTTGTAGTTGACAGAAGATTTTGTTTTTCGGGCCATAGGTTTACCACGGGTAGGAGAACGTTGGTATAAGGGAAAAAATCTAAAGAATGATGACTGGTAGGAGTTATTGACTCCAGATAACCTGCAAATGAAATATAAGTCTAGTTTCCCTTCTCAGCTACTCAAGAAGAAATGGCGATCTCTACTCGAACTTATTATCAGGTGTGTCACCTATGAAGGTTGAATTTCCCAAACCTATTTTTATCATCTTCGGCTTTTAATGGTTTTGAAAGGGCATCCTGTGAACATGTCGTATTATGTCTTAAATAGTTTGCATAAGATGGCTTGTGCCTATCAAAGTAATGTGGGGGATAAGGAACAGAGCCTATTTCATCATGGGCTAATTAAAATACTTATTTCCTACTGACTGGGAGAATTGGGGGATTCTTGGGAATCATTTCTCACTCATAATGAGTTTGGGGAAAATGAGGAGTGGCCCCAACAGAGGCCCAAAACCAGGAAAAGATGTATCAAGACAGAAGAAGCTGGGCCCATTAGAGGAAATTTCAACTCAAAATGGGCCTCCTAAAAAGAATTAATAAAATAATAGTTAAAATAATAAAATAATATTTATTAATTTGGAGGAAGAAAAGAAAAAAAGTACTTTTTTGTTTGTATTTTCGACATATCTCCCTGTGTTTTTACTCAAATTTCGATCGGGAGAGCTCATTGGATGTGGAATTAAATTCTACATCCAACGAGTACCCACTCGGCATACTTTTGACGGACCCCGCTACCCCAAAAACAAGAAATACCTGAAAAAACGTGATGATGACATCATCATCATGTTTTTTCAGGTATTTCTTGTTTTTGGGGTAGCGAGGTCCGTCAAAAGTATGTCAAGTGGGTACTCATTGGATGTGGAATTTAATTCCACATCCAACGAGCTCTCTCGATCGAAATTTGAGTAAAAACAAGGGGAGATATGTCGAAAATACAAACAAAAAAAGTAGTTTTTTTTATGATACCTATCCCCAAATTTATATTAAAAAGGGGTTTAAGGCCTATACGGTATTTCAAATTTAAAGAAATTTCATTGGATAACACATGATGACATGGAATTTGAATCAAAGTTAAAAGGCCCATTTTGAGTTGAAATTTCCTCTAATGTGAGTTAGAAGAATGTGGCTCTCAAGATGATCTTGACAATGAGGTATCTGAATCTAGTCGAACCCTAAGTAGCAATGACTTTAAGGTCAAGTCTGAAGTGAACCCTGAGACACTTGTTGATGATTCTTGGCCTCGAATGAAAAAAATGATGATTACAGCACCTTGCCCAAATGATGATCTTCCTCATTCATAGACCAACGTTAGTCAAAAACCGCCCGAAGACGAAGTTAGTAGAGTACTGAGTAATCAGGCTATTCGTCGAACCACTCATAGCATGATGGCCACATTCATTGCTAGAAGAGACTTGAGTGTAGGGGATTCCCCTGTCATTGAATTGAGTGATTCTTCGGAGCCTCGTCCCAATCAAGCTCCAATTGGCTCAACCATTCTTGACTTGAAATATGTATCTGTCTCTGAAACTAATGCTGGGGGTGTCCAACAAGTAAATCCTAGGTTTGATGTGAATCAAGAAATTGATCAGAAGCTGTGCACAGAGGAGAGAGATAGAGGGGAGCCGAATGTAGGAATGAAAGGACAACCTAATCAAATTCCTTATGCTTAGGTCATATCATATTTGGAAACTAATTTGAAAGAGGCTTAGGTTATTAGGGCGTTTGCTATGGAAGAAATTGCAAGCCTGAAAGCCGATTTGACTTCCTGGGTTGAAAAATGGAATCTTTTGAGAGTGAAGAAGCTTAGATATAAAGCTCAAGTTAAAAGCCTTCTTTCAAGAAATCGAAAAATTGATCAAACAAAATAATATTGCTAATACAAGGACTGTTAGATTTAAGGCCAAATTAGATGAAGCAAGAAGGAATGTGCTGATTCATCTTTCTATTGAATCAGCCCTTAAAATTTGATATTTTTGTTTGTTGTAATGAAGTTCAATTTTCTCTTATGGTTTAAATCTTTGTTAGGCATACAGAACATTTGAAATTGGCTTCTAGAGGTTAGTAATGTCCTGTATTTTTTAGTTTTTTTTCTTGATACAAAGTGTTTTTCTTTATTTAATAAGGATATCTGCAGAATTAAAATTCTGCAGGCATCCTATTTATTTTTATGTGATTGTTTTTTGCACTTTGCTAACTGATTTTGTTTAAAAATTATAGGTATTAATAAGTAAATGAGATGAAGGTTGATGCTGTGCTATATTTTCAGGTTTTGATTGGCTAGAGGCTACTCATTGGAGGCTACCTTGGATATGCAACTATTTTCTATTTTGCTGGTTCTATGTTCCTGTTTCTGAGCATCATCAGTTGATGGATTGCTGGATATAGTGATGCCTCATGCAGGGGAATAATGATACTGGATTTTATCTAGTAAGTTAGCTATTTTCTTTCACATTATTCCATCCTGGTGGTTATTCAATGACATACCTAGGATCATGGCATTTCCTTTTCTCTGTATTCAGATAAGAATCCACGTATTATCATAGAAATAGGGTGGTCAATTAATTAGTAGTTGGTTTGTTCCCTATATAAACAAGTTCCAAACATTGATAAAGGGTTCAATTTCTTAGACATTTGGATAATTTATATTATACAGTATTATACTTTATTTTGTTCTGTTGTTGTTTTTGGAACTTCTTCTGAAGATCACTGAATGTTGTAGGATATTAAAGACCCTAGCTAAGTCTTTAAAATATTTGTGCTGTGTTACTGATAATTCTCTTTTGTTATCTTCACTTTCATATATATATATATATATATATATATATATATATATATATCATGCTATTATATGTGAAAAATATTTTTATGGATTTCGAATAATTACACTTGCCTGAAATGTAAATGGTTTATTGTTACGTTGAGATGAATGAACTTATTCACAATTTCAATTATTTATAAATCTATGTTTGATAAATTACTAACTTGCAGGTTGACCTTGTTTCATTTACAAGTTAGTATATGATTATATTTGTTATGTTTCAAGAGTGTGTATATGTTTGATACCATTTGATAATAGGTTTTAATTTTTTTGTTTGAATTATTCTGCAACGGAATATCATCTTATTGTGAGATAATTCAGATTTAATTATGTTTTTGGAGACTTTTTCTAAGAATCCAGAATCATTGATCATCTTATGCTTTAAAACCTCTTGTCAAATTAATTACTCACGCTCTTGGTTGAGATAGGTAATTTGCATTTTAGATTATCATAGAGCATAATTAGGAGCTGTTAATTTGCATTTAGTTTACAGGTAGTTTTCTTTTAGTATTAGTTGGTCAGTTAGTTTAATTTATTTTATTTCGATTAAAAGATTGAGTTAAGCAAATATTTTCCACACACACCCTAGAGAGACTCTCTATTTGGAGAGCACATCATACAGGAAACATGGCCTTCATCCTGTGAAGGACAATTACTTCAAACACATACAAGATTGTATTAAGTCAAGTGTGTGGGATGTTTTTCCATAAGTTGGCCTAGGTCAGTATTTTCAGCCAACAGTACCTAAAAGGTACATTGGGGTATGGCGTCATATATGTATCTAATATTGAGTTTAGATTGTATGTCTATACTAATTTAGATTGGGAAGGAAGTGCATAAGATAGAAAGAGAACCTCAGGATGTTGTTGCAATTTGGGATCACGCATGATCTCATGGATTAGCAAAAATCAAACCATTGTTTCCCTTAGTAAAGCCGAGGCTGAGTAAATTGCAACATGTTCATATTGTAGCGATGCAATATGGATTTGAAAACTATTGGTAGGATTGTTTGATGCTAAGATAGATGCAACTGATATTTATTGTGACAACCAGAGTTGCATCAAGCTAACAAATAATCCCGATGTTTCATGATAATTTAAAACATATAGAGATAAGACATCACTACATCCAGTATATGGTGTAGAGAGGAGTCGTGGAGATCCAGTATGTTCCTACAAAGGAACAAGTTGCTGATGTGTTGACTAAGCCTCTATCTTGTGTAAAGTTTGAACACTTTCGAGACAAGCTTGGTGTAGTATGAAAGGACCTCCCTACAAATAGGGAGTGATGATAATATTATTATTGAGAATGAGATGGTAATCGTATGCTAGTAGAGTAAAGGTCAGTATGCTTATCAGATATTGATAAGGTCTAGAATTTATTTGCAGATGAGTGTATCCTAGAATTCATTTTGTTGAGGATGGTTCTACGGAAAAGAACACTCTATTGTTGAGAGTGGTCCTAGCACTTATCGACTAAGGACAATACTATAGATGATAATACTCTCATATAGAGAGTGGTATTGCATTCATGTACTGACAATATTTGCATTCATTTGTAGATGACAGTATCCTATAGATAATAACACTCTCTTGTTGAGAGTGATCCTAGTACTTACCAGCTAAGGATGGTCCTGTAAATGATAGTACTCTCATATGGTGAGTGGTAATGCATTCATGTGCGGATGAGATATGCATTCATTTGTAGAAGACAGTATCATGTTGTTGCAGCTGTAACAATTTCCCAAAATTCCAAAAAAATTTAGGACCCTCCTTTGCTTCGATTAGTTCTTTGTCTTTGAGTTAATTCTAAATGCTTGGATTGAGCTACCAATTGTTTTTTATTCCTCCTTGGATGCTTGAAGTAATCCGCTGTTTGATCAAGCTTATCGCTGCCTTTGAATGCATTTGAAGCACGCCTGAACCAGAAGTTATTTTGGTCAGTGCCCCGCCGTTGCGGGTGGATCTTTGTTTTGGTCTTCCACCGTTGCGGAAAGAAATAGACTTTCGTCTTCTGATCCATTGTTTTTCACATCAGCCGATATTTTGGTTTATGTTGGAAGGATTTGTCATTTCTTTCTCCACCGTTGCAAATGGAAAACCACTTCCTCTCCCGATCATTGCTTAAATTTTTTGTTTCCCACCGTTGCGGATGTATATTTGGTTTTGACTTCGACTTTTCTCCCAATTCGATCGGTTTTTTATCAGCTGCTTTTTTATTTTGCATCGGAGCGGTTATGACTTATTCTTCCGTCGTTGCGGATGGCAAACCGCATTCTCTCCCGATTATGGCTTGTTGTTTTCATCGAGCCCGTAAATATTGGGCTGCCACCATGTGGCTACGGGAATTTTTCTCCTTCCGACCATTTGAGTCATTTTACCTTCACCGTTGTAGAGGGTTGCGCCTTTGTAGCTCCGCCATTGCGGCTGTCGAGTGCTTTTCCTTGCCAATCTCTTAGTCGTTTCGCTTCCAACGTTGACCCCGTGTTGCGGAACGGTTGATCATTTGTACCCCTGACGTTGTGGACGCTAATGTCCTTATGGTTCCACCGTTGCGGATGAAAGAAGCGCTATCCCTTTCTATGCATAGTCATTTTGCTTCTGACTCAAACTTTGCCCATATCAGATCAATTTACCCTTTGCGGCTCCACTGTTGCGACTCCCGTTTCACTATTGGCCCGATGATTTTCCGGGGTTTCGCTATATATATCTCCGCGGATGGCCTAGAGTTTTGGCCGTCCTCCGTTGCGAAAGGAATTTTACTTTCGTCTTCCAATCCAAATGTCTCCGATGTCCAATTTTAACTTATGTTAACCACCACGAAAGTTTGACCATTTGTATATATATGAGGTTGGGGGGCACGGTGGATTATTATTCTATTGTTATTTTTCAACTGCCGTGCTCTGTCGCTATCATGTTGTCGATCACTCAAGATTTTTCGGACCCTACTGCCAGTACCCACGTCCATGTGGCAACTGTGGAAGCCTGACCGTCTTCGTCCCACCATACACGCTGGTTACACATCAGTGCCAGGTAGGCTTCTATTTCCTTTCCACATTCCGTTGAGTGTTTGGTGGTTTTGTTTTCCACGGTTAGGTTTTGCGGCTGTTTCTTTCCCCATATTTGCGTGTATATATTTGGTTCTTGGTGACAATGCTGTCCGTGGGGAGGGGCATTTTGACCGGCATAGTAGTTTTTCCCCACCGTCGTTTTCGTGCGACCCTGCGCGTAGAGGATGAGGGGGTTTGGTGCAGATGGTCGTTATGCTGTCTGCACCAAACTGCCCTGTATGATAATATTGTGGGTTGGAATAGTTTCACCGTGACCTTTCTTTTATGGTTGTAAGTTTGGTCTCGATTTTGTGCTACCTGCATCATTTAAACCCCATCCGTTTCACCTATACGTTTCTGCGCGACCCCGTTGAGCTCAGCATCGATTTCCTAGTTGACTAAAAGGGATATCCCACTGCTCTTAGTTTATTGACCATAAGTGCATGGGCATGGTTTTGTTAAGGTGTCGTTGAAAACCTGCGTAACTGCTACTGTCTTTCCTGCATGGCGATATGACCATGGTGTGCATAGAAAGCCGAAATGTGTTGCATATTAATGTAGATCTATTTCCGTCCTAAATGTGGTTGATAGAATTGTTTAATATCATACAGCAGTGGTAGATTACACAGTTTGTTACATATAACTATTTCCCATCATGCTAGATATAGACAAAGTCATTGAATAATGCGCATTTTGTTTCAATAGCTCTGAAGGTTAGGCCATTTCATCTTATATACATGTATATACTGGCTTCATTGACTGATTGCTATCATGTTAAACATAGAAGAAATGGCACACTACACATTGATATATACCAGTTTGTCACTCAGCCAAAAGGGATTAATGTTACAATTTTATGGCAGGAAGAGCTCACAATGTCAAAGAGACAAAAGAAGAAGACCCCGGTGGTCGAGGAAGAGCTCGAAGTAGAAGTTGTCACTAAAACTGAATACATATATGAAAACACTAAGTGCATTTATGGTATTGAACCTGAATACCAGTAGGGGGAAATATATAGACTGATCAAACGCAGAGAGGTTCCTAACATGGGCTTAGAAGAAGAGTCCATATATGCCAACATAGAGAGATCTTCGCTAATGAATATCGCCACCAGACCGGAGTTGTTCCCATGCTCTGAAGTAATTGGTTGGATTCTGCCCTGGGCCGATGTCACAACAATGATTTTGGAAAATGTTGAAAGACAGGGTTATGCTGCATATAGCCCTCGATATGTAGCATTGGCTTACCACCTGCCAGAATCCCAAGTATTTTTATTTGATGATTGGCTGAGCAACATTAGAATGGACCTCATAGAGACTCTTAAAAAGATGTTGTTGCAGGGAAAGCATTACAGACACAGACCAATGGGTGATTACGATACAACAAGCTTAAGGGCTCCCTATAGGTTCATAGCTTTAATGCTGAACAGGATTTTTGGAAGAGCACATGGTAGGTTCTTTAAGTTAGAGTGGATTCCCATCATTTTTCATGTTGCAACCCAGGGGACAATTTTCAACTGGGCTAGCCTTGTATCAAATAGTCTTTCAGCTTGCTTGGCCTCAGCTTTGGGAGGAGTGGCCCAAAAGAGGTCTGAATTCTATATGAGTTCCATACTCATCGATTGCATATTGTGTAATCAGCCTTTCCCCGGACTCAGGTGCATCTGGGATAGGGAAAGAATGCCTGTCTATGCTGCCTATAAACCACTATGGGCACACAAATATCACAGCCATTATCGAGAAGTATGTGAACACTTTATCATGCCCTTGTACACACTCATTTTCCTGAAGGAGTGTGATTGTATGTCAGAGGAGGCACTACAAATAATAGAGGAGTATGCAGATTACTATTTGACTAAAAATGGCCTGTACTTCAGGATGTTTATAGGTTCGAGAGCACCTTCCCTGTTGCCCAAATACGCAACCGATTACATTATTCACAAGGAGGCAGTCAGACAAGTGTTCCTCGATGGAATAGGCAGCTTTCTGTTTGAGCACAAGAAGACCTCCTAAGGCTCCTTTTCCCTTCAGGTTAGAAAGCTACAAGTTTAACAGAGTAAAAAAGGATGATGAATTTATAGAAGAGCTGGAAAAGTTCCATTTTGGAGAGATGCCCTTTCGTAGGAATGATACTCATGGTAAAGTAGCTGAACATTGCAAAACAAACAATGTGCATTTTGAGTATGCCCACCATTGGGATCGGGAAGAATCCATCTTCCGAAATGCAGTAAACATGACAGCCTTGAGAAGAAGGTTCAAGAAGAAAATAACCACCAAAGGTGGGAAAGGAGATGAACAAGACAAGGCTGAGGAAGAAGCAAAGAGAAGAAATGAGGAAGCCCAGAGGTTGGAACAAGAAGCTGCAGGGTGGCTACACACAAAAGAAGAAGAAAAAAGGAAAGCTGCGCAAGAGGCAGCTAGGAAGGCAGAAGAAGATGCAAAGAAAGAAGAAGAAGAAAAGAAAAAGAAGTTGGATGAGGAGCTTCAAAAACAAGAAGCTGAAAGGCTAAAGCTGACATAGATAGAGCAGTCAGCTTCTGAAACAGCTGCAGGGCAGACCCAGGACGTGGAGAAACCCAAGGTTCAGGACCCACAAGTACCTTCTACCAGCACACCCATGGTCCCCACTCTCAAACTGATCCCTTTTGTGCAGAAAAAAGGAGAAGAAATCCCTAATTTCAATAATGTTTTCTACGACAGGGCAACAAAGAGAATAGTGAAGAGAACAAAAAGGAGAATTGAAACGGGATATCTACTAGGGAAAATGATATCGAATACGCATGTTATGTTGGGAACAGACCAAGATCCACGATTCACCATCAGAGCCGGAGCAGCACTGATTCAAGCCTCAGAGGATAATGTGGGCAGGATTATGACAAACTTACAGCTATCTAAGAAATCCTCGGCTCAATTAAAAGAAACTTTGAGGAAAGAGAGAGAGGAAGGCAATAGGTTGAAGCGTAAGTATGAAGACATGCAGAGGGAGATCAAGGCTTCTAAGGCCGAATTGCAGGCCCTCCAAGCAGAAAGACAGGTCAGAGAAACAACACAGGAGGCTTTGGAGAAAGTGCAAAAAGAATGTCAAGAGATAAGGAGTGAAAAGGAACGGTTGCAGGAGAAGGTAGAAGAGCTAGAAGAGCAACAAAAGATTATCTTGCAGTCCAGTGAGATGCACTCCCAAGAACAGAGAGAGAAACATCAAGAGCAGATTTCTTCTCTGACTAATGCTCTGGAGGAAGCAAGGGAGTAGCAGGTTAACCTCCAACCATTCAAAGAGCACATCTTGGCCCAGAAGATGAAGATGCTGCAGCTACAGACTGCTATAGAAGGAGAAAGGTGCAAGGTGTTGTAGGTAGATAGCAGATTGGAGGAAATCCTGGAGACCTCCTCTTACTTTGTAGATCGATCTCAGGACGTCCTTGAAGTCCTGACTGCAAGAATGGCAAGGCTAGAAAACAAGGAAGAAACTCCAGTAGAACCGCCATCAAAGGATACATAGGCCCTCAAGCGGGATTATGACTTGTTGGAGTTTGCCATAAATACCGTGGAGGATTTCAAAAAATCAGTTAAGAAGATGAAAGCAGCGTGCACTGATTTTTTCAAAAGGCTTCTCATTACCTACAACCGGTGCCAGATAGAGGCCGAGCAGAGGCTTGAGGTTTTCCTGGATCACAACACCTTTGTGGAGCTGCTGCAGAAGAGATACCAGGAGGAGGAAGCTAAAGTATAGTGCATTAAATCCCTGGATGATCAGATCTTGAGGAGCGAAGTAGATCATTCAGCTATCAGCGTGTAGCTTCTGGAAGATCAACTTCGATTGAGTGCAGCCAGGATTGAGGCCATAAAGAACCAGGCTGCTAAGTTTGAGATAAATATTCAATTTTTAGAGCCTTGTACGTTTGAGGGCATTGCCTCTGAAGCTTCAGCATGGAAGAAATTTCTAGATGCCCAAGTGGGACCCTCCTCATAAAGGATCGATCATTTTTTTGTAATATGTAACATTTTGTGAAAAAACCTTTGAGAAAATTCAAGCGTTGGGAAATGAAGAGTTAGGAAGCCCAAAGGTTACTTTGGGCAGCCCAACCATCTCACCTTTTTATATAAATGTAATAGACTTAGAGGGAAGAGGGGCTTTTTCCCAGTTAGACATGAAAAGCTATATTGTAAGAAGAACTATTTCTCTTTGCAATAAAGAAGTATTGTTTGCCTATTGGAGGAAGATTGGTGGCACTTTCAAATGTTATGTTATGGATGGCTGAAAGATGAACTATTTTGTTTTTCCAGCTTTTTGTCCATTAACCGTGAGATCGTTCTAACTCTCAGAACCTATGTTCTTGTTTAAATGATTTCTGGTTTATTTTTGTGGAATTACCACCATGAGTAATGTATGCTATTCATAAAACAATTAGCTATCTGATTGTTGAAATATCTTTAATCATTCATGTGTTGTAGGAAGAAATATCAGCTATCTGTAATTTCTCTTTATGATACATGCATAATTCACATTACTCACAAATAAGTTAAAGTTTGCTCCCCGGGGATAGATAGATAGATAGATAGGTAGGTAGGCAGTTTTATTTCTGCATATGTGATTTAGATGCTTGTGAGCCTAAGACGAGAGGTAAGAACCTATGCATCACATTGTGAATACTCCCTGCATCCTTATCACCCTGCATGGTTAAGTAGGCATATGCAACTCATACTTAAGTAAAAAAAATACAAAAATATACATGATGGACCGGGCCGCAACCGGTAAAACCTTTGTTTTTGTTACTTTGACCTACGGTAGCCGGACCGCAAACCAGATGGATTCCCCATACCAAAAATTCACGGGCTAGTTGGGAACGTTGACTGGGGAGAATTCCTTTCTGTTGTTGCCTGTGAATTTCTAGGCCTCAACACCTGTAAACAAGAAATCTCTCTTATTGAGAGTGGTCCTATCACTTCCCAGCTAAGGATGGTCCTATAGACGATAGTAATCTCATATGGTGAGTAGTCCTGCATTCATTTTCATACAAGATATGCATTCATTTACAGACAATAGTATCCTACAGAAATAACACTCTCTTAATGAGATTGGTCCTAGCACTTACCAACCGAGGACGGTCCTACAGGCGTTCCCTATAGACGTTCATACCCTCATATGGTGAGTGGTCCTACATTTGTTTACAGATGATATTTGCATTCATTTACAGATGAGATCTGCATTAATTTGTAGACGACATCCTACTTGAGGATGGTCCTATGGATAAGAACACTCTATTATTGAGAGTGGTCCTAGAAATTACCAGCTGAGGATGGTCCTATGGATGATAGTGCTTTGATATGGAGAGTGGTCATGCATTCACCTGTGGATGATTTTCGACATTCAGTTGCAGGTTATGTTGTTCCAACATTTGTTTATGTTGAGGGTGATTTAGCTAAGTATTTGTATACTAATGATAATGTAGGTTATGCTCGATATGATTCTAGAGATGATGATGCTTGATATGATGCCAAAGATGATGATGCTTGAGATGATTCCTGAGATGATCATGCTCAAGATGATTCCAGATATGTTCTTAATGATGATGTTCCAAGTATGGGGATGATGTTTATGTAATTGTGAAAACTTCCTATGACATATAGATTCACCAGACAACTGTACAGATGTATTGTTGTAGAATACTTTCCTTGTTAAGAGGTGTTAAAGAAATCTATCTGTAGAATATATTATATTTTTTATTATTATTATTATTATTACCCCTTTTGGAAATTTTGTTCCTATAATTAGGGATGTAATTGATGTATTTCATCATGTAAAGTCTTGAGGTAAAACCTCTATTGTAAGTCAGGTCAGTAGTACCCACAAAAGTATTTTTGAAACGTATTTTTGAGTCTTCCAAGGCAAGTTGGCCTTGAAAGCAAGGAGAAGTTAGACATGTTGTGTTATTGGGCCTCTCAACTGATTAGTATAAATAGGATAGGGGCCTCCCTCATTTGGAGAAGTAAGACACTCAAGAAATTGTGCTAGAGAGAGAAGGAACAACCCATCTAGAGGAGAGGAAGCAGTCTAGTCTTATCCTTTGGGTCATAAACTATAGTTGGTTGAAGTCTATAGAGAGTAATTTTTGTTGGTTATTTTTCCTCATGAGGGTTTCCCAGGATAAATATTTGGGTTCTCTTTTTTTTCTGTCGTGCTTGTTATTCTTTCAGGGATCCTTTTGTTTTGGTGTAATAACTTTTACAATCTTAATAGTTTTGTACTTATCCACTTTACCTTCTACGTTCAACTTCTTCTTGAACATCCATTTTCTCCCAACATAATTTCTTCCAGTTGGTAACTGGACTAGATCCCAAGCTTCATTTTTGTCCAAGTCATCTATTTCTTCAATCATGGCATTATTCCAAAGATCGCTATCATTTGAATCAATAGATTCCTTCACATTTATTGGATCATCATCAATAATAGAAAAATAAAAATGAGAGCAAAAAATTTGGAGGGGAATAATTTTTTGGTTTCCTTGTTTCTTGATATAATATCATCAAAACTGGTGTATGAGGTTCATTAGAGGAAATTTGATGTCTAAAATGGGCCTTATAAGAAATCGTGCCATAATATAAGAAAACAAGCCAACTATAATTTCTTGATGAGTTGGAATTCAAGAAACAATAGAATTTTAATAAAATGAGTCAACCATAATGGTTGACTTGACATATTTGTCATAAAAAACTATTTTTTTGTTCGTATTTTTAGCATATCTCCATGTGTATTTACTCAAATTTTGAGTCGGAGAACTTATTGGATGTGGATTTAAATTTTGCATCCAACGAGTACCCAAACTGCATAATTTTGATGGGCCATGCTACCCCAAGAACAAGAAATACCTGAAATAATGTTATGATGATGTCATAAATGTCATCATCACATTTTTTCAGGTATTTCTTGTTTTTGGGGCAAGAAGGCTAGTAAAAAATATCTAGTGTGGGTACTTGTTGGATGTGGAATTTAAATCTGCATTGAAAAAGTGCTGCCGCTCGAAATTTGAGTAAAAACACATGGAGATATGTTGAAAATACAAACAAAAAGAGTAGTTTTTTTTTTCTTTTTTCCTTCAAAATTCATAAATACTATTTTATTATTTTAACTATTATTTAATTATTTTCCTTAGGAGGCCAACTTTAGACCTCTAATTTCCTCTAATGCTTCTTCTTCCGATTTAGCTTCTTCTGTTGAGTCAGATTCTTCACCTTCTAACTCAAACTCTATTTTATTTGGTTCCTTTTCCATTGGAGTCACTTCATGTCTGGGGACTTCTTTGACCTTTATAAACACAACATCTCGATAGTAAACATTGTTTTTATTTACAAAATTCAAAATATTATAACCTTTCATACCATCTTTATACCCAATAAGGATACACTTCTCATCTTTGTTATCTAACTTGCTCATTTTCTCCTTTCGAACATGTACATAATTGTCACAACCAAAAACATTCATATGCTTAATATAGGGTTTTTTTCCATTCCATACCCCTTGTGGAGTTTGATCAATCACTATTGATGTGGGTGACCGATTTACTAGGTAACATATTGTCTCCATTGCTTCTTCCTAGAATTATTGTCCTATGACAACACTACTTAGAATGCTCCTTTCCTTTTCCATAGGAATCATATTCATCCTCTCAGAAACTCCATTCTGTTGAGTTTTGTATGGATTAGTATTCTACCTTGCCATACAACACTTTTTATAGAAGTACTCAAATTCATTCCCATAGAACTCTCCACCATTATCTGTCCTCAACAACTTTATTTTCTTTTCTGATTGATTCTCGACAAGATCCTTAAATTATTTAAACTTAACAAATACTTCATATTTATTTCGAAGGAAATATAACAATTTGTTCCTTGATAAATCATCTATAAATTAATCATAATACACAGATTTTCCTAATGATGGAACATGAACAGGTCCAAGCACATCACTATGTATAAATTCTAGAATTCCCTTTGCTCTTGTAGCACTAGACGCAAATATTACTCGATTCTATTTTCCATATATACAATGTTAATAGAAATAAAAATCTAGAGTGCAATTAGTCATACCTTCAACCATGCATTTACCTTGCAATGTGTGAAGGCCCTTTTCTCTGATATGCCCCAATATTTGATGCCATATCATTTTCTCTCCTCATGATGCAGTTAGATTTTTGTCATCTTTACCTCCTTCCTCGTGAACAACAAAAATGTTACATTCATCAATGATGGTGCTTCCCAATAGTTTGTATAGAATTCCATATTGAGATCCCCTCATCAATACCATTGAAACTTGAACCATTTTACAACCACCATCTCCATGCACAGTCTTTACACCTACAACATCCATCTTTCCTACACATATAAAGTTTCTTTCTAGATTTGGAATGTGTAGCACTGCATGTAGATTTCTAATCCTTCCATCCTTTACTTTTATCTTGACTCTACCATGTCCAATGATATTGGCTAGTGAATCATCTCCTCCATTGTACTTTTCATATTCATAGAACCACTCCCTATGAGGGGTCATATGGCATGATGCACCTGAGTCAATCAACCATATATCATGTTCTGAATGATTACCCATGGAATATAGGTACACATCCCCTCCCTCTTGTGAGGAGGTGTTTGCCTTTGTGGAAGGGGTATCCTCAGATCCCTTTACTTTCTCAACATTATTGGATATGCAATCCTCTTTATAGTTCCTAGTTTTCCCACATTTCCATCGCTTCCTTATTCCTTTTCCTGGGGATTTATATCTACCCTTAGATGCAGGTCTCCCCCCAGATACTTTATTTTTATTTCTCTCCTGGGGGAGAACTCTCATGGATTAGGAATCCATGCTATGATTATCCGAGGTTTTCCACCTCATCTCTTATGCTAGTAGGGATGATATTATTTCATCAAATTTTAAGGTCACTTTACTAGCTCTAACTATTGCAACAATTAGGTTGTCCCAGGAATCTGGAAAAGAACACAATAATGTAATACATTTATCTTCTTTAGCCATTTTAATGTCAACAAAGGTTATTTTAATTACCATAATATTGTAGACATTCAAATGATCTGTTATTGTGTCATTTTCATCCATTCTTAGGTGAAACGGTTTCTTTTGTAGAAACAACTTGTTCACAAGAGATTTTGATTGATACAAACTTCCTAGTTTCTCCCAAAGCTTTACCTCACTATATTCACCAAATACATTCAACAAAACAGAGTCTTATAAGTATATTCTAATTGTAATCCTTTCCCTTCTTTCTAGTTTATCCCAATATTCTTGTGACATTCCAGTGCGTTTGTACCCAGATCCACAACAATCCATTGTTCCCAATCTACAATAAGATCCTCCATTTTGAGCTTCCATAGATCAAGATTTTGGCCATTAAATTTATCGATCTCAATTCTCTAACTACTCACCATGCATTGTCAATGCATTAATAAATAATACAAAGATTCCCACTGAACTCAGGTTTATCATAGATCCAATATCTATCAACAACATCTAACATTTAGCAATAAAGGTACCCCCTAATACCAATAATGGATATCTGATACCACATGTAAGTTTTAAACTTGTGCAGAGAAGAAAAAATACATTTTATTTAAAGAAAAATAAATATTACACCATAGCATCCACACATAAAAGATAGAGATTGACCCTAGAAAAACTTATCTAGGAAACCAACAAACCTTGGAGCCACACCTTCTATTTTCTCATTATCATTATGAATAACTCAAAATACAATATAGGTATTTCGTAGCCTCCAATACCCTAATCTGTTAACCCAGGTTATAAAATAGACATGAATCCCTTAACAAGATTAAATTACATATTTTTAGAAAATTCCCCCAAATAGCCAAAAATAGCCCAAATTTTTTGGCTCATTGTGCTTGCGTCAGAAATGGTCGTTACCTATTTCCATGAAGGTTCTAATAGGGATCATTAGGTTTTTCACTGACAAGTGCACCTCCCACACACATGCAAATAATATAACATGTACCAAACAAAAATGGCTGAAAACCAAGAGACCAAACCCCAAACAAACAACCCTAAGGATAACCTAATCACAAAAATACCTGAACCTAATCCCAAAGTAAACATTAATCACAAGTAGAACCTAATCACAGAATCCCAAATTAACCAACATTTAAACCATTTAAGAACCTTGGTTCAAGAACTTAGAACCACTAGGGAACCATCAATACTCTCCTTAACCACATCCCTTGACAACATAACTTGCTCAAATGACAATGCTTATGGTCAATTATTGATCATAAAAAATTATAGGGATAATACGAGAGTGCATTATTCCACTGGTATTAGTAGAGACCAAATCAAAGAGTTGAACATCTCAAAATAGACTCTAGTTATTCTTTTAATTGATCTGAGGACCAATCTACCCCTTGATCCACACAAAAGGAACCTTTTCATGGATTGGTGCACATATCAGCCTTGGAGACAAAATTGGATGGGGTTTATCGTTTTCGAAAAAAACTCCTTGCAACAATAGGGGGGTTCCACTATATTTTCTTTGAAAATTATATGTGGATTTCATTTTGGGTCTACACGTCAAATAATTTGACAATACTGAGTTTCAAGGATTTGGTATTGGATCTTCCCAAGATTGACCCATCACCAAGCATAACCTTATGAGAGGTCCACCTGCACCTAAGTGTATGACTAACACCCCCCCCCCCACACCACATACACCTTAGTTACTATTGGTCATCTAGTTGAGACTAGAACTACCATATCATAGCTTTCTCATAGTTTATTGCGCCACAATACATTCATGGAATCATCCAAGCATGACCTATCGAAGCAGCATGTAGGACCATCAGGTGTAGGTCCTTCAAGATCCACTAGTCATGGACCATCCATGATAGACAATGGGGAAAAGGATCTTTTTCACAGTCGAGGATTACCCCATCAATGCACTCTCTATGGCCATACTTTCCATGGGCGTACGGAGGATCCTACATGATATAATTTTATGTCCAAGTTTAGTACATGATTTGTAAATCATTGTACATGATTGATTATATTTTTAAGTGTACATTTTACAATTGTTAGATGAACATTGATTAGAGTATTTAATATTTAATTGGTGTATTTGGCATGTATAGTTTTTTCAATATGAGACAATTGAATCATGGTGGGAGGAAATTATTGCTGCCAACCTTGAATCCACCATTGCAGTAGTAGAAAATATTGCAACACCTCACATACATGTATTTAAAATAGTGTATGGTTGTAGGCTTTCAAAATTAAGTTAGTTCCAATAGCCAACTTTTTTGTGATAAATCAATATTAATGTTGTTGTGTTTCCATAGGTGCATGTAGAAGAATTTGAGCATATGTATCCACCTGGGTTGATCAGATCACCTATCATGCAACTAACTTGTGTGAAATTAATTATAGATTTTACATGAAATGCATTTTTTGTATGGTTTATTTACATGTTTTTTATTCTAATGAAATGTGTTACATATGTTTTATGTAGGTTCCATCTCCTTCCATATGATCACCATATGCACACATCCCTACATATATTTCACCTAGTTCAATTTTTCCATAGTTCATGTCGATCCATGTGACTAGGAACTATGCACTTGAAATAGAAATACCCATATCCCTATTGAATCATTGTAACTTCAAAGGATATTATAAATGTATTTTACTGGTGTACCCATAGGGAGATATTATTTTTTCTCTGTCGGGATGTTACTATTGTAATTGGTTATCATAGAGTCATGAGGTAAATCCTCCATTTTAATTCAGGTCATTAGTACCCCAATGAATAATATAAAATATTGTTTTGAGTCTTTCTAGGTGAAGTTGGCCCAGACATTTTAGTGTGGCCGACTTGTTTAGGGTAAAATTCAGTTGACATAATGTGCATAAATAGAAGAGATGTGCTCCTAATTATAACACAGAATCAACCACTTGAGTAGCACATAGGAGAGAGAGAGAGACACAGAACATTAAGGAGGAGAAAACCTATTTTGGGGTTTTATCTTATACATCTTATACATGGGAAGTTTTGATGGGATTTCTTCCCCTTGAGGGTTTCCCAGGATAAATATTGTGTCTATCTTGTGATTTTTTTTCTTTCAGTGATTATGCATATGCTATTGTTGTGAATTTGGATTTAACACTAATGATATATAGTATAGCATATGAAATATTAACATGGTATCAGAACTAGCCTGAATAGGATGACTTTTACAAGGTGAAACTCTCTGTCCTCACCCTCTAGAAGAAATTAGGGTTTTTGAAAAGTTTGCAATTCAGAATATATGCTTTCATAGAAAGTTTCACCTCCCTAGAGGACATCTATTGATCCCGAGATCAAATTTTTTGGGTCGTTGAAAATATAGGAAATCCAAAACCTAGTTTGGCCTTTAACCAGAAAACTGCAGAAAACTAGAACCAGAAATCCTGCAGAAATTGGAACCTCGCAAGTAAGATTCGAAGGGTGAAGATTTGGGATATCCAAAAATTAGTTGGACCAACCAAATCACCTCAGTCAAGTGCATCTCTTGGTAAGGTCAGCTTTTCATCTTGATAAATTTCATTTTTTAGCGACCTATTGGATAGGATGGCCCCAAGCACTAAGCTTGAGGACAAATTGGAAGGCATAGAAATTTTTTTATCATGAAGTATAGGATTGGTCTCATTCTGAAAGAGAATGGCCTTGAAAATTACATCAAGGATGAAGTTGTAGAATCAACATAATTTGAAGTTGAGGAGAATCATGAACAATACCTAATCAAGGAAATGAGGGAAATTGTTGATTCTATCAAAGATCACTTGATCCCTCAAGTGTCATCTAAGAAGACACCAAATAAAATGTGTGATGCACTTTCCAGAATGTATGAGGGAAGGAACATCAACATAAAGATGAATGTGAGACCTCAATTGAAGGGCGCCAATATGAGTAAAGGAAAATAAATTCAAGATTACTTAGCAAGGGTCTCCCAGTTCAAGGAACAACTAAGTGTTGTTGAATACATCCTTGATGAGGATGAACTAGTTATGATTTATCTTAATGGTCTCACTAGACCTTGGGATTCATTCATACATACTATGTGTGCCAGAAAAAAAAGTATGAAGTTTAACATAGTATGGAAAGATTGGATTCAAGAAGAAGATAGTGTAGCTAACAAATAATCTCTAATTAGAGAATATGATTAGGCTCTAGCCATCCATATTAAAGGAAGAAAACAATCAAACTTCAAGAAGGGTAGTCATAAACCTTCTATTAGCACTCCAGGAAACTCCTCTAGGTTGTAGCTCGAGGATGCTGGGTAACTTAAATGTTTTTATGGTTTTTCTAAATGGATCAATTCAGATGACCTAAAGGACCTCACACGCTCAAGATATGCATAAAACTCAATCAAAAGATAAGGCTTCTAACTACCAATATTCAGAGGTTTGATAATAGGGTGAAAACATGGAGAACTTACTATGCTGGAAGATTTCTTTATAAAGCAATTACATATAAATGGATAATCACAACAAGGAAAAGTACCTGTAATTCAACTCATCAACATACAGATAGGGTGACTTCTATAAGATATTAAATAACATGAATAAACCTGAATCATACATTCAAGCACAAGCACAGAACATAAAAGATATGGAAGATGAACATATAATAGCAAAAGATCTTATATTAGGTGATGAATAACATGAGAAGTTTGATAATAATAAAGGTCTAAAGGTCCCCGAATTCAAAACTTTTATTCAACATAAGTCTTAGGCTTTATAGCCTTTACAAAAATATTTCGATCCTAAAAAGTTGGATTTGATTTACTAAAAATAGATAAAATAAATGTTTTTTGCAAAATTAGGTCAAAAACCCTAATTTAAGTACTAGTCTATCTAATGCTAACACTTGATCACTCATTGAACTCTTTGATAACTATAGTGATTACTGAAGTAGAGCTGTAACCTATCATCTGATAGATAAGCCACGGTTGGTAAAAACCAGGTAGGGTTTGTGACCCTTTTCTCCTTGATTGTATCCTCAAAACTAGAACAGACCTCCTCCACTGGTGCATTTCAGCAAATTTCAGCTTTATATTTCATCCCTGAGATAGTTGTATTCACCAAAAGTAGTTCGATGTGCCAAAATATCTTTCTGCACCCCTTTTTTCTTTTGGTGGTTAAGGAAGCAGAATCCTGGGTCTGTTAGTTTCCAAAAGCTCTGCTTTCAGTGGCTAATGAACAGCTGCTGCATTTTCCTAAGCCACCGAAAGCTCTGTTTTCTACAAAAAAAAATTATTAGCCTTTAATTAGCCCTTTACACTTCACTCCTAATTTTTTGGTACTCCTTCACCCTGCATGGGGTTTGGCAAAACAACAACATCAAGAGCTACCTCAGGATCTTGCAAGCTTGATGTCGCCTCTGCTAGGGTTTCTAATGCAAAATGAGCTTGAGGGCTAGGGTTTGAGTTTTTCTTCTACAACCTCATTAGCCTGACCATTCTGTAAAGTTTGGTGTTGTCCCTCATTAACCTCATATTCCTTCTTTTCAGTAGGACATACATCCCTCTCATTTCTAGCAGAGAATTGTGTAACTTTTCATTATTCTTGGTTAATATTGCATTATTTCTTTTTACCTCTTTGTCTAAGATCTCCATTTCATGTATTTTCCCTAACAGCTGGTTGATCCTCTGAAACCTAGGTTTTCGTGAGGAAGTCTCTGCTATTGGTTCATCCTGACCTTCCCTTGGTGTTGGTGAGGGAAAATCCTCTTGTTCTACTACAACATATTCTGTAAGGTCAACTTCCTGCTCATTTTCTTCTTCTGAGTCTGAGTAGGGCAGGTTAAGTATATTTTCACTTTGTGCCATGGCTTCCTTCTCTTTTTCATTGAAGACCAGGTTTCTTTTGGTTTTGTTGGTCTTGGGAGTTGGAGAGGGCTGATCATCTGCCACTGGTGAGATAATAGGTCATATTTTGCCCTAAAACTTTGGCCAAACTGCTGAAAACCTGGGGCTCATAGATGGATTTGGTTCTCCAAATATGTGAAACCTATGTTTAAACTGAAAGATTTTTTTGTATATTGGTTTGTTGTGAGCAAAAACCTCTCTCATTTTTTGGAAATTCGTTTTCATTTGCCAGAGATCTGTATTTCAAAAATATGTGTCAAACAGTGAAATTCTGAGATCCGAAAATTAGGGCTCAGAGATGGATTCGATTCTCCCAATTTGTAACACCTGTAGGAAAACTGAGAGAGGTTATTATTCTATGACATGTTAGGAACAAAAAAATATGATTGTTTTGCAAAATGATTCTCCAGTCTCTCAGAATCACCATTTTAAAATGATTCCTTTTCATAGTAAAACGCCCATTTCGGTGGCTTGGAGCGCCCTGAAATTTTGGTCTTAGCTATCGAAAGTCTGCTTTTGGTGGCTTAGAGACCATTTTGAAACAATGCTTAGCCATGGAAACCTGTGTTTTGAGTTTTTGAGCGGGTCCTCCTCCTCTCTTCATCTTCTTGAATGTTCTGTTGCACCTGTAAAATTGAAATCCAAACCCTAGGGAAGGATACTACAATGTTGGATCCAGAGAGGGCTTGGCTTAGTGAGAATGCATGTAGGAAATGTGGAACGAATTGAGGAGAGGGTGCTTATTTTGAGGGTCTAACCATTAATTGGTACTTGAGCAGTGGGACAGTCAGTTCTAAGGAGAACCGTGAGATGACCAACACAGTGATATTTTTAACTGGGACTTAGTATTTTGTGGTGGTTCAACTACAGTCATGGGACATATGGAAGATAGGCTAGGGTTTTGGTCTCTATCAGTCACTTCAGTTTAATAATGACCTTTTATTCACCAACTCATGATTTTCTGCAGTCCCCCAGTCTTTTCAGCGGTTAAGTGTTTGATCATGACATTCTTTATACTAACGGGATTTGATTTTGATGGAGATGCTAACCATTTTCCTCTTTTGGCACTTTCGGCAATTAAGAGAATCTTAGGTATAACTTGTAAGCTGCCAAAAGCTAGGATTTTTGGTGGTTAATGGACCATTTGTACATTCGCCTAAGCCACCGAAAGCTTCCCTTTCATAATTTATCCAAAAACGTAGTTGATGAGATTTTGGTGGTTGATGTCTTCCTGGATCGAATTGTTAAGATGCCAAAAGCTGGCCTATTCAGTGGCTAATGAACTGTTGAAAAGTTTTCCTAAGCCACCAAAAGCTCCTTTTCCAAAATTTTCAATAAAAATGGAGTCAACAAGATTTCAGTGGTTAACTTGGTCTGAGTCCAAATTGTTAGCTGCCAAAAACTGGGCTTTTTGGTGGCTAATGAACTATTGAAAAGTTCGCCTAAGCCACCGAAAGCAAAAATTTCAAATTTCTTTGAAAAACAGAACACCAGGCATCCCAATTTTGTTAATCACCCAAACATCTTTCATAATATACCCTAAAATCTTCCTTACTATGAAAAAATAAATTGTCTGAGTTTGACCTATTTTAAAAAATTTGTTTTAGGAGATAACACCTTCAAAGAAGAAGTTTCAAAAGAAAAGAGTAAACAATCAAAATAAAGGTTACTGAAAGTATCAATGCTATAACTGTCATAAGATAGGACACCCTACTAGTGAGTGTCCATCACCAAAGAATAACAACAACAAAAGACATCATTCCCATATAGCTAAAGATGAGGATGAAGAAGAAGAAAGACCTCAAAATAGAATCACAAAAGAAGAATGTGTTGAATAATATGCACTATTCGCTGCACTCTTTGGGTCTGTAACACCTGGAGAAGATACATGGCTTATTGATAGTGGTGTTTCAAAGCACATGAAAGGGAATAATCAAACTCTATTAAGACTTGAAGAAAACAAATCTCTGCAGAAAGTGTCATTAGGAGATGACTATCAATATCCCATCAAAGGTATTGGTGAATCAAGATAAAAGCTTGACTCTGGGACTTCCATGAAGAGGAAGGAAGTACTATATGTACCAGTTTTGAAAATTAACTTACTTTCCATCTCAACTATATATAATAAAGGATATAGATTTTATTTTATAGATGGACAAGTACTTATCGGGTTGAAAGGAAAGACACTTGAAGATGATTTGGTCTTTAAAGAAGAAGAAGGAGGACTGTACAATCTCAAAGGACATCAAGAGACAACCCTTGTCCATGAGACTACTAGCTCAAGTGAAATATGGTAGAGGAGGCTTTCTAACATCAACTACAAAGCACTATCCTATGTGAGAAAGGTGGTAACAGTATTACCATATCTAAATATTGATCATGAGGGAAATTGCAAAGGATGTGCAAGAGGAAATAACATCAAGAATCCCTTTCCAAAAAGTGAAGCAAAGAGTAAAGGTATGTTGGAATTAATTCATTCTGATGTATGTGGTCATATTCCCTCCATATCATTAAGTGGATACGAATATAATGTCACATTTATTAATGACTATTCAAGAAATACATGGATATACTTCTTGAAGAACAAGAGTGAAGTGTTCGGGAAACTCAAGGAATTCTAAGCCTTGATACAAAACCATTCAGAAAGAAGAATCAGGACATTGAGATTGGATAATGGTGGAGAATATACTTCAAAATAATTTGAAGCATTCTGCAAGGCATCTAGAATCAAGAGGGAACTAACCACTCCCTAGAATTCTCAACAGAATGGCATTGCAGAAAGAAAGAATAGAACTATTACAGAAGTTGTGAAAACAACGAGTCATGACCAAGACCTCCCAATGCACCTATGGGATGAAGCGCAAGAACATCCATATATGTGCATAATATATTATCTCAAAGTGCTATTGTATTGGAAAATCTTGAATAGATGTATACAGGAAAGAAACTTGAAGTGAGCCATCTCAAGATATTTGGATGTCGAGTATATGTACATATTCCGAAAGAGAATAGAATCAAGTTGGATCCTTCTAGAAAGAAGGGAATATTTGTTGGATATTGTGAAGTCTCCAAATCCTTTATGATATACATTTCAGGATTCCATCATATCGATATTTGTACGGATTCAACATTTGATGAAGATACAACTCTTAAGAAATATGGAAGGTGTCATATTGAAGAAGTACATAAAGAGAATGTACCTCCTAGAATGATAGAAGTTGAATCCTCTCCTGAAATAGTAGCATCAGAAGATCATGATATTCTAGAACCTCAGGACCCCCCTACTACGGATATGTCTCAAAAGAGAAAACCTTCTTGGGTAAAAGAAATAATACAAGAAGGAGAGAGATATGGAGCTCTAGAAGGCTCCACAAGAACAAGAAAAATGTCAAATCCATACTCCAGTTATGTAGCTTTGATGTGTGACCTTGTAGATCAAGAACCCACCATCTATGAGGAATCTCATCAGAAGAAATATTTGGTGGAAGCAATGACGAAATAATACTAGTCAATAATGAAGAATGATGTTTGGGATGTAGTACCCAAACCATAAAACAAAAGTGTGGTATCTTCAAAATGGATCTACAAGATAAAACATTGCTGATGGAAGTATTGAAAAGTACAAGGAAAGATTCGTGGATAGAGGATTCTTGTAGAAAAAGGGGATTGATTCTGAAGATACATATTCTCCAGTAGTAAGGTACACTTCCATTATAACCATCATGGAACTTGCTTCCATGATGAAGTGGGATATACACCAGATGGATGTAAAAAAAACCTTCCTAAATGGTATGATTGAGGAAGAGGTTTACATCGAACAACCACAAGTATTTTAAGTTAGATACAGAGTGACACATGTATGTAAGTTGAAAAAGGCTATGTATGGACTGAAGTAAGATCCTAGAGCTTGGTATGGTAAAATAGATAGCATATTGACAATGTTGGGATTTACCAAGAGTAAAGTTGATCCTAACCTTTACATTAAGGTTATGGATGATGAAATTGTCATACTATTACTACATGTGGATGATCTATTTATGACAGGGAATGGGAAATAGATCATAGAGAACAAGAAGAATCTAGATGATGTTATATTTCTATCATTTAGTCAATATGATCTTAGGATATTATCTGAGAGAATAACATGCACAAAAATAACCACAAGAGACAAGAGACACAAATATTTTCCTCGGGGAATCCATAAAGGAGAAAACCCCACAACTTCCTCAGAGATAGAATAAGCACCCCTGGCAGCAGTAAAACCAAAAGACAAAAAGATGGTCTCCAATAGTTGTTCTCTCTCTCACTTGTGTGAGCTCCTCCTCTCTCACCTATGCGCTATAGCTTGGTGAGTGTGTGTGACAAATAGAGAGGCTCACTCTCTATTTATACTAATTTCCAACTTGACAATTACTTAACAGGGTTAGCATCTCTAGGAGAGTCTAATAACCCTAGTGCCCCACAACTGTGGGGAATTTCTCCCTCGGTCAACAAGGAGGGTTAAGCTCAACTCAATTATGAGAACTATTTCCTCGACTTACAACGGAGGGCTAACCTCATTGACTTTACATGACTTTATTATATTAATGAATCTCCTTATAGGAACATCTAGGTACAAAGAAATACAAATAATTCTCCCTATAGTAACATTAGGGTACAATATAAGATATACAAGTGAATACATTCTGAAGTTACAAATACATCAACGCTCCCTCTTAAGTAGGAAGGTATTATCTTGACACAATTCATCAGCATAAGTCTTTTCCATTGGATCATCATCAAAGCTAGATCATCACTGGATCATCATCATAGTCATTGCTCCCGCTATCTCAAGCAAATGGAACTATGTGTATATCGCAGCTTGGTGTGGCCATGGCCTTGCATTCCATCATCCTGAACCTCTTCAGGATCTCCACTGCATACTTCCCTTGTCCAAGGAAGATTCCATCTTCACTCTGCCATATTTCCATGCCTAGAAAGTAATGCCCATACCCAAGTATTTCATCTCGAACTTGGTAGCAAGTATCCTTCTTGCAAATTTAATGAGTTCCTCTTTTCCTGTCAGGGACAGCTCATCAACATATAATAGGAGCATCACTATTCTTCCACCTTCAACCTTGAAGCAAAGGTTTGAGTTTGCTTTACTCTTAGTAAATCTTAGAGCCATCAGTAAGCTATCCATCATGTCATACCATGTCGAACATCGGGATCTTCTGCAGACACTCCCTCTGAAGTGGTGCATCACTCTCCTTCTTCCTTTCATACTCTATGCATTGAAACATTTTGTACTAGAGTGACAAGTAGATTCCTCTGTTACTAATATTCAATGTATGCATCTAGGGTCATTGGATACCAAGATCCTATATCTTGAAAATGTTCTTCTCGCACCCATCTATGAGCTTGTCATCCTCTATAGGCTTTCATATTCAACCTTGTAGAAAAGGTTAATATATTCATCACTCTAGGTGATATTCAAGCTGCTCACCCATGGGTGTATTTTGAGCTCGTACAAGGCCTTATTTAATTTGCACACATGAATATGCCTATCATGTGTATTAACTTCCAGTGGATACAACTGTCTCTTCGTAGTCTATGCCTTCTTTCCGTGAGAAGCCTCATGCTATGAATATTGCCTTGTATCCCATGATGTTGCCATCTACTACATGTTGGATCGTGTAGATCCATATGGAAGACATTACGGACTTCCCTTCAGGTCTCGATACTGCATCCTAGACATCATTCTTCATTTTGAATTATTTCTTGAACTGTCGCCACTTGTTCTTCGGAATGAGTCTCATCCTTATTTTCTTGTAGACAATTGTACGCGATCTTTCCTACAAGTCAAATGCACCAGTTGTGTGGTTAGAAACATTTCATAAGGCATATCCATAATGGAAAATTATTATGCATAAAGATATAATCATGCAACTATTTTAGCCAATACAACATTCATCCATATCTCATGAAAAATTTCTAGATGCCTTCCATCTCTACCAGGACATCATTGAGATTGTGCACTAATCCAATATGTCAGCAAATAGGTTTCATTCTAAATAAGTAGCAATAGATATTTGTATAGAACCATGAGCTACTTACCCATCACATGCATATTAATAGTATATTGTCATTAATCCAAACATTCTATCATGCATAATACATAAATTGAATATAAACAAATGCATAACAAAACAATATCATGAAATCACAATTTAGTACTTATCTTTATTTGTTTCATGGGTAGACTCCTTCTTTCAGCTTCATCATCTTTTTCATTCATAACAACATCATTTATTATCCAAATGCTTAATATGGATAAGAGGTTCTTCAAGAATTGAGTTCTTCATATTCCTCATCACTTTGGGGGTCTTCTTTGAATCGTGAGCACTTGATCTTCAGCTGCTCCCATCTTCTCTTCTCTTATTATGGGTCGAGAGTCATCTTGTGTGTGTTATTCCTAGATTTTGCTGAAAGTAATCACTTCTTTCTGGCACACATTCCTAAAATGAATGAATCCCATGATCCTAGGAGGCCATTCAAGGTGGTTATCACAATTTCTACATTCTCTACTTCTTCATCCACTGCTTCAAGTTGTTCTTTGATTTGAGAGACCCATGTAAAGTATGACTGTATGATCTCTCTATTTTGGATCTTTACATTCTTCACCTGGTTTCTCAAAGTCATCTTCTAATTTATGTTCTTCTCTTCAAATAGCTTGGTCAAGGAATCAAACATCTCTTTAGGTGTCTTTAGGGAAGAAAATTGTGGTATAAGGTGATCCTTGATTGAATCAACAATGATCTTCTTGTCCTTGACCAAGTAATTTTTGTGTAAGGCTTTAGCCTCATCTCCCTCTGGAACTGGAACCTCTCCACTTATGTAGGTGTCCAATTCATTTTCTTCAAGAACCAGTGAAAAATTATGCTTCCATGCTTGGAATTTGTAGGCTTCACTAAGCTTGTCATCAAGCTGGTGTAATAGGTCATTAGAAATGAGAAGCTCAAATGTAAATAGCAAAAGATTAGAACTTACCAATTTGAGGTGTCTGTCCTGGTTCCAGATCTAGTTGATCTAGGGTTTGTTAGAGAAACCCTAATTTTCAAAACTTGGAATTTAAAACTTTTGATTAGATAGAAATATGGACCTCTTCAAGGAAAGCTATCCAAGGTACTACTTTCTGTTGGGGCGTGCACCTTAACGGTCCCTAATTTTGGTAACTCTGTGGTTTTTGTGGAAGTTTGTAAGTGGAGTTGCAACTCAAAATAGTCTTAGGGGTGTCAGGGTTGAGTAAAAACCTTCTCTTTTGTAATAAACCCATGGTTTAAGTCCAGGGTTTAGGGTTCGGGGTGCCAATGGTTTAAGCCCGTGGTTTTGTAATAAGTGCACTATAAATAAGCACTCTTGTAAAGAAGTCAGTTTAGGCTTTTGATGTAAGATTAATTAATGTGATGCTAAGGCTTGTTTGTAAGAAAGGTTAAGTCCCAGCTGTGTGCGTGGACAACCTCTGCAGCTGTGTGCGCAGAGGGTTTTTGGGTGATTAAGAAGATCTGCAGCTATGTGCACAGAGGCCTGCAGCTATGTGCGCGTCTTTGAGGACTTGAAGGAATCTGTAGCTGAGTGCGCAGATCAAAACTGGGGTTTTTGTAAAGAGTTGAATAAAACACAGTTCTGTGGACGTAGCCCCTAAACTGGGGTGGAACCACGTTATATCGTGTGTTGTGGTTTTGTTGTGTTGTTGTTATGTTCTTTTATGAATTGATAAATATATAACTGATAAGTAAGATCACTGCAAAATACTAACTTCGCTGTGAATTCCCAGTAAAGGGTTAAGCAAGGCACTATTTTTTTATCTAACCGCGAAGATAAATAAGTAATATCAAATCTCTGTATTTAATGATTATCATTTGTTAGAAGTTAAAGGTACAGTAATATCCCTCTTCTGCTTGCAGAAACCTGATTCTGCGGCACCCCATAGCTATTTCGGGTGAGACTGCAACATGTTCGCAGGTTGTTACCGAAAAGGCCAACACTGTGGGTCTTTTGTTGGTGCGAAGTTAATGGTATTAAACCCGGGTCTGCCCAATAGCCCAAAAAATTGGTTATGTTGCCGGTTGAACTCAGTATCTGCTCAAGAGGGGTTTACGTCATACCTCGAGGGCTATGTTTTGGAGACCCTCAGTGAAAGAAATCGGTGATTGGATTGAAGAGACTTATCTGAACTTTGTTGTACAAGAGAACAAAGATCCACGTCGTAGTGCAAACGAATTTTTACAAAGGTATGTTTTTTCTGATGTTTATGAAATTTTCTTTGGTAGTATCCACATAGAGTTGCACCAGTGGTTATCTAGGTTAACAGAGAGAAGGACGAACTTCCAAGAAGGTTAGTTTCCTGAGTGGACGCCCACAAGAATTAATATATTGAAAAGGGTGAACAACGAGATATCCCACGGTGTTGATTTCTGGACAACACAAACCCTTGAAGCATTTGTGATGGAGTTCGCCATTGACACAAGTACATCCTTCAGCGAAGCCGAATGGCAGTTATTCAAAGGACCAAGGGGTAAGTACTTGAATTCATTTAGTTTGAGAATTAAAATGCTATTGGCTGAAAAAGGTATATTGCTCATTGAATCAGACTGTTAGATTTAGTATTACTAACCTATGTTTGGAAGTGAAAGTACCTTCAACGAGTAAAGTTGTTTGCTGCGAAGTGGAAAAAGGTACAAGAGAAATTTTGAGTCCTATACCCTAGGTCAGAATACCGATCCTAACCCCGTAAGTCCAGCAGCCTTGGAGACCAAAGAAAACCCTTCTGTTGGAAACCCTCCGGTAACCCCGCAGCGAAGATCTATTATCCCTGAGAAACCATTGCAGTCTGAAAGTAACCCTAGCCCGAGTATTCCTGTTGTAGGTAAATCTACCCCAGTAAGTTCCCCCCCACCTACTACCAGTCCCCCTCCCTCCCCCCCTGGATCCGCGATGGCCCATATGAATGACGACATTAAGCTCCCTGTTTTCAAAGGAACTCGATCAGAGAATCCAGAACAGTTATGGTTCTTATGCGAAGCAGTGTAGACTGCTAAGAACATTACGGATCAAGATACAAAAAGAGCGTAGCTGGTTACTTCTTTTAGAGACCGCGCTTTGACCTGGTTCATGAAGTTTTCCAGCACTTGGAACCATGTCTTAGCTGATATAAAAGGAGCAATGATAAAGTAATTTAAGAAGCTAAAATCAGAGTCGCAGTGTATCACTGAGCTAAAGGAAATCTAGCAGAGGCGAGGAGAATCAGTGTGGGACTTTGACCAGAGGTTCAAAATTCTACTAGATCAAGTTAGTTTCACCACTGGACCAGTGTAGCATAAGGAATGGTTCATCGCAGCTCTGTTACCACACATCAGGACTCCACTCATGCAACAGAAGGTTGCAGATCGGCAGGAGGCTTTGGAAATCACTATGAAGCTTGAAACAACCCCTGTCGAAGATAATTATGGTATCACTCAAATACAAGCGCAGTTGGCAGCGATGGCTCTAGAGCTTCGCGATATCAAAAAAGTGAAAGCTAGTCACGAAGAGCTTTGGTGTACACGATGTCGGACAGAGGGTCACAACAAGGAACAGTGTCCTACGGTAAGAAATTTCCTCAATTCTGGTGCACCAAACCCGTTCAACCTAGTGTTCTATATTGTGAGATCTGTAGGACAATTGGCCAGTATCGACCTGAATACTGCTATCTTCTGCAGAGGTATGTGCAAGTCCCTAAGAACCCTTATTGTAAGTTCTATAAATCAGTGGGACACAACGAAGATGAGTGTCGCAGCTTTGACCTCATGAGAGAACGAACTTACGATGCTTATTGGGTACAAAATGATGGCCAAGGCAATGATGGATATGGTTACTGTGGTAGTACATCAGGTCACAGAGCTTTTGGAGGTCGCAGTCATGGTAGTATGATTAGCAGAGGTCGAGGCCAGGTTGTGTGCTATAAATATAACCAGGCAGGACATCTAGCTAGAGACTGTCGGAACCCAACTACGACATGTCGATATTGCAGAGATGTCGACCATGTGATTGAGCAATGCCCGCAACTAATAGCAAAGATTCAAGAAAGAAATAGTGCCCCTACTCAGAATATTCAGCTGATTGCTGTGGATCAACGACCTGTCCCAGCCATTAATGTTGTTACCAGGAGTGGAGCCATGACGGAAGCACAGAACAAGGAGAAACAGCCTGCCGAGGCTTGGGTTAGTAAGGCCCCAGAAAAAATAACAGCATTTGATGTCGAAAGAGAAAAAGAGACATTTATGGAAGCCAAGAAAGACTTTGTCGACCCCAACACCTCAGTAGTGCCTGCGCAACAACCTTAGCAGCAATCGCAGCTGCAAGAAGCTTCGACAGATAAAGTAAGTACACTGTCCTCCTTTTTACAGAGTTGTATGAAGCTCTTGAGAAATTAGAATGCTTTAAATGAGTTGTAGAAAGTTATTGCTTCTTGCAAACCTCAGCAAAGTTCTGGTAAGGAAAAATTTGTTCATAGAGTCAGAAGAACTGGCAGGGAAATGAGATTGAATGCTCAGATAGGAGAATATGACATGACTGACATCATCTTGGACCTAGGATCAGAAGTAAATGTCTTAACTAAGCAAACATGGGAACAAATGGGAAAACCTACTCTAGAATGGTCCCCTATATAGTTGAGATTAGCCAATCAGCAGAAGATTGTGCCCTTAGGAAGACTCCCTAGTATATCAGTAGATATTGATGGAGTCAGTACCTTAGCAGGCTTCAAGGTAATTGAAATAATTGATGACACTAACCCCTATCCAACACTACTAGGCATTGAATGGGCAATAGATAATGATGCAGTAATCAACCTAAAGAAGAAGCAGATGACTTTCGAAGGGAAAGGACTGAGAGTCATAGTCCCATTGGATCCTTCTCAAGGAGAGAGGTACACCGAGCCAGTAAGAGATGAAGACCAGGATGTTTTAGACCATATCTACAATATCACAGTGAAGGAAGAATATTATGTTGATCGTACTGCTGAGGGTATCATGTATTGGGAGTGTGACAGCTCCTGCATCACAGATTCAGATGACGGCCTAGAGAATTGGCAGAATAGACTGTATGAGCTACATGGACATCGATGTGCAAGAATTACCAAGTCTCTTAGATGGATTAGTTCACAGACAAGAACCGTACCTGTTTTTGATGATTCGATAGACCCAAAAGAGTTTATTATGCAGTTCTCAGAGTAGGTACCAGACTCACAGAAAATGGAGACTTTGGATTCAACATTCAGAGCCACAGTAGCCATATGGTGGAATGGTCACAAAAAGTACATTCATAGTTGGGAAACATGCCAGAAGTCCCTTTGCCTAAGATTCAGGGACCAACCTCAGGAGGTGCGAAGCAGGTTTAATGGTAAGACTAGTCCTCAGGGACATTTGGAGCAATGCTACGAGGCATGGAAGCATGTACCTCGTGAAGAATGGGTACATAGGTTTGTGCACACCCTGGACCCTATAGCAAATAACTGGTATGCGGAGGTCGAGCTTCACCATGGTACTGTAAGTTGGGATTGTCTTGTTGATAGTTTTGTGCTGACATTTTCTATTAATGAGGTTTCTCCTACATTGGACGCAGCTATTAGGTTGATCCATACTAAAGTATTTGATGATCAAGAGATAACAGAATACCAACCTGATTGGAAGGAACAAGAAGCCAACGCAGTAGAATGTTATAACCTCACAATTGATGAGGATGACGATCCTCGTAACATTAACATTCCTGAGTCAGAAGGACACTGCGAAGTATATGGCCCAGCAGTTGAAGCACCTGAAGTGACTCAGCCCTTGAAGACTCAGACCGTAAACATTGGGTCAGAAGAAAACCCTAAGTATGCTACCATTGGATATTATTGGGATGATGAAATGGTGAGCAAGGTAACCCAACTTCTCCATGAATATCAGGACCTATTTCCAATGAAGTTCTTAGAGATGAAAGGTATCCTTGGTGATATACGAGTGATAAAGATCCCTTTGAAACCTGATGCGAAGCCTATGAAACAGCACCATTATAGGCTGAACCCTAAGTATAAGGAAAAAGTCCGAATGGAGCTGGATAAGATGCTTGCTGCAAAAATCATTGAGCCTATTGAAGAGTCCGAATGGGTCAGTCCTATGGTGGTGCAAGAAAAAAATACTAAGGGAGAAATCAGAATCTGTGTCGATCTGAGGAAGCTGAATGATGCCTGTTTGCATGATCCTTTCCCCACTCCCTTTACAAATGAAGTTTTAGACAATGTTGGAGGGAAATAAGTGTACTCTTTTACTGATTGATTTTCAGGTTACCATCAGATTAGCATTGCCCCAGAAGATCAACATAAGACAACCTTCACTACAGAAATGGAATCCTTCCAGTATACAGTTATGCCCTTTGGATTGAAGAATGCACCTGCCATGTTTTCTAGAGTAGTCATCTCTGCTTTTAAGGAATTCATACATAAATTATTAGAAGTTTATTTTGATGATTGGACTATCTTCAGGTTATTAAAAGACCACATAGCTAGTTTCAGACTTATGCTGGACAAATGTAGACAGCATCAGATTTCATTGAACTTGAAAAAGTGTATCTTTTGTGCCCCTTTTGGAATTCTGCTAGGTCACATTGTATGTAAGCAAGGATTGATGATGGATCCTGCGAAGATAGCCATTATTGTGAACCTGCCACCTCTGAAATCTGTTAAACAACTGCGCACTACGCTTGGTCATACTGGATATTACAAGAAATTCATTAAAGGATATGCTCAGATAACAGCCCCTATGGAAAAGCAGTTGAAGAAAGATATTAGGTTTGAATGGACACCTGATTATCAAGCAAGCTTGGATATTTTGAAGGAAAAGATGGTAACTGCCCCTATCTTAGTATTCCCTGATTGGAATAAGGAGTTTCATGTGCATGTCGATGCATCCTCCATTGCTTTCGGTATAGTATTGGCTCAGTCAGGTGAAGGTAATATTGATCACCCTATTTCTTTTGCAAGTAGAAAATTGTCCACAGCAGAAAAAAATTATACTACTACAGAACGAGAAGGTTTAGCTATGGTTTATGCATTGCAGAAGTTTTGACATTATCTGTTAGGATCTCATTTTAAGATGTTCACTGACCACTCTGCTTTGAAGTATTTTGTTAACAAGCCTGTGCTAGGTGGAAGGATATGCAGATGGTTGATTCTATTTCAGGAATATGACTTTGAGATCATAGTCAAACCTGGAAGACTGAACCTAGGTCCTGACCACTTATCGAGGCTCGAGTCAGGAGAAGAGCCCATTAATTTGGATGAAGGTCTCCCTGATGCCCAGTTGTTTTCCATCCAGATGGTTGATGACTACTTCCAGGATATTGTTCAGTATTTGTCTACAGGTTTTACACATGCCGAAATGAAAACACAGTAGAAGAAACAGCTGGTGGTTAGAGCATCCGTCTTTACCTTAATAGCAGGACAGCTATATAAGATGGGACCAGATGAAATACTACGTAGATGTGTCCTGGAGCATGAAAAGCCATTAATTTTGGCTGAGGCACACTCTGGTGATGCAGGAGGTCATTACGCAGGAAAAGCTACAGCACAGAAGATTCCGATAGCCGGATTGTGGTGGCCCACAATTCATAAGGATGCAAGAAGAGGGTAGAATGTTATGAAGCTATCAAGTTTTCTTTCTTGGACTCATTAAACCTTTACAAGAAATAGCAGAAGGGAAGTTAATTCAAATGTTTTTTATATCATGGAAGAAAGTCTTTTCATCCTTGAACAAAGCACCAGCTTAAGTGTATCAATAGTTGGGTTCTAGTTTTTGGCCTTATGATTAATCCTGATCTCATAGTTTTACTCCTCTGGTTGGTTATTCATCCAATCATATGGAGAATCTGTCAATGTGTCCTACATTGCATATTTGTATCATTGGTCTCTTTGTGTCTAAATATTCCTGAGTCATGTTTGTGTCATGCGCATTGTTTAAGGATAAAACCTATGCCGGCCATTCTGCAGTTACCTTGACCTTTTGTGTCGTCCACTCCCTAGTTTCAATTCATTACATCAAGTATTTGGTAGTCCTTGTTGAAAAACTTTGTCCCAGTTTCAAATTAAATTAGTCCTTGATTTTCCTTGTGTTGGATGATGGAGGATGCCCTAATTCCTTCCTTCCAACGGATCTCTTCTTATCAACTTCAACACATGTTTCTCTAGGAATGAGATTTAGAGTTTATGACAGTACCTTGGGGATTGTAGTCATTAGTGGCAATTTCCCTCAATATTGGGTAGAGGAAATACCTTAATGTTCCCTACTCGATCAATTCTTCAAAACTTTTATTCACACCTATCAAAATCTACTATGTACCTTGGGAACCATTTTCATTATTGGGATTTTCCCTCATGTTTGTTAACGGTTTTAATCAATGACCGATAATTAAATGGTTTCCTTCATGTTCGACTTCAACACCTCTATTCACATGGTTAGGGTTCGTACCTTTGGGAGTTTTGGATTCAAGACCTTGGGACAATAGTAGCATCATCATCTTTTCTATTTATTGAGTTGCACAAGGCCTTGTCACACCTCATATGAAATTTTTCTAGACATAGATTTACCTTGTATTCTTGTGGCTATGATCATTTTTTGAGCATGCACCGAGGTTGTTCATTTGTGGCCATGAATCTTCTAGATTTTACATGGCTCGTTTTTGCATATTGTGTAACCATGATAGGTACATTAGCTATAAATATTTTGTATCTTCCTTGTATCTTTGTGGCAATCATTTTTGCATGGACATGTATGTCCTAGAGATAATATTATCTGACATTTATCTACGTTCTTTTAGGTACCTTCATTTGAGCCTATGATCTTGGATTGTCCAGATTCTTTGACTCCATGATCCAACCTTCCATATTTATAATGTATTTCATCTATCATACCCTCTAACCTCATCCATTAGGGGGCATATTTTATATCCCAAAATGGCACTACTCCTCCCATGGAGACATTTACGTGTTTTATTGCATGATGACAATTCCATGACAACACTTCATGAAATCTATTGTTTGCCACCCAAATGACACTTTTGTATGGAAGGGACATATGAGGAGTTTTGTAGCTCTATTTTACCTGTTTTATGGACCATTGGATAGGTAGGAGGCTAAGGAATAACTTTCCATACTAGACCAACTCCTTAAACCCTTGTAAATACACTGAAAATGCATTTTTTAACAAATACACAAGTTGTGAGTGTTGTACCTACATTTTTCACTTTACATTCGTGGGTTGTTAGTGTTGTACCCACATATACCCTCATAAATTTTCAAAAATATATAAAAAATTGAAATTTTACGTGGTTTGGGTGGTTTTCGAACTACCTCCTTAGTTTTAACTTCCCTATCCTTGACCCTAAATATTTAGTTTTCTATTTAAGGGAGGGACAAGGGACCATGAAAGGGGATTACCCTTTGGTATTGTTATGCTAGTAGAATTTGAACTCTCATCCCCCTCACTGATGCCCTAGTTGTTATCTACCCTTTCTCCAGAGATTGGAGGTTGGGATTCTTGGAGGAGAGAAGCAGGAGATCTAGATCGAAGGTTTCACAAGGTTCCTTGAATGAGAGGAAGGTATATATTGTATGTATTCCATTGATTAATTAGGATTTGATGTTCTTTCATTTCCAAATCATTGTGTATATATCATTTTATGATCATATGTTGATGTTGATGAGATAAGGGTTTCATATTATCTTTATTCTAATTGTTTTATATGTGGTCAAACTGGTTTGAGGAAGGTTTGAATTGTTCTTGTAGGTTCCCAGGTTAGAGAGCAAGAGGATTTCTAAAGAGAAATTTTGGATCAAAATTCAGCTCATAAGGTATGAACCCTCCTAATGCTTCAAATATTTTTTATATTTATACTTTCTGAGCTTTATATATTAGTATGTTAACCCCTAGTATGTTGGTGAACTCAACCCAAGCCATAGGATCAATTCCCTAACAACACAAATTTACAAACATAGAAACCTAATCTATCCCTAGAAACCCTAGAAACCTAATATATTCATAGAAACACAAATATAACCCTATACCTCCAATGGTAATAAGATCTTGGGAGATAAAAATTCTACCATAGTTCCATTAGATGGTGGCACTTTTAACCGTGTACTTTGTTCTTGGGATTTGCTACAATCTTCCCTACATTTGAAAAAGAAAATCATTATGGGGCAAGTAAGAACAATTTTCCCCTCGCATTGTTGTAAACAAATTCTCAAGGACCTTCAATATGTAATAACTCCAAGGAATGTCAATTGACAATTATTATTTTCAAGGTGCACAAGTTTGACAACTTTTGGCCATTGTCACTCTTGTATTTCAATCTTCGCACATTAGAGGAAATTTGATGTCTAAAATGGGCCTCCTAAGGAAGTAATAAAATAATAGTTAAAATAATAAAATAATATTATTAATTTTGGAGGAAGAAATAAAAAAATACATTTTTTGTTCGTATTTTCAACACATCTTCCTGTGTTTTTACTCAAATTTCAAGTGGGAGGGCTCGTTGGATGAATAATTTAATTACATATCCAACGAGTACCCACATTGCATACTTTTGATGGACCCCACAACCCCAAAAATAGGAAATACCTGAAAAAACGTTATGATGAAATCATCATCACATTTTTCAGGTATTTCTTGGCTTTGAGGCAGTGGGGTTCATCAAAAGTATGTAGTATGGGTACTCTTTGGATGCAGAATTAAATTCAGCATCCAACGATCCATCCCTCTCTAAATTTGAGTAAAAACACAGGGAGATATGTTGAAAATATGAACAAAAAAGTAATATTTTTAATGACAAATATGTTAAGTCAATCATTATGGTTGACTCATTTGATTGAAATTCTATTGGTTCTTGAATTCCAACTCACAAGAATTTATTGTTGGCTCATTTTCTTATAAGGCCCATTTTAGACCCCAAATTTCCTCTAGTGTGGATGATTTTAGTAGACTCTAACACAAGCAATTTAGACATTTAAATTGTTGCTCACTTCAACAATTATGAAATAACATGATGATGCTCAAACTTCCTCTCATTTATTTCTAATATGTTGTTTATATAAAGGGTATTCTCAAAAAACACCATCAATATATTTTTCAAATGTTCCTCTTTGTATAAAAATCCAACTTTGTAGCATGTGCATGGTGATCTATGTGGTTATTAACCCACCAATTCCTTTATGGATACAAGTGTTTACTAATTTTTATTGACGACGTTGAAGAGTCATTTGGTTCATCTCCTTCTTTTGATATGATGATCAAGTGATAGAATCCATACCTTTTCAATGCAAAGTTAAATTGCATCATGCCTCAAGTGAATGTTAGTTTGTACTAGAAGTGAGTTGGCAATTTATTGAACATAATTCATATTCTACAAAACCTTTCTTTTGTTATTAGTGCATTTGGGTTTTTATTTATTCCCTTTTATATGAAGCTAAAGCGAGAGAACTAAGCCTTTTCAGTGCAATATTAAGTTGCCTCTCACACCCCAAGTGAATGCTAGTTTGTACAACCAATTAGTTGGAAATTTATTGTGCATAAATCATACTTAGTTAAATATTTCTTTTGTTGTTTGTATCATCTCTCACTTTATGTAGGGTTTTCATAAGTAACTATAAAGCAACAAAGGGGTCACATATTTGGTTTAAAAACATCTAATTACCTTGGTAAATCTAATGATCAATAGGGAATTAACATTCATGTACACAATCTTAGTTTGGAACTTGTTGCTTGGGCATGCAGACAACATACCATTTTTCTTTTTTCCACTAGAGTAGGGTATAGATCCATTTTCGTACATCTCAACAACCACTTTTACTTCATTCTCATTCTCCTCAACAACAAAAACCAAGTGTGAGAGTAGTTGTTGAGAGAGGCATACAATGGCATTATCCTTGTGTCATTTTGATAATAGTAATAGTAATCGTCACTTTCTCTCTCAATTCCCTACTCCTAATCTATAACTAGAAGCATAATCTATCCCTAGAAACACTAATATAACCCTAGAAACCTAATCTGTGCATAGAAACCATATATATATATATATATTCTTCATTCCATAATTTTTTATGGATCACTATATGTTCCTTCATTGTAGGGTTACAATTTGGGATTCCTTAAAAGTCTTGGGTGTAGATGTGAGATAAAGGGTGCATGCATGAAATGATGAATGTACATGTGGTATTGGAGCATGCACATGAAATATTAGAATGTGCATGTGGGGATATAATGTGTGTGTGCATGTGTTACAATTTGGTATGCATAGTGCTACTTGCAAAAAATGTTGAAGTTTTCATGTCATCATTACTATTCATTGCTTAGTGGAACACATAAATTCTTGTACAGGGGGGTCAAATTCCACTGAACCTACCATGAAATCCTATGATTAGCTTAACCAAAGTTTTCATAACTAGATACAATATGTGCCCAAACTTATGGAACTCGATTTGAATGCTCTGTGGTGGTTTTAGGTCCCATAACCAATTCACCATGTGTTGTTGAAAGGATTTAGTATGTGGCTTGAAACTTCCTGTATAATGATTATCATGGCTCATATCAATGAACCGTCAACTCTATTGGAATTAGGACATTCGAATAATACTAGGGGTTCCTATCTCCCATGATTCCATCTCCTAAAGCCCATCGTTTTTGGCAATTTCAGAATATTTTTTCTCCCAGTAAGAGATAGTGGAAATTATGCACAAAGGGGTCAAAATTGGAAGTCCCTAGACCATGAAATCATTGCTAGCATTCCCACATTAAACCTACTCAAACACACTTGTAGTATCTCATGGAACTCAATTTTGTTTCCTAGTGTTGGAATATGGATAATACTGAGAGGGGGGTTGAATCAGTATTGTTAAATTTTAACAATTTAAATTGCTTTTAATTTATGCATTAAAACACATGATCAACAATAACACACAAAACACAAATTTATCATGGAATCCCAATTGGGTAAACCACCAATACTTTCCATTACTGCAAAATTGTGTTTACAAATAGTATTCCTACTTCTACAAACAAGGATGGTATTACACCCTTATTTACCAACAACTACTAGAAGGAGGCTTCGACCCCCTAGTTTTATCAGCTACTACTAAAATGATGCTATGACACCCTATTTACCAGCTACCACTAGAAGGAGGATACGACCCCCTAGTATGCCTATTGCTTACCCTAGCGGCTCCCAACCTCCCTCATATGATAATTTTATCTCTAAATGTACTCCAATCGATCTGTCAATTGAAAGTGCAGGGACAACTTCTTTCACTCAGCATTTTGTCTATAAATACCCTCTAGCACATTTTATGTGGATGCATCTCTTCACTATTGTGCATTTTCATTCTTAGATCGTGCCTCTTCATGAAAACTCAATTCTTCATTTTAACAATTATTTAACTCTATTTAGGTTTATCAATCATACCTCTCAGGAACAAAATCTTACCAGAATTGCCTCTCCGAAGTGATAATTCTTCACCATAAATTCTTTCAAATTTTCCTTTTCTTGTAATGATATTTCTTTTACCATCCTGAGTCATTGATCCATTGCAGACTCTTTCGTGTTTGTCGATCTGAGATCACATTGTGGATTGTGGATTGCAAACATGCATACTAATTTTTCTCAAAAGGTCCTTCCATAATTTCCTTTCCATGAGGTACTTTCCACAAATTTGATTTCTTGCAAACTCTTCCCTGACTGTTGATATTTAGATCAGATGCAGATTGCGGGTTTTCCAAATTTCTTCAAAATGCTTCCTCAATTTTGTTTTCTGCAATACTTCTTTCGCACAGTCGATTTCATGCAGACCCTTTCCTGATTGTCGATCTTAGATCAGATTCGTCTTCCATAATTCTCTTTCCGTAACTCCTATCAACCATCAATTGCTTTTTATAATCCTTTCCTGACCGTTTATCTTACAGATTTTGGATTGCATGTTTTCTAATTTTGTTCAAACTACTTCCGCAATTTAATTTCCACAAAACTTCTTTCACGTCATCGATCTCTTATAGAGTCTTTCGTGACCATCGATCTTGCAGATTGCGGATTGCTAATTTTCCAAATTTCTTTAAAACGAGCTTCTGCAAATCTCTTTCTGCAACTTTTCATATGTTTCATCGATCTCTTGTGGAGTCTATCCTAGCCGTTGATCTTGTGTATTGCAGATTGCAGATTGCGGAACCACAATTTCCAATTTTGGACTTTCGCAACTTTGTTTCTGCATTTTTCAGGACCGTTGATTTGTTTGCGGGTTAACTCCTGATCACTGATCTACGATCTAATGCATATTATGAATCTTCACTTTTCTTTGTGCAGAAATCATTCACCACCGTTGATTTCCTTGTGATTTCGGTCTCGTCCGTCAATCTATGATCAAATGCGGATTGTGGATCTTCATTTTTCTTGTGCAATAATCATTTACCATCGTCGATCTTCTCAAGCATGGCATCCGTAATTTCTCTCGACTGATTTGGGCCATCCAATTCTTCACATCATTCTAGTGTTCGGGGATGTCATTTTCCATGCATATCTATTTTTTAGGTCTTATTATAGACCATTAATATATATTTCTCGAATGATCTGAGCCATCCAAATAAAATCCATGATTTGGAATGTTATCTTCCACTGCTTACTTTGCGGATCTTCCCCTTCTTGTTGACCCTATCATCGATCTACAATCTGATCTTTGGAATTTCTTTGGCATCCATATTGTCTTTGGTTATTTCTTTGTCATTACTAAACTTCTTTGACATCGATGACAACCATTTTCAACAATCTCCCCATTTTGAAATTGATGGAAACTCCTTAATTTTCTCCCCCTTTGACATTAATGACAAATGTTTCTTCTTCCTCACAACTATCAACATGTCTCCCCTTGACATGATTCCCTTTTCTCCTTTTTATTCATTGTAAGGATATTACTCTCGTCTTTTTCCTAACATTCTCAAATGTTTCTTTGGGTAGTGTCTTTGTGAAAATATTAGCTATATGTTATTTGGTTTCAACATATTCTAGTTTGACAACCTTTTGTGACACTTGATATATTAGAAAGTGATATTTTATTGGTATGTTCTTTGTCATGGATTGCATGACAGGGTTCCTTGATATATTTATGGCACTCATATTGTCACAACTTATCACTATTGGATCTTCATATTTTATAAGTCTTCTAATGTTTCTTTCATCCAAATGACTTGAGTACAACATGATGCAGCAGTAATATATTCATCCTCTGCTATAGATAGTGATATTGAGGATTTTTTCATGCTTAACCATGATACCAAAAAATTTCCCAAAAATAATGTTGCTCCACTGGTACTCTTTTGGTCGTCAACACTTCCTTCCCAATCTGCATCAGTGAATTCCTTTAAAGTAAATTTTTTTTGGATGCCATAATCCATAATCCATATTATATTTTAGATATATAAGAATTCTTTTTATTGCATCCACATATGTTTCTTTTGGGGTTGATAATCTGGAAAGAAAACCTACTTCTTGCATTACATCTGGTCTAGTAGTTGTCACATATAATAAACTACTAATTATTGACCTATACATAGTATGATCCACTTCTAAGGATTCATCATTCTTGCTTAATTTACAACCAGTGACCATAGGAGTACTAACAGGTTTGGGTTCTTCCATTTTAAACTTCTTCAATATTTCTTTGCTATACTTAGTTTTAGAAATGAAAATCCCTTTTTCTGATTGAGATACTTGTAAGCCTAGAAAGAATGTTAGTTCTCCTAATATTGAGATTTCAAATTCTTTCTTCATTTTTGATGCAAATTTTACACTAGAAATTTTTAGTTCACTTCCAAATATGATATCATCTACATATACTACCATAATGATCATATTTTCAATTTCAAACTTTACGTACAAATTATTGTCAGTTTCCCCTCTTTTGTATCATTGTTGTTTTAAATAATTATTAAGTCCAGAGAACCATTCCCTTGGAGCTTGTTTAAGGCCATAGAGCGCTTTCTTAAGTTTGCACACATAATTTATGTTTTCTGACAAGAGCAAACCTTCTGGTTGCTCAATATAGACTTCTTCTTCAAGTTATCCATTGAGAAATGCATATTTTACATCCATTTGATATACCTTAAAGTTTGTGCAACATGCAAAAGCTAAGAACATCTTGATCACTTCGAGTCTTTCCACAGGTGCAAAAGTTTCTTCAAAGTCAATACCTTCTACTTGAGCATATCCTTGACATACTAACATAGCCTTGTTTCTTGTCACATGACCATGCTCATTGAACTTGTTTTAAATATCCATTTGGTTCCAATAACGTTCATATCCTTAGTTCTTGGGACATGTTTCCAAGTTTGGTTCTTTTCTATTTGATCAAGTTCTTCATTGATAGCACTGATCCAATCCTCAATTTTGCAAGCTTATTTAAATGTTTTGGGTTCTATTATCGAAAGTAGTGCTTTTTCTTCATAAATTAATTTTCTTGTTGTTTTAACTCCTGATTCCCTGTCACCAATTATTTGATTTTCAGGATGATTTTTCTGGACCCACCTAGATGGTGTCTTTGTGTATGATCTCGGGGAATATTCATTCTCATTTTCATGTGATTCTTCTTCCTCTACTCTTTCTTCTTCTTCTTCTTCATAACTATCTTCCTTTTGTGTACTTTCTTCCTTTCTTTTATCATCTACTTTTTCATCATCAATTTCTTCATCGTCCATACTTCCTTGAACTTGTATTCTTCTTGGTTTAGTATCATCAAAAGTTACATTTTCACTTTCTATGATCTTGTGCAACCTTATATTATAACATCTATATGATTTTTTGGTGGAGGAATATCCAAGAAATGTTGCTTCATCAGTTCTAGAGTCAAAATTCCCTAGATTATCATCATCTCTTTTTATGCAGCATTTACTTCCAAAGGATCTAAAATGTTTAACTGAAACTGGTCTTCCAAACCATATCTCATAAGGAGTTTTGTCACTATTCACTCTGATTTGTCCTTTGTTTTGTACATAGATAGTTGTATATATTTATTCTCTCCAATAGCCATTAGGAATTTTTGCTTCATTAAGCATAGTTCTAGATGCTTCTTGGACTATCCTATTCCTTCTCTCATCTATTCCATTTTGCTAAGGAATTTTTACTGCTGAGAACTGTCTCTTGATTCCATGTTTTTCACAAAACTCATTGAACTCATTTGAGGTGAATTCCTCACCAGTATTTGATCCTAGACATTTAATTTTTCGATTACTTTCATTTTCAACAAGGGATTTGAAGGATTTGAACTTCATCAAGTCTTCTTATTCTTCTTTAAGAAAAGTCACCCAAGTAATCCTTGTATAGTCATCGATTAATGACATAAAGTAATATTCTCCTTGAAGGATTTTAGTCCTTATTGGTCCACAAAGATCAATGTGAATTAATTGTAATGGTTGGTAGGTTGTATGTTCTTTCACCTTGAAGCTTGTTCTTGTTTGCTTCCCATGAAGACAATGTCTACACACATGATTTGGTGGTTTTATGAGTTTTGGCAGATTTCTTACAACTCTCTTTTGACTAATTCTTATAAGATTGTCAAAGTTCATGTGCCCCATCATTCTATGCCATAGCAAAGTTTCATCAACTTGGCTCATATAACATTGTTCTTCATTTTCTAGAATATACACATTGCTTGGACTTCTCACAACAGTTCCAACAAGTTTTCCTGAATATTTTCTTCTTATTTCACACTTCTTGGAATCAAATATACATATGTTTCCTTGATCAGATGTTTGACTCACACTCAAAAGATTATGTTTTAATTTTTCTACAAGCACAACATTTTCAGCTTTCATCTTATCTCTAATAACCACTGTATCCTTCCTGATTATTTTAGAGGATAGATTATATCTATAGGCCACCTTTCCTTTTTGCTTCCTTATTAGAATTAGGAACTTAGTTGGGTCACCTTTCATGTGTTTTGAGCATCCACTATCCGTATGCCATAGATTTTTTTTTTCTATAGCACATAAAGCTAATGAACATTCCACATCACCCTTCCTTTTACAAGTTATCTCTGTGTCTTGAAATTTTGAGGTGTCATCCATAGGAGTTACTAGTTTACATTTTCTAGCAATGTGTCCCTGATTACCACATTTGTAGAATTCTGTACTATAACTCTATAGAAGAGAAAAATAATTGTAGTTTCTTCCTTTTGGATGGTTTCTGGTTATATTTTTACTATAGACAGAAGTATGTGATGTAATCCCTTTCTCCACGGGATTCTTTAGTTTACAATTTTTGGCCATATGCCCAAAATTTTTACAGGTGTAACAATTTCCTAAAAAGAGTTGTTGATGTTTACTTGTCACTCGTCTTTTAAGCATCATATATATTCTTTCTAATGGAGAATCGGATTTCTTACTTTCTTCTCTTTTAATTTGGCTCATGAGTATAGCAACATAACTTATTTTATTTCCATCTTGATTTGTGCAAGAAGAATATCCAATTTTTTCTTTGTCAAATCCTAATCCAGTTTTATCACTTGATGGTCTTTGGACACCTAGAATTTCATCTAAAGTCTTTGAGCTATTTTCATACCTTCATTTGATAGATTCTTCATCCACTTTCTTTCTAAGGCACATAATGCCTTGTTCAAGCCTTTCATATTCTTGTATTTTATTTTTGAGTTGTTGTTCTATATTGTTTTCAATCCTTTCGATTTCTAGAACTTTATTTTTTAAGTCAGCAATCATTCTTTTTGCATCTTTGTTTTTCTCTTCAAATTCAATCATGTGAGTTTTTTTATTTCTTGTACATATTTTTATACTTCCCTAATTCTTCATGAGAATTTATAATTTTTTCTTCAATATCTGTCACATCTTTTATTTCTTCTCCAGAGACTTCGCTTTCGAAACCCATGAATAAGACTTCAACATCTTCACTATATTCTTTGGAGTAAAGGTCTTTCTTATTTTTCTGAAGCTTCTTATTGTATATGATTTTATTCTTTTGATATTTTTTATGGAACCAAGGTTCTTCATGATCACTATCCTCTTGTTTAGGGTAACGACATTTTTAAGCAAAATGTCCAATCCTTCCACAGTTAAAAATTACAAGGGTATCTCCCATTTTACTTGTCAGTGACTCTCTCAAGTTTGTTGATGAAGAGAGCTTCCTCATCATCCAGGTACTCATATTAGATCTTGGATACAACCTTAAAAGCTATGTCCTTATTTGATGATCCATTTTGTCCTATTCTCATCTCATAGGCAATGAATATGCAATGTATTTCATCTACTGTCATAAGTTTAAGATCGTATAGTTATTCTAAAGAAGACACCTTTGAGTCATACTTCATTGGAAGGGTTCTTAGTACCTTGTCGACTACTTCTTTTTCTTTAATTTCTCCTCCATTGCCTCTAATGGCATTAACAATTTCATCTACTCTTAGAAGATATTCTGTAATATTTTCTTTCTCTTTCATTTTTAGGTTTTGAAACTGACCTTTGTAGGTCTAGAGTTTGGATTTATTTACCTTGGAATTCCCTTCATAGATACATTTTAGTTTTTCCAAGGCATGTTTGGATGTTTTTCATTGAATTAATTTTAAAAGTATTGATTCTATTAACCCACTCAAAATTGCATTTAGATCTTTTGCATTGGCCTCATATAGGCTTAGCTCTCCTTCGTATATAGGTACGTCACCTTGTACTTTATATTTTGTTTCAACAATACTCCAAACCTTGTATCCAAGGGCCATTATATGGCACTTTATTCTTACACTCCAGTATGCTTAATTATCTCCTGTAAATAAAGGAGATTTTTTGGTGGCTAACCCTTGTTTATCCATAGTGATTTCCAATACGATGTTCCTTCCAGTGATTAAGCTATAGTGAAGGATCCTTCTCTGATACGAATTATTGGAATATGGATAATAATGAGAGAGGGGGGGGACTGAATCACTATTGTTAACTTTTAACAATTTAAATCACTTTTAATTTATGCATTAAAACACATGATCAACAATAACACACAAAACACAAATTTTAGTGGAAGCCCAATTGGGTAAACCACCAATACTTTCTATTAGTGCAAAATTGTGTTTACAAATAGTTTATTCATGCTTCTACAAACAAGGATGGTATAACACCCTTATTTACCAGCAACTACTGGAAGGAGGCTTCGACCCACTGGTTTTATCAGCTACTATTGAAAGGATGCTACGATACCCTATTTATTAGCTACCACTAGAAGGATGCTACGAGCCCCTTGTAAGCTTGTTGCTTACCCTATCACCTCACAACCTACCTCATATGATAATTTGATCTCTTACCGTACTCCAATCGATCTGTCAATTGAAAGTGTGAAGACGACTTCTTTCACTCAGGATTTTGTCTATAAATACCCTCTAGCATGGTTTATGTGAATGAATCTCTTCATTGTTGTTCCTTTTCATTCTTAGATCGCACCTCTTCATGAAAAATAAATTATTTATTTTAACAATTGTCTAAATCTATTTAGGTTTATCATTCATACCTCTCCACAACGAAATCTTACTAGAATTGCCTCTCCGCAATGATAATTCTTCACCAAAAATTCTTCTGAATTTTCCTTTTTCCGCAACGATATTTTTGTTACTATCATGAGCCGCTAATCCATTGTAGACTCTTTCCTGCTCGTCAATCTGAGATCGCATTGTAGATTGAGGATTGCAAACGCGCGTTCCGATTTTTCTCAAAAGGTCCTTCCATGATTTCCTTTTCGTAAGGTACTTTCTGCACCGTTGATTTCTTACAGACTTTTCCCTGACCATTGATCTTTAGATCCGATGTGAATTGCAAATTGCAGGTTTTCCAAATTTCTTCAAAATGATTCATCAATTTTCTTTCCGCAATACTTCTTCTGCATTGTCAATTTCATGCAGACTCTCTCCTGCTTGTCGATATTAGTTCAGATTCTCCTTCAACAATTCTCTTTCTGTAACTCCTATGAAGAGTCAATCACTTTGCAGAATCCTTTCCTAACAGTTGATCTTAAGGATTGTGGATTGAGGGTTTTCCAATTTTGTTCAAACTACTTTCACAATTTCTTTTCCACAAACCTTCTTCCACGTCGTTGATCTCTTGCTAAGTCATTCATGACCATCGATCTTACAAATTGTCGATTGTGGATTCCATATTGTGAGTTTTCCAAATTTCTTCAAAATGGGATTCCATAAATATCTTTTTGCAAATTTTATTCTGTGTTGTCGATCTCTTGCAGATTATATCTAGACCATTGATATTGCGTATTGTGTATTACGGATTGTGGAACGACACTTTCCCATTTTGGAATTCCGCAATTTTCTTCCACATTTTTTGAGATTGTTGATTTCTTTGTGGGTTCACTCCTGACCATCGATCTATGATCTAATGTGAATTGCAGATATTCACTTTTCTTTGTGAAGAAATCATTCACCACCATTGATTTCCTTGCGGTTTCACTCCTGACTGTCGATCTATGATCAAATGCATATTGTGGATCTTCATTTTTCTTGTGTAGAAATAATTTACCACTGTCAATCTTCTCAAGCACAACTTTCACAATTTCTCTTGACTGATCTGGGTCGTCCAATTCTTCACTTCATTCTAGTGTTCGGGGATGTTATTATCCAAAAATATCTATTTTGTGGATCTTATTATAGACCATTAATATCTATTTCTTGAATGATATGGGTCGTTCAAATAACATCCATGCTTTGGAATGTTATCTTCCACTACTTACTTTGTGGATATTCCCCTTGTGGTCAACTCTGTCATCGATCTACAATCCAATATTTGGAATTTATTTGTCAGCCATCTTGTCTTTGGTTATTCCTTTGTCATTACTAAACTTCTTTGACATCAATGACAACTATTTTCAACACCTAGTTTAAGTCCTATTCCTCGACACAAATTCACCATGTGTCCTTGAAATCCTCTAGGAGGTGAGTTTCAAATGGCCATAGAACAATGAACGTGGATTGTATCAAAGAACATTCAAATCCATTGGAATCAAGACATTGAAATAATTTTAGGGGTGCCTCTCTCCCCTGGGTTCGTGGTCTAGAACCTATCCTTTTTGGAAATTTTGGAATCTAGGGTTTCTCTCATTAAGAGACAGTGCAATTTCTGCACAAAGGGGGTCAAATTTGGAAATTACTCAACCTTGAAATAATGGATATATTTACCATGCCAAAAATTCCCAAACATACTTACAAAAACTCATGGAACTCAATTCTGCTTCATGTTTCAAATACTATGACCCTGACATAGATTCTCCATGTGTCGTTGAAAGGATTTAGAATGTGAGTTGCAACTGACCATAGAATGATGAACATGGATTGGATATAAAAAATTTCAACTTCATTGGAATTAGGACATCATTATAATTCTAGGATTACCTCTTTCCCATGGGCCCATGATCCAAAACTCGTCCTTTTTGGTGATTTTGGAATCTATTTTTTCTCTTAGTAATAGATAATGCAATTTCTGCACAAAGGGGTCAAATTTGGAAATTCCTTGTTTTTAAAATAATGGCTATAGTTCCCATGTAAAACCTTCACAAGAATAGTTGCAAGAACTCATGCAACTCAATTATTTTGCTTGGTTTGTATCCTATGACCCCGACACAGATTCACCATGTGTCCTTGAAAGGATTTAGGCTGTGAGTTTCAATTACCCCTCGAATGATGATTGTGGATTGGATAGACAAAACCTAAAATTAGTTGGAATATGATGTCATAATAATTCTAGGAATTCCTGTCTATTTTGGATCCATGGCCTAGAACCTATTCTTTTTGGCGATTTTGGAATCCATTTTTCTCTTAGTAAGAGACAGTGCAAATTCTGCACAAAGGGGTCAACTTTGAAATTCCTTTACCATGAACTCATGGCTAGTGTTCATCAAACCTTCCCAAAAATACTTGAAGGATATCATGGAAATCAATTCTATTTCCTAGTTCAATTCATATTCCCTCGACAAATATTCACCATGTGTCCTTGAAAGGATTTAGAATGTGAGTTGCAACTAGCCATAGAATGATGACCATGGATTGGATCTATGAAACATGAAATACGTTGGAATAAATATATATAAATAATTCTATGTGTGACTCTCTCCCTAGGTTCCATGGCCTGGAGCTTTTCCTTTTTGATGATTTTGTAATCTATGGCTTCTCTTAATAAGAGACAATTCAATTTTTGCACAAAGGGTCAACTTTGGAAATTCCTAGACTATGAAATAATGGGTAGGGTTCCCATGCAAAACCTTCCCAGAAAAACTTGCATCATCTCACAAAACTCAATTATGCTTCTAAGTTCAAAACATATGCCCCTTGTACAAATTCAACATGTGTCCCTGAAATCCTCTAGGAGGCAATTTGAAAATGGCCATAGAACAATGAGCCTATCTTGGATTGATGAACCTTCAAATCCATTGGAATGAATATGCCATAATAATTATATGATTTTCTCTCTTCCCCAAGTCCATGGCCCATATCTTATCCTTTTTAGATATTTTGAAATCTATGGTTTTTCACAATAAGAGACAGTGCATGTTTTGCACAAAGGGGTCAACTTTGGAAATTCCTTGACCATGAACTCATGGTTATAATTCCCACATCAAACCTACCAAAACATACTTGCAGCATCTCATGGAACTCAATTCTTCTTCCTGATTCAAATCCTATGTCCTCGACATAGATTCACTATGTGTCCTTGAAAGCCTATAAGATGTGAGTTGAAATTGTCCATAGAATGATGAATTCTGCTTGGATCAATGAACCATCAAATCCATTGGAATCATAATGTCTAAATGATTCCAAGTATGCCTCTCTCCCCTAGGTCCATGGCCCAAATCTTATCATTTTCAGTGATTTTAGAATCTAAGGTTTCTCACAATAAGATAGTGAAATTTTTCCACAAAGGGGTCAAATTTGGAAATTCCTCAAACATGTACTCATGGATAGTTTTACCACATCAAACCTACCTAAAACCACTTGCAATATCTCATATAACTCAATTCCAATTCTGAATTCAAATCATATTCCCTCGACACAAATTCACCATGTGTCCTTGAAATCCTCCAAGAAGCGAGTTGCAACTGGCCATAGAATGATGAACATGGATCATATTTACAAACCATCAACTCCATTGGAATAAATACATTGAAATAATTCTAGGGTTTCCTCTCTTCCTTGATTCCATGGCCCAGAGCTCATCCTTTTTGGCAATTTTGGAAACTAGGGTTTCTATTAGTAAGAGACGGTGCAATTTCTGCATAAAGGGGCCAACTTTGGAAATTCCTCAACCATAAAATAATGGATATCATTCCCACATAAAAAATTCCCAAACACACTTGCAACATCTCATGGATTCCAAATTAGAATTTCCTTTAAGTATACCTAAACAAGAAAACTTTGTCAAAATAATCCAAAATACCTTGTATGATTTTTTATCAAAATATTTGGAAAATATAGGTCGAAATAGTGTATAAGTCGAGTAAAAGGTATATATAGGAAATAAAAACTAATATATGATTTAGGAATATGTATAACAAAAATATGACAAACTATGGCATTTCGAAGTGGAGAACGCTTGTTATTTGCATCAACTCTTCCAATCCAATGTAGTAAGAATCATTCCACATATATTATGATTATGTGATAATGTCCACTAGGAATGATAATTAACTTTCATTGTTATCAATATTTAGTCACAAAAATTTTTATACCTCAATCCAACACCTTGTTAGCTGGAATATTTCACCTCCTGCGGACAGCAAGGTGTTCCACTGGTCTGAATGGTTCAGATCCAGAACAAATAGAGGACATAGGTTGAAGACTCTCCCTAGATGCTGTAGATATCTGGAATACAAGGCTTTGATAGTTCACCTGTGTACTTGCAAAAAAGCTCAACATGAAATGAGTCAAAGCAACCTAAATATGATCTACTAATCTATGCTAGTGACTAAGGAATCTAGCAACATATATATGTGAAATCACAACAAAAACATCATATGTGGGACAGAAATCAACTTGCATTAGAAATATGAAGAAGTTTACAACCAAGCCTTAGTGTTGACATGCATCTCCATGAAACTAGCTCTTCATCCCCAAAAGCTTCGACTCTAGCTCTCTATGCTCTCTCCAAATGATCTTGGGCCAAGAATCAATCCAACAGCATAACAATGCCTTCAATCCTCTCCCCTCAACCATGGCCATGAGCTCATATTTATAGGGCTTTAATGGATAGAGATGGTTGATAAATTAGTGGGTGAGGTGGATTCTAAGATCCTAGGATGAGGGATCTTGAGCTCAACCAACCCACAACACTGGGGATAAGGTAGTACATGAGGCTTGTCATCTAGAAGCCTCGAGAAACTTCTCTTTTTCCATTTTTACCAAGGGTATTGCACTTCTCCTTCTATGACAAAGCGGTTCTGGTAATAACCGCCTATGGACCAAGGGAAATGGGTGGTGGCACCACTTGTGGACAACCGATGAAAGGTGGTGCGAGCAGGGATATCGCTCCTGGATAAAGGGGCATGCGCGGTGCTGGGAATTTGTATGATAGATTGATGAAAAACCATTTCGTTTCCACTTCAGAAGCTGGGATTCAGGGCAAATAGGTATGTCAAATGTCTTATCACATGATGGTGACAAGATTTTGGTATAACAGGATGCCCCCCAAAGCATAAGTCTTAGAGGGATATGATAAATGAGAGCTTTGAGAACAAGTTGTCACCAGGAGATGACAATGTTGGCTCGATAGGAGTATGCAGCCAAGTAGGAATATGTAGTACATTAGTATGTTGACTCATAGACACAAGTAACCAAGCTCATAGCTACAAACAAATACAAGGTAGATCCATGAGTGGAATAACCAAGCATGGCTACTAGAATACAACATAGATCCATGTGATAGAGGACTCAAACTTGGACATAGCTACCAGACATACAACATAGATCTATGTCATATAGACACAAATTTGAGCATAGCCACGACCATACAAATGCGGATCCATGCTAGATATACAAAACTTCATCGCAACCTGGGGAAAAAGCAATGAGCGCTTTTAAACAAATGCCCAGGGTGTTCGTCTTGTCTTCCACAAAGTACGATTCTATCCATGTGATTACAATGATCTGAAGTCGAACATGGTAGAAACCACTTGATTACCAGCCAATGATGTGAACCGTTAACAAGTGCGAGGAATATCACCATTAATGTCAATGATTCCTAAGGTACCCTAGTACAATCTACTGAGTGCGAATAGATGTTCTAATGTTGAACAATCAGTCAATTCTATCGATCAAAGGTCAATGATGTGAACTTATGTCGAGAGTGAGAGAATTTGTCATTAAGGAATACATATCTCAAGGTACTAAATATTTTTTCTAAGACTATTTCCCGGATGATGAGCTAATGTCGACGAGAATAGTCTCATCGAAGGAGGGCCATGATGAGTCCCACATCGACGACATGAAACTCGGAACATAGTTCTGGAATGATGTGAATGTAGTAACCATATGACTGGCTCAAAGATACTAACATAAAGACTGTGTAGACTGCAGAAGTAAAAATTCTTTAGATCCCCTTTGAACATTGGGCGGCACCACAAAATGACTTGGTAGCATGACTAGACGGGACAGATACACAATGCGATAGTGGACAATGCATTCTTTTGAAAGATTCAAAGGATTGACATGAATCATGAAAGTGGATCGTCACAGAGATTAGCTGAATACCCAATTGACTGACATGATTGTGCAGACAAGTGCCATGTTCAAAGGTAACGACAAACAACTTCCATTATTTATAAAATGATTCCCTTCCCATTTTCCCTATCATGATCGATGAGTGCCTCTTTTTGGTTTTAGGAGTTCAAAGAGGGTAACAAACACTCGATATAGCTTGTCAGAAGACAAGTCCAGTTTCATATGTTTTATGAACTTGAGAGAGGATGGGTTCATTCCCAAAACGGGTCTCTCAATGTTTAATTTAACAAGTCCACTGAAGGAAAACTCGGTATCGTTCATGTTTAGAGAGTCTGAATGAATACAGAAGAAAACTCCATGGGGGTCCTTTTTCGTATGATTTAGTCTCTAAGGCCCGAAAAAGTGTAAAATCATACCTTAGAGAACTCTTCCAGTCATGATTGGCTGGAGTGTTCCTTTCTTGTAAATAGTCCTATCCGAACCAAGAAAGAGATAACTTACCGTCAGATGGATGACTCTTCAAATACTTTAACGAGCATGAAGAAGACAAGATCACTCGACAATCTTTTCGTATTTAGGGAGTTTGAAAATGGTTTAAAGAGAACTCCATGAGGTTCCTTTACACAACGTAATGTTTTATGATCCTGGAAAGAATCGAAAACGGAATCGACAACTTTTTCATGTTCAAGGAGCCTGAAAAAATAGGTGAAAAGAGAACTCCATGATGCTTCTTTACACAATGTCATATTTTACGAGCCTGGAAAGAAACTTGAACTGGTCTCGGAAATTTGATACTAGATTTTAATGAGCGTGACAAAGTGTCGTAATAAATGATCGACAACCTTTTCTGTTTTGTGAAAGTACAAAAAATACATAAACAAACTTTCCAAAGCTTCTTACTAAAGTTAACCTGCAGATGACTCATAAACAAGTGTTAAATGCATTCAAAATCAACATTAAGGGATTATGACAAATAGATTTTGACCACAACATGATGTAATATCAAAACTATAGTAATTCAAACCCAAAAAATGTCTATATAAGGCAAGTAAATAGTAAAAAATCAAACATTTCACTATTTATCTCTAGCATAGAGCACATGGAGTATTTTCTAGCCAGATCTTCCACAGCTGATACCGGGAGTTTCCACCGTCTGTTTTTAGTCTCGTCAGTTGCAGGTAACAGCTAAGACCCTTATCTTTCATTTCATAGCTTCTATTTTGGGAATTGGTGGGGTTTTGGGCATATTTTGCAAGCCCTAAAATCAAATATGCGGGCACTGCGGCTACCCCTTACGAGATACGCAGTACCACCCAAGAATCGTGCCAAGAACACGGCGGATAGGCGGTGCCACCACCTGTCTCCAACGGGGCACAGGCGGTGCCAGCCGTGGAGAAGTTAAACAAATGATATGGGAAAATTTTATTAATTCTTTTGATTTGCAATGAATCAAGGATGATATTAATGCATACCATTGTTGTTTTTGGCAGGTCTAGGTGTCCAAAATATGGTGATATGGAAGGAAAGAACACATGATAACAAGGATGCTACTGTTGAAAGGAATGCGGTTTTCATTGCCACACTCCGGGACTGTGGACTCTTAAATTTCTTCTGGACACCACGAGATATTACTAGAACATATACTGAGAATGTGGAATCCAGAACAACAGTATTTTGAGGTGGGGGCACACATACTTACAGTGGAGGTAGAGGATATCTACTTCCTGACTGGCCTATCGAGACAGGGTGCCCCCATATCACTGAAAGGTTCCCGTGGCAAGGACGTTACCACCAGAGAGCTCTTAGATTGGCACTGTGTACCAGGTATAGGTACATCGGGGAAGAAAATCCCCATCAGGGAAGTGACAAACAGGGCTCTACAGATTGTCATGTTCACCATGCAGAGGGTGGCAGGGAGCCAGGGTGTGCATCAGGATTCCAGGGCACATATGTTGTATGCCCTAGAGGCTATGGCACCTACGGTGTTCAACTGGGTGGAAGCATTTCTTCCAATTTTCAAGGATCAGCTGACTAAATGTCGGCAAGGAGAGCTGAAGAAGTTCGGCTTTGGTTCCATCTTAGCTTGCTTCTTCTTTGAGCGGGTCCCACAGATGAGGCCCCAAGTGAATTTCCAGAGTCTGAGAGCATGGGACCCCCGTATGCTGAGGTGGGTCCATTTCATGGCTCGCATAGGAGCGAGTAGGGGCAAAGTGAAGTTCGGTGATCTGTTCTTCAGATGGCTACGGGATCAGATGCTCATGGTCGAGGACTATGCCTATGTAGGAACAGATTTTATAGGTGATCCTGGCCTACCACTACCACCTGGAGGGCAGTGAGGTGACATTGGTAAGAAGCAAGAAACCCTAACAATGGAAAATGTTTTTATGTTTTTTATGTCTTTTATGTTTTATATTTTTTATGATAAGTGATGAGACCTAATTGTCTTCATGCAGATGTTGGAGCAGTGAGGCCTGGAGGAGCATCTCCATTAGACAGGCGAGCCAAAGATTGTTTTGTGCCACAGGGTGATGATATCATCTGGGAGCTAGAGGAGAACCTAGAGAGGTTGACTTTGGACATCCGAGATGCTGATATAGATGACCTCCCGACTAGATATTAGAGATCTACGGCAAGAGTACCAGGTCGATTCAGTAAGCTACTATGTAGGGTGGCTCGAGTAGTGATGTGCTATCATGAGCACCATTAGTGGATGAGACATGTATACTGAAAGCTGATAGCTTCAGGATTTTTTGTATGATGATTTTTCCTGAAAGCCTACGTGCTTCAGATGAGGTCTCGGGACCTATTTTTGTAAAACTTTTTCATATATATATATACAGACTTTTACACGGTGTTTATATGTCTCAAATGGATAAATGCATTTTCTATGAGTTCTATGTGTCTTTAAATGTTTATTTACAATATACCATGTTTGATTTAACATCATGAATGGGCAATATGCCAATCTAGGATGTAATTAGCCAATGAATAAGCAACTACATTATGTTCCCTAGGGATATGCCTATAGGTAATGGTTCCAAATGATCTTTCTAACAAACGTACCCTCTGGAAGAGGTGGAGGAGCATCGGGTTCCTAATGGTGTATACATGGTTTAAATGACAAACCACGAGCTGAGAGTCCATCAAAACTACTAGATCACGGACATCTTGGGAGGAAGCTTCAGTCAGAAGACCGATGACTGCTTCATATTTGACAATGTTATTTGTAGCGGGACCTAAACAAACTGCTCCTGAATTGACCAAATCTTTATTTGGGGAATAGAGAACGCAAGAAGCCGAGGCTAGATTCAAGGTGTGGCGGCAAGCACCATCAGGGAAGCTGTAGAAAGCCATCTGCATGACCAAAACATGGTATAAATAGATGCGGACACTAAAACTCAAAACCATATTGAAAATACTGAAAGCACACTAAAAGTCAATCAATATACATATATACAAGATAGCATCCAAGAAAACCTAGGCATAGTACCTTTTCAGGTACAAACCATTGCGAGGTTTCCCCAAAGGGATTCCATCATAATCAACTAACTCATAGGCTCCTTTCTCTAACACCTTGGAAATAATGAAAGGTCCATACCACATGGACTCAAACTTAACCTTCCTTAGCTTGTCATATCTCTGGTCATAAGTCAAAACTAGGTCACCCTCGTTGAAAACACGAGGCTGGATGGATTTATCGTATTGCGCCTTGACACGTTTCTTATGTGCCTCATTAGCCAAGGAAACATCTCTGCGAGTATCATCAAGGTTATTTAAGTACAAAAATCTCGCTTCCTCTGCAGAAGTGTCTGGGAGAAGTTCGACAGCAAGTTGTAAAGATGGAATCTGACATTAGATCGATAAGATAGCTTCAATTCCATAGACAAGCTGGAATGGCGTGAAACCAGCAACTGTTTTCACGGAAGTCCGATAATCCCAAAGAGCAGAAAAAATAATGAGATGCCAATTGGATTTATGATCTCCAACCATCCGACGAAGCATAGTTTTCAAAACCTTGTTAATGGCCTCTACTTGACCATTAGCTTGCGGATAATACGGTGTAGATTTTTCATGGCGAAACCCTAGCTTGGCAGTCAATTCCTCCATCATTTGATTACAGAAATGAGATCTGTGATCAGTGACGATGGACTGTGGAACTCCAAATCTAGCTATGATATGATTGAACAAGAAGAGAGCAGCAGTCTTACCATCTTCTACATATGTAGGCATGGCCTTGGCCCATTTTGTGAAATAATCCATGGCTACGATGATGTAACCATGCCCCCCGGCTGAGGTAGGCTTACAATGCATGAAGTCAATCCCCCATTTGGAAAAAGGGCCAACGGCAATGATGGGGTGAAGCGGAGCAGGATGGGTGTGCTTTTTTGGATAAAAATGTTGGCAAGGTGGGAATTTCTTAACAGCCTCATGACAGTCTTTGAAGACAGAATGCCATAAATAGCCAGCACGAAGGATTTTCTGGGATATAGCCATCCCAGATAAATGACCACCACATGCTTCAGAGTGGCAATCATTCAGCACATGTTCAACCTCCTCATGAGTGAGGCTTCGTCGGAGAATGGAATCAATCCCATGTCTATACAAGGTATCATTTAAGATAAGATATTAATTCGCGTGGTGACGGATGCGGTGACGATCATCGCGAGATAGATGTGGTTGAAAGTGCTGGGTCTGGAGATAAATCAGCAAATGTCCATACCAAGGATCAGTAGTGCTAATTAGGAACAGGAATTCATCTAGAAATGAATTGTTGGGCTTAGATTTCATGGTAGAATAGGGAAGGTCACACATAAGCTTAGCAAAAACCAAGGATTTCTTTGATGTAGCCTTGGAAAAATTGATTCGAACTCCTGAAGGATGATGATCCAACGGGATTACTTGCCCCCGAGTACCTGACGAGTCAGAATGTAGTACATCGGGTTCTGGTCTGCCAATACGGTGGTAGTGTGAAGCAGAATGTAGTGACGAAATTTTTTCACAGTAATGACCGTGGCCAAAGCTAGCTTTTCCACATCTGAATAATGGGTTTCAGAATCAATAATATTCTTATTGGCGTAATAAATCACATGCTCCTGACCGTGGAGATTGTCCTGCACTAAAACCATGGCGATGGTAGTAGCGGAGGCAGCAATATACAAGAGAAAGTCCTTTGAATAATCCAGGGGGTGTATCATGGGTGAATGAGTCGGATCGTGCTTAATATTATCAAAGGCGTGTTGGGCTTGGTCATCCTAGAAGAATGGAGTGTTCTTCTTGAGGAGACGCATAAAACCATGCATTTTCTCGGTGAAATTGCACATAAAACGACGAAGAAAGTTTGCCTTCCCCTGCAAACTTTGGAGTTCAACGATGTTGGTTGGGGCTGGTAGATTAATGATAGCGGCAATGTTCAAAGGATCGATCAGGATGCCATCTTTGGATACCACAAAGAAAAAGAAAACGCCCCGTCTCAACGCAGAAAAACACATTTATGCGGATTGAGCCATATATTATAATGACAACATCTCACGAATAAGTCTCTAAGATGACCAAGATGGTCCTCCTGTCGCTGTGAATGAGCAGGGAGGTCATCAAGGTACGGTTCAACAATATGTTTAATGTCATGAAACGCATAGGACATCGCATGCTAGAACGTGGCTCTAGTATTTTTCAAACCGAAAGGTAACTTCTTATATGCAAATTTTCCCCATGGGAAAATGAATGTCGTCTTATGTTGATCGGAGGGAAATATCTCAATCTGATTGTAGCCAGAGAATCCATCCATGAATGAAAAGATGACACTTCTAGCATAGTTGTCAATAATCTGATCGATATGCGGGGTAGAAAATTTGTCCTTGGGACAAGCTTTATTTAAATCCCTAAAGTGGATGCAGACTCTAATGGTGCCCTGCTTTTTATTGACAGGGTCAACGTTCGATACCCATTCCATTAGAGGTATAGGATAAATAAAACCAGCTTTCAAAAGTTTCTCAATCTCAGCTTTAATAGCTACGGCCTTCCTAGGATGGAATTGCCTAAGTTTTTGCCTGATAGGTTTAGCCGTGGGATAACTTTTAATCTCGTGGACCACAATGGAAAGGTCAATCCCTGGCATCTCTTCATAGGACCAGGAAAAAATATCACCAAATTCCTTAAAAAGTTCCTTATATGCTTCAGATTCATCTGTGGAGTAGTGCTACCCAACATGAATGTGCTAAATAACATCAAGCTTGTCTGATATGTCAATTGGGTTCTTCTGAGTAATGTTGCAAAGGTTTCCTTCAGAATCTGTATCTTGCAACAATATAGGACTTTGCGGAACGTTGACAATATTAGTAGGAAACAAGGATGCAAAATCATGGATGCCCAAACTGGTATTGGGGAGGAACATGGATCTATGATGTTGATCCTCCCAAATGGGATCATCCGTATTCATTATCTCTATAATGGACTCGTCGGAAGGAAAAGTCTCGGAGAGATAATCTAGAATCAGAAGAGAAGGTTCTAGATAGTACTATAAATGGTAAGGATCTGAAGCCATTAAATGAAGGTCATCAGTGTGATCATCGGAACATGTTTGAATGGTGTCATACATAGCTTCGTTTGGGCTCAACGAGGTGGAATCAACAACATTTTTTCCCTTGGGCTCAAAATCAAATGAGGTAATCATATGTATTGTCGTGGTATCCGTGCTAGGAGGAGTAGATGGAAAATCCCCATAAGGGATGAATCCTTCAGCATACCTACCCCAATCGACTGGTAAGGAGGAGGGGACTGACCTAACATGGGGATGTTATTAGCCATGGAAGTAGTAGCATCCGGTGTACAGAAATCAAGCTGGTTAATGGTAACAATTCTCCCAAGATGCAGGAATTAGACCGTTTGAATTACTGTTGAAGCAATAACAGTCATGGCATAGAACCAATTCCTTCCTAAAAGGAGGTTATAATCCAAAGGGGCATCCACCACTTCTACTTGGATGGAAATGGTTTTTCCCCCCAACTCAACTGCAAGGGCTCATATGAGACCATAGGGTTGGAAACCCTATCCATCAAAGGCTTTAAGGGTCATCGGTGATGTAACAAGCTCGAGAGAGCCAAGAGCTTTCCAACAAGTAAGAGATAACACCAAGGTCAAAGCTCATTCATCTAGTACCGTTCGAAAGACTTTCTTTCCCACTACTTTCGTAATGATCTAAAAAGTGATTTTATGCGGTAATCTAGGTTTATAGTTCTCAACATTGAAGTGAATCAAGTTAGTGTTATCTGGGTCTAAAGCTCCTAAAGCTGTCAACAAGTTCTTGCGCTGTGTGGGGAAACTTTGGAGTACTTCTAGGGTAGACATCGCACAAGGTGCCTGAGCGAGATCTTCAACTACATTATAGAATTGAGCAGCTCGGGCATTGGGATTAAAGACAGCCTTCCGAAGAGTACTCTTTGGTGGGCGCAAAATCATGTCGAGAGTAGGCTTCTCGATAGACAAGGGAACAGTAGATGAGGATTTCGGAGAACTAGTAGAGAGAGCTTTCCCTCAAGAAGATTGATCTTCTTTCTTATCTGAGGGTTTATCATAATTATGGCTTCGAGTTTGTAGATGGATGGTGTCTGAGGACATCATAAGAATTTCCTCTAATGAACTAGAGTTACCCTGGTTAGACATCTGGTCTACCAGTTGTTGTTGAGAGGGAAAGGGATCCGTAAGTACTGCAGGTGCAAGATTAGACTTCAAAAACTAGGATATTTCGTCCTGACAGGGACACTCCTTTGAAAAATGGTCACCACCGCATAACAAACAAGGATATTTATCCTTCCTTTTCCCTTTGTCATTGTCATTATTGGTTGATCATGGGGTCTCCTATTGGTTTCCAGGTTTTTTATTTTGATTTTTACCTTTCTTTTTATTACCTGAGGTTTGAGTACTTTGAATAGAATTAACCTCGGTAGAAACCTTGGGAGTCAAAGGAGTAGCGGTTTGGGTTTGCTTGGAAGGTTTCGCTATGGATGGGGATTGGATTGAACCAAAAATCCCATCAATAGGTACTTCTGCTAGTGGCTTGACAGGGTCAGTTCTGGGATGAGGAGCTTGAGGAATCAGGTCATAAAGAGTCCCGGACTGGGAATAGACCAAGTCTAGGTATTGAGCCCGACAAATAGCCTACTCTTCGGTAACGGCACCGCCCATGGCCACATCTTGGGAAATAGGAGGCAACAAGGACTTAGTGAACCAATAGGGGGCCTTAATATGCCTTAATAAGCCTTCTTTTCCTTCTCCACTCATGAATATGATCAGAAATGTGGGTGAAGGTGTTCTGTCACAGAGAGGTTAAAAGTTCAGTGCCCATTTCATAATGGATAGGGAGTTGAAAGTGCATAATAAATATGGTTTCCAACGCGCCAAAATCCACAAAAAAATGTTGTGGGAGTTCAATGTACCACTTTGCAGCCGTACCAATCAAAGTTCGCTGAAAGAGTCATAACCGAACGGAATCATCCATGAGGGAGTTCGAGGAACAGCACAAATGAAAATTTATAACATGGTTCCGCAGATCTTCACCCTACTTCCCATCGAATTTTGGAATATTCAATGGAAACTTTACCAGAATGGGAGGCCATGAGGGATTGTGTTGAATAGGATCATTAATCAACTTGGACAAATCAGGAAAGTCCAAATTTGCTAGGAAAGGTAACTGTCTATTTGTGTGCACATACTAGTAATATTGATATGGCATATAATTACCAGTAGGGCCATAGGTAGACTGATAAACAGGTTGTTGTGAGGAAGAACCACCAAAGGATATTCCCACAGGGGGTTGATTTCTAGAATTAGGACCACTAGGACCACCAGAGCCTCCAGGAGGAGGACCGCCAGAGCCACCGGGACCACCAGGACCACCGGGACCACCAGGACCACCAGGAGGTGGACTACTAGACCCTCTGGAGCCTCCAGGAGGTGGTAAACCTCCAGATCCACTGGAACCACTAGGTGGAGGGCCACCAGACCCTCCAGAGCCATAAGGAGGAAAGCCACCAGGTCCCCTAGGACCACTAGGACCCCCAAGACCATAAGGAGGAAAGTTGCCAGATCCTCTGGGACCATGAGGTCCCCCAAGGGGAGGACCTCCATAAGGTGGTCCTCCCGCACCTCCCATAGTATGTATAGGTATCTCTCCCATGGTTGGCATGTAAGACCAGTTGGGTTTCCCCCATGGCGTAAAAGTATTACTAGGGTATGGAATTCCAGTAGGATTAGATGGATGATTAACTACAGGTATTTGATAACCATAACCACTAGAAGACTGAATGGTAACAGGTTGTGCCCCAAAGGGATGACCTGAACTAGATAGGGGATTTACCACATTAGTGTGGGTGGGAGGGACGAAAACTGTAGATGTTTCTATGTTAGAGGTCTGCCCTCAACTAGGTACAACTCCGGTATCAGATAATGTAGGTCATGCCGGGGGTTGCCCCCCAGCATTAGAAGGTACTGACGAAACAGGAATTGAAGGTTGGGCTCCATATGCAAAAGACCTGGGAGGATTTGGAACAGACATAACATGAGAGGTGAGAGGGGTGGAAATTTGACCTAGGTTGTGGTTTGTTAATGGACGATCTATAATTGGTTCAATGGGTCTCATAGAATCGGCTAGTGAACAATATCCCACAGGAAGAGATGTGGAACATACTGGTGTAGAGCTTAATAGGTTATCAATCTGCTTTTCTACCTCCTATGCACGAAGAATAGCAACACGATATTTCTTGCATTCTTCTTCATCATCAGGAGAACTTACACGGGTGCCAAATAAGGCAATGGCCTGTCTGATAGGTGTCTCCCAAAAAGGAGAATTAGGACCAAAGTCCGGACAGGTTGCATCATCAACATGACCTTCCAAGGGAGAATGGAACAATGAATTTCCCTGAGAAGGTTTTTGGACTAGGGGAGGTGAGTGTGAAGAATATGGTACTCCACTTTCCACCACCACATTATCTCCCACTTGGGAGGTGGTAGCAGCTCCTTGGTCGATAGCTTCCATTGGATTTTCTCCTGAAACAGGAATAAAATCAAGTGGCAAGCCCCGTACTCTTCTGGACTATCTTAACTAAGCCAGTTCCTATCTAACCTAGGGTCTGAAAATCTATAAAAAAATACACCAAAAGACTTCCCTACTCAAACTATAGATCAAAACAAGCAGACTTAAAATGACAGGAGGAGTTCAAAAGTCAGGTCTCTCACTATGTAATGTCCCAAGTATTGTGTATAGACCTGAACACTCTCTAATTCTGTTAATTATATTAAAATTTCTGAACTTGAATTAATTTACACAATGACTTCTCTGATTGGGCAAATAAGGGGTTTATTCTGGGAAATTTTGCAGACAAAAGGAGTGAGCAGCGGGCAGCAACAAAAGAAAATCAGAAATTTAATTTCCTCTCCCCTAACACATTTATATCTGGTGCCATTTATTGTTCAGATTCCGCACTGCGGAAACCTACTACCACGTTTCTGGGCAGCCAAACCGTGCAACTAAGGAGAGTAGTTCGGTTTGTTTCAACCAGGGGATTCTGAAAACTTGCAGAGGTTTATTCCAGCATTAATATAACATAAATAAATTATTTATACAGTTCATTGATGTTCTGGAAATTTCTAATAAGTTTTGGGTGAATTTGGGATTTTTGGCAGTTTTGGCCAAGGACAACCCTACACAGAGGAGGATGCAAAAGTGTGGTGCGACCCAAACCAAAAATGGTTATGGATATTGATATGGGAATTTAGACCTGTTATTGACCTACAGGAACTAACAGAGCTCAGTTTGAGTTTACAGAATCTATTTTGCATCAATTTCAATAAAACTAGTTATTAAAAACTAGTAATCTAGCTAGGGTCTTAAAAAGACTATTAAATCATCTTAAATTCAATTCTGTGAAACCTGAGATTTATAACAGAGATAAATATGGGTTATTTGAACATGAAAATTTATTTCAATCCCTTTCCCATCATGAAATATTCATTACAACACTCATAATCACTCAATTCCCCCCATACACTGATAAAATAGGATCTTTTAATGAAACTGAGATGATATTCTTCAGGGTCTGAGATATATAGACCTGATAAATGTAATGTTCAGAATATACTAACACTACATAACAGAAATAACATTATTTACTGACCATTACAAGAGGCTTCCAAAATTAAGGGGTAGGAGGCCCGAATCTTGACCAGCAAGGGGCTGTGAGCATAGGTGAAGCATGGGATTCACTCGATCTCGACCTGAACTTGATGGAGGCTGTAATAAATTCTGGAATAAGCTTCAATGGCTGAAATTAGCGCTCCATAAACCTGCAATAGATAGAAAGGGAGATGGAAGAGAAGGAGGAGGGATTTGGGGATCATCACCCAATGGTCAGAGGCACAACACTCAGAGAGTATGCTCACATAGCATAAAAACAATGTAAAATCATCCAAACTGAGTCAATGGGGTTGAATTCACCTTTAATAGAGTTTTGAGTGACCTTCTTAGCAGGTGAGGATCCAAGGTGACCTGTGAGAGCAAGTCAACCCTCAACAAACCCTAACCCTAGCCCTAGCCACATAGGTGCCTCCTTTGGGGAATTTAGAAAGTAGGACCATGTGGAATTATTTCTAAGTTCAATTCCTCCTTCATAATTAGAAACTATGCCCTCACTAATTCAAAAGTTGCTTCTTTTGAGTTATGACACCTTTTTTGCTTTTCCGGACTCCTAAGGAAACTGTTCTTTCCTTTGAAAACTTTCCTGCTTTTCTCTGACTGCTTTTCTGAGCTCCATAAGAGGCAACTGCGCCCTCCTTTGAAAAACTTTCCTGCTTTATCCTTGACTACTTTTTTATCTGCTTTTTGGTACTTTCCTCTTTGTTTCCTATGAAAGCTTTTGTCATAGTGTTTCCTCTTTCCTTTCTTGGCTAGTAGACTTGTCCAATGCGCCCCACCTGACTAGGTAGCTTATTTACACCTCATAAATTAGAAATAATAATTAAAATGGAAAATTAAACTTAGATACATTCCTTACTTAATTAATTATTACAAAATTTCCCTAGGGAGCATGATTAATGTCAAATTGAGCCCCTCCTAGGAGTCTAATATGGTCAACACTTTAATGGCCACTTTGAGGGGACATGACAGTCCTCCCCTCCCAAATCTGCTTGTCCTCAAGTAGAAGCAAAGCTGGATGTTGTAAGATCTGCTCACCCTCCCAAGTGGCATCTTCACTAGGCAAGCCTTTCCATTGTATCATATATTCTTTAATTGTTCTATTCCTTAATTTCTTTTCTTTGCTCATCAACACTTTCTCCAACACCAAGACCAAGTGGCCTTCATCATATAATGGTGGAAGTTCTTCAGAAACCACTACCTGTTGACCCACTACCTTTTTCAGACAAGAGACATGAAACACATTATGGATTCTGTTGCTTGCTGGCAAATCCAACTCATAGGATACTTCTCCAATTCTTCTGCTAATTTTGTAGGGACCATAAAATCTGGGTTGAATTTTTGCTGCCCCGTTCTTCTTCAAGGAAGATTATCTATAAGGTTGTAGCCTTAAATACACTAAATTTCCCACCTGAAACACTCTGTCTATTCTATGCTTATCTGCAAAAATATATTGTTGATTTTGTGCCATCTATAGATTGTCTTTCAGTGTCCTTAGAATGTCTTGATTGTCCTGCAACCAATCTTTAGCTTTATGTGCCTTACAGTCTCCAAATATTAAGTCTACAAAATTTGGAGCTTCATACCCATATAAAGCCATAAAGGGATTCATTATGATAGAAAGATGAAATGTGGTGTTGTAGAAGAACTCACCCAAGTGGAGCCAAGTTGCCCAAGCTCTTTGCTATCCCGTAACATAGTTACGAAGGTATCCCTCCAGCCACTGGTTCACCCTCTCTATTTTCCCATCTGTCTGGGGGTGATAGCTTGCACTCATGTTCAGATTTGTCTCAACCAGACCAAACAATGTCTACCAAAAGGCACTAGTAAACTTACTATCTCTGTCACTGATTATGACCTTGGGCAGCCCATGCAATCTGAAGATATCCTTAAAGAATAGTGCAGCAACCTCACTAGCTGAAATGGTGGATACTATTGCAAAGAAATGTGCATACTTTGTAAACCTGTCAACCACTACAAAAATACTATCTTTCCCCTATGACTTTGGCAGCCCTGTGATAAAGTCCATTGATACACTTTCCCATTTTTTATCCGAAATTGGGAGAGGCTGGAGGAGTCCAGCAGGGTGTGAGTGTTCAACTTTGTTCTGCTGACATGTAGAACATTCCATCACATACATGAGTACATCATCTTTAAGACCCTTCCAAGTAAATCTCTCCCTTACCTTATGGTAAGTCTTCACAAAACCAAAGTGACCAGCCACTGGTGCATCATGTGCAGCTCCTAAGATTTTCCTCTTTAGTGTAGATCTTGGCGCTAAGAAAATTATGTTTTTGTAATAAATGAGGTTATCATGGACTTTGTACTCCTCATTCTGATTCACTCCATCCAACACATCACATGCAAACTGATCTTTAGAGTATTCTGTAGCCAGCTGGATCTTCCAATCCTTACATATTTGCAGCAAAGAGAATGTGGCCCAACGGGAGAGTGCATCAACCACAACATTCATTTTTCCCTTTTTATACTCAATGTCAAAATCAAAAGATTGAACTTTACTCACCCATTTTTGCTGCCTGTCATTGAGTTCCTTTTGGGTAAGGAAGTGTCTAATACTGTTGTGATTAGTCTTCACAATGAACTTACCTCCTACCAGGTATTACCTAAATTTTGCCAAGGCATGCATGATGGCCAACATCTCCTTATCATATATAGAGTACAGCCTTTCATGTGGCTGTAATTTTCTGCTCTCAAAAGAAATGGGATGCCTATCTTGCATTAGGACAGCCCCAATTCCTACCCCAGAGGCATCACACTCCAACACAAAGGGTTTAGAAAAATCTAGCAAAGCAAGTACTGGACAGCTTCTCATTACTTCTTTCATTTTCTGAAAATACTTTTCATCCTCCTCACTCCAACTGAATGCACCCTTCTTAGACAAATCTGTCAAGGGTGCAGTGTACCGGGAGTATCCTTTGACAAATCTGCAGTAGTAGTTACACAAGCCAATGAAACCTCTCAACTCAGTGAGGTTCCTTGGGATGGCCCATTCCAATATGGAATTTATTTTTCCTGGATCTACCTTAACCCCTTCTTGGCAGATCACATGGCCTAGATACAATAGTTCTGTCATACCAAATTCACACTTAGACATTTTGGCAAAAAATGGCAGATCTGCAAGCATAGTAAGTACCTCCTCCAAGTGCTATAAATGCTGCTCCCATGTCATACTGTAGATCAGAATATCATCAAAAAACACAAGGACATACTTACGTAGTTGTTTGTTGAATACCTTATTCATGCATGACTGGAAAGTTGTTGGTGCATTAGTCAAGCCAAATGGCATGACCAGAAATTCAAAGTGGCCAAAATGACAGTAGAAAGTTGTCTTTTGTATGTCTTCCTCCCTCATTATAATTTGATGGTACCCTGACCGTAGATCTATTTTGGAGAAAAACTTGGCCCCGTGCAGCTCATCCATCAGCTCATCAATTCTGGGAATTGGGTACCTGTTCTTTATTGTCTTTTTGTTCAAAGCTCGGTAATCTATACACATTCGGAGTGTCCCATCCTTCTTCTTCACCAGAACCACTGAAGAAGCAAAGGGGCTGGAACTTGTTCTGATGAGGCCCAAGTCAAGGAGCTCCTTGATGGCCTTCTCAATTTCATCCTTGAGTCTCTTTGGATGCTTATAGGGGTGTATTTTGATTGGAAGTGTACCAGCTTCCAATTCAATCCTGTGTTCAATGCCACGGTCTGGTGGCCTGCCATGTGGAAGGTCTTCAAAAACCCTCTTATGGTTCTGCAACAATTTTTGTATGTCTTTGGGTTGGGAGGAAACTTTGGCAGTTGTACCCTTAGTGGTGATTTGGAATTCAACAAGCCACTCAATGTCTCCATGCCTCATAACAAATCTCATACTTTTTGCAGAAATTACTTGGCTGGGATAAGTATTCATACCTTTCAATACCACTGATTTTCCTTCAGTATCCTTGAAACTTATTTGTGGTATTTGGTAATTTACAGTGTGCTCTCCAATAGAGTACAACCATTGCACTCCCAACACCATGTTGGTGTCTGCCACATTGACAACATAAAAATTGTCTTTCACAGTATAGTCACCTATGTTTACTTGTAGATATGGGATCCATCAATTACACTCCATGGTATGGTTACCAGGAATGACCATAGTGACTCCTTCAAAGGGCTTAGTAGGTAATTTCCTCCTCTCCACCAGGGATGAATTAATGAAATTATGTGTGGCACCCCCATCAACAAGAACTGTAATTTTCTGCCCCTGCAGAACTCCCTTCAGCCTTAAAGTGTGGAACCTAGGCACTCCACTGAGCACAACAATTTTGTTGTTGTTTTGATGAGGCTGCTCCTCTTCTTCAGTTGTTTCATAATCTCCATTCCCCAACTCAGATTCTTCTACCCCTTCTTCATCACTTTCAGAAAATACTTCAATATAATGAGATTTTCCTTTCACACATTTGTGACCGGTAGCCCACAGTTCTTGGCAGGAAAAACATAGTTTCTTCCTCCTCAATTCATCCCTATCCTTATAGGAATAGTCTCTCTTCCCAGAGGCAGGAAAGTTTCTTACAGGAGGTTTTTGGTTCTGAAATTTATGTGGCAAGGAAGGTTTGGGAGGATATTTGGTTCTTGGGATTGCATCTTGCGGGTCTCTAGTCCTGCTCACAGCTTCCTACAAAGTGGTAGGTCGGTAGGCCTTCACCAACCCCTTCAATGGTTCAGCCAGTCCTTCTGTAAACAAAAGGATTAGCCTTGATTCTGATATGTCAGTGACCATTACAGCCACCCTTTGGAACTCTGAGATGTATGCTTCTAGAGTTCCAACCTGTCTTATGTGTGCCAGATCCCGGAAAGAGATGTCAAGATCCCTTTCATCAAATCTTTCTGTTAATTTTCTGGTGAATTCCTCATAGGTGATCACTTGGTCATGGCCTAAAGTTTTCATGCCATGTGTTACACCTCCAAATGCATTCTGCACTTTGAGTGCTTAAAGCACTTTTTATAAAAGAAAATCGGAAATGAGGAGCAGCAGAAAGAATCAAGGCTCAGCAGAATCAAAGCTGAAAATGGCAAAAGCCCTTGAAGATATGGAATTGACTGATCAAACTATAAATCTCTTGGGAGATGAAGGAGCAATTCCTCCCCTTGTTAAAACGATCTCAGTCAAAGGAATTAGCTTTGGGAGCTCTAAAGAATCTGTCTATAAATCACAAAAACAAGAAACACATGGCTGATACAGGAGCAGTTCCTCTCATCATGGATC